>OX369299.1:9625550-10138550 GCA_947284805.1 Coleophora flavipennella
GGGGGGAATGAGGACGTGAAGCTCCAGGACACACTCTCCGAAATTAATCCTGTAGAACACCGATAGACAGGCGACTTTGTGGAGATGCTCGAGGCTTTGGAGCCTGTTTGATACAAGTTCCTCGTCGCCAATGAGTCTCCTAGCGCGTCGGTCGATAGAATCCAAGGCATACAGCTGATACCGAGCTGATCTGTCCCACAAGTGAGAGCAGTAATTCATACAGTTAACTACTACTAGTGCAATCTAGTGGTGTTTTAGTGAACTTATTTTTTTTAATAAAAATTTTAGTGCGTTTGGCTGCACCTCACCGGATGGTAAGTGCCGATGTAGCCGGGGATGTAATACGCAAGCTCAAAAAGTGCCTATTCACTCTCAATTATACGAATCGGGGAATACAGACGCTGGTAGGGAATTCCACTCGTTGCCCGTTCGCATAATGAACGAAGAAGCAAAACGCTTCGTGCGTGAAGGTGGAACATCAACGACAAAGGGGTAGAATCGCCCTCCGTACCTGGGCGTTCGATGATGAAATGAAGAGGGGGCATGAGGTCGTGAAGTTCCAGGACACACTTTCCGAAATGAATCTTGTAGAACACCGATAGACTATTTTCTATTATGACTAGAACTATTTTCCGTAGGTGAACGTATTATATTGAGTTTACATTTTTTTTTCAATTGATATTTATCTTATAGGTTTTCCTGTAATCTACAAGCAATGAACTAAATTTTGTATTTTTTCAAAATTTTAGGTTCAGTAGTTTCGGAGAACAGGGGGGGGGGGATGGTCAATTTTCGTCTTCTTTCATGAATAAAATCAAAACCATTTATTTTACAATATAAACAAAAATATATTTTAGATCCTGATAACGATACCTTTCATTTGATATATGACACAATAAGGTTTCCAAAACTTTTTTAATTTCCTAATTTTTTCTTCGAAAATAACCCTTATTTAAAAAAAAAATATTTATTTACTTTGCACATCTGTGTTTGGGTCATAGGATTACACCCTCCTACCAAATTTCACCTGATTTAGTCCAGTAGGTTCGGAGCAAATTGGCTTGGACAGACGGACGGACAGACAGACAGACGCACGAGTGATCCTATAAGGTTCAGTTTTTTTTTTTTCGTACGGAACCTAAAAAAAATCGCAACTACAGCAACGACTTATCTAAGTCTTGCCGCCAAACATCAATGTTAACAGCATTGATGTGTTACGGCTTGAAGATAAGATAGCCCGATCCCCATTACGATGGGGAATCTTAGTAAGCCCGCTTTCATCTTCGGCATCATCAGGTGAGATGATGCCAAAGGCCTATCAATTGTGGATATAAAAAACGAGGGTTATGTGTTTGACATGAATGTAGGTATAAAGGCATTATAATTAAATAACAATAAATAGCTGAATTTGGCCGCCATATTGCGGTGCTTGATTCTTTTTTTTCCAAACCCATCGAGTAACGTTTGAACTATAGAGCTTTTAAAGACGATCAAAAAATTAAAGGTACAATTGCTACGTTTAGAACCAACTTAGAATGAGAAATTGTAAACTTAGTGAAATTAAATTAAAGGGTTATTTACGTACCCTAAGAATCAAATAGTCTGTGAAATATGATGCATGCAAAAATACAGGATTAAACAAAAAAGCTGAAAATAAAAAGTGATTGTAAATATTTACCTCATAGTTTCATTCTCTAACTGTAAATCACTAAGTGTTTTACTCAGAACGTTAACTTGTTTCACTAGCACCTTTATTCCTTCATCTTTGTACTTAAGTTGTAGCTTCTTAGTTTTTAACCCTTCCAATAACTTATCAATCCTCTCATCAGACTTCAGTAGCTGAAGTTGAGCTGAGATTTCAGCAAGCTACAAATAATAATATCGATTACATTGAGAATACAACATTGTGATCATTCACATTGTAATTAATTTTTAAATTCGTTAAATTCGCCATGTATTGTATGTACCTCTTTTTCTCTAATAGCTACCATTTCTTCGGCTCCCTGCAGTTGAATATTTAAATTTCTATTTTTATTCCTTAACTTATTAATTATGATCCTTTCTTTACCCTCATCACTTTCGTTTTTAACATCAGTTACGGAATAATCAGGACCATCTTCAACAAGAGTTTTTAGCCGTTTATTTTCTAATTTTAATTCTTCTATTATGGTTGCAGACTGCATCATTTCGTTAGATGCTTCTAACAAGTTTTCTTGTAGCTCTTTAATTTTTCTTTCTTGTTCTGTGTTCTTTTTTATCTGAAATAAGCGGGGTGGGTATATTGCATGTCTTCATGAAGAGACGTAAGATTCTAAAATAAATTGTACAGCCACGATAAAGCATACTGTCTCGTGAAGCCGTCTGTCGTAGTCGGGCATACACAAATTGTACAGCCACGATACAGCATACTGTCTCGTGAAGCCGTCTGTCGTAGTCGGGCATACACAAATCAACGAAGAACGTTACACTTACTTAGAGGCAAAGAATAAAGTATGGTTATTAGAATTGATAAAAAAAACCAAATAATTTAGGTTTGTATAGGAGATACCTTACTCGGATTTTTCCATGAATAATGAACTACCCAGCAGTAGGCCTCATTAAGTCCTAGTAATAACCAAAGTTTAATTAAAATCGTTAGAGCCATTTTTGAGAAAAAGAAACAAACGACCTGGATTTATATGAGAGATACCTTACACCGGTTTTTCTTGGAATAACGAACTACCGCGTGCTGTAGGCCAGGTCAAGTTATGGTAACATACCGAGTTTCATCAAAATCGTTATAGCCATTTTGAAGAAAAATAACAAAAAAACTTGGATTTGTGAGAGGTACCTTTAATTGGTGGGATATGTCTCAAGGAGAGGAAACGAGATTGCAGGAGAACCAAAGTAACCGACATAGTTCACAGAATTGCTAAACTGAAGTGGCAGTGGGCAGGGCACATAGCTCGTAGAACAGACGGCCGTTGGGGCAGTAAAGTTCTCGAGTGACGACCGCGCACCGGAAAACGTAGCGTAGATAGGCCTCCCACGCGGTGGACCGACGACCTGGTGAAGATCCAGAGGCCCCAGAAGCATTCATCATGCGAACGGCCGAGGAGTGGAATTCCCTCGGCGTCTGTATTCCCCGATTCGTATAATTTAGGAATCTTCAAGACGAGAGTGAATAGGCACTTTTTGAGTTTGCGAGTCACATCCTCGGCTGCTTCGGCACTTACCATCAGGTGAGGTGCAGCCAAACGCACTCAAATGTTTAATAAAAAAAAAGAAGCCGATGGATGCGGGCAGCGCAGGACCGGTCGTCGTGGAAATCCTTGGGGGAGGCCTATGTCCAGCAGTGGACGTCCTTCGGCTGATATGATGATGATGATATGTCTCAAGGGTGGTCCCATATAAATTGTACCGAAATCGGTAATGCAGAATTTGTAAAATAACAAAAACAAAGAAAATATAGCAAAAGGGTGAGTACTAGTTATTGCGATTGTAAGTACTAGTCGTTGCGAGTGTGTTGTGTGCGTGTGTGTGTGTGTGCGTGTGTTATGAAACTCTGTACTTCATTTCGGGAAAAATAAAAATAAGGTGACGTACTCTCAAAACATGCTTCAACGATTTTAATGAAACTTTGTAAATAAATAACAAGGAGTTCATAAGGCCTACTGTACTGGGTAGATCGGTATTCTAGGAAAAATCCCTTACAAACTAAAATTATTTATATTTTTTTATGAAATCTTATATACAACCATCTTATATATTGCTAATAGGTAAGCGTAATTATTATAGTTTTGTGTACGCCAGAAGTCGGTGAAGGCTGTGCGAGATAGTATGCACAGCCTGGCTGTACAATTAATTTTTTTATTTCATTTTTTAGCGTACCTTAATAAATAAAGTAAAAAATAATTTACGAAAAACATAAAACTTTTAGATAGGTACAAACTTTAATTTGATAGGAATTTTAATTATTTCGTATTAAAAAACACTTTCAAATGATACCATATCATCGGAGTTCATAAAAAATAAATGATACGCCATCTTTGGCAGTCCGCCATATTGGATTTAAAATGACGTCACTTAGCTAACCATGCATTGTACTCTAAAACAAACGTGTATGCAAAATTTCAGCTCATTCGGTAACCGAGAAGAGGTTATTATTTAGCTTGAAAGATTTGTCCGAAACTAACACAATAATCTAATGTATATGTCGCAGCCATACGGTTGATTCTGCCATTTGATTAAAAGGCTAGCCCGTTGATTGAATAGCGACATTCGATTGAATGATTAAAGGACAACTGGCCAAGTCGTTGAATGTAACGTTCAACGACTTTGCTGAACGTCATTTAGCCAAGTCGTTGACAACCGTACCTAACGCGGCTCCCTTCGCTCGCTCATATACTTACAGTTATTTAGAAAACAACTAACATTTGTCAACTCTCTTTTCGTTGTATGGGATTTTACGTCCGCCATGTTCAAAGGCCTAGCTTGTTGAACGTTAAGTGACGCTTGTTCAATCAACGTTCGGCCTAGTCATTCAATTCAATGTCGAAATCAACGGGCTAGCCTTTTAATTAAATGGCAGATTTAACCACAAATATATCATCATCTGACACTAACACTAATTTTAACTAAAATACATTTACTATAAACAGTTACTAAATAATTTATATTATATAATGAATCTAGTATGCAGTGTCTTAAAATGTCAACCTTTTTTACTGTGAAGCAAGAAATAAAAGGCTTTTTTATTATTTATTTTATTTATATCATCATCATCATCATATCAGCCGAAGGACGTCCACAGCTGGACATAGGCCTCCCCCAAGGATCTCCACGATGACCGGTTCTGCGCTGCCCGCATCCAGCGGCTTCCCGTGATCTTCACCAGGTCGCCACTCGAAAACTTTACTGCCCCAACGGCCATCTGTTCTACGAGCTATGTGCCCTGCCCACTGCCACTTCAGTTTAGCGATTCTGTGAGCTATTCGGTTACTTTGGTTCTTCTGCGGATCTCATTTCTGATTCGATCACGTAGGGAAATTCGCCCTTTGGGTGACCTTGAAGCCTTCTTATGAGGACCATAGTAAGCAACCATGTCTCAGTTCCGTAAGTCATCACTGGCAACACACATTGGGGTCTTTAGACACTGCGGAATATGGGACGTGAAGATATTGCGAAGCTTCCCAAACGCTGCCCAGCCGAGTTGGATTCGTCGATTGATCTCTTTCTTGAAGTTGGACATTCGTTGTGGAAATCCTTGGGGAGGCCTTGAACCAGCGACCTGGTGAAGATCACGGGAAGCCGCTGGATGCGGGCAGCGCAGAACCGGTCGTCGTGGAGATCCTTGGGGGAGGCCTATGTCCAGCAGTGGACGTCCTTCGGCTGATATGATGATGATGATGATATATTTCTGGTTAAATCTGCCATTTAAAAGGCTAGCAGTGGACGTCTTTCGGCTGTTATGAGTACTTACCTAACTGGCCAAGTGTGAATCGGACTAGCTCTTAGAGTCTCAAATTAAATGAAATCAGTGACTTATATATTACTGGCGTAAGGACCCGGCCAACGCGCGCGACTAATGCTCCCAGCGAATTGGTGCGAAAATCGAAAGTTTCGCACACTCGGGACTCAGTCGTCTGCGGGCAATTGTACAGTGCGGTGGAAAGATATTCCATATAAAAATGCCTTATTGTGTTGTTAGAGGCTGTAAAAATCATGAAAGAGAGGTTAAAAAGAAACATGGGATGTCGTATCATCCTTAAGTAACCTTACATTGTATTTTTTCTTGTAAACAAATTAAATAAATGAATTTTTAAAGCGACAATTCTACCAAGGTTCTTTTAACGCGGCACTGACGTCAACTCTCGCCCACGCTAGTTCGTACGAGTTACGTTAGATGGCGCTACTTTTTGCTTTTATCAAGAAAATCTGAATAAAATATGGAGACGGGCGGATCCTTATGTTCAAATCTGTGAATGAAATATATTTTAGGCAATGGTGTGCTGGTACGAAACTCTCAGTGCGCGAGTCCGACTCAAACTTGGCCAGTTTTTTCTTTAATTCTTCACTTACTTCTGGAGATAACGATGGAGCATTCGTAACGTTGTAGAGATCCACTTTAAGTTTAGAATTTTCATTAGACAATGCTTCTATTTCAGTCTTTTTAGTGCGAATTATATTCTGAAAAACATAACATAGGTATGTAGGTAGGCACTGGAAATGCACTAAAGAATATTGTTCGAACACAACCTTTAGAACGCAACTAACCTTCCAATGCTGAACTTTAGACTTGATCTCTTCATAAACATGGTCACGATTAGAATCCTTTTCAAGCAATTCTGTTCTTAAAGATTCTATTTCCGCAGACAAATTTGCTTTGGTTTGTTCAGATTTGCCCAACACTTCTGTAAAATATTTATCATAACTATGTATGAACTATATACCTATGGCTTCTGGCCAGTAAAACAATTTTTCTTGTAGAACAACTTTAGATTTTCCTGTGAACTATGCATTCAATCTCATATACTGTGATTTTAGGCCCAGTAGTTTCGAAGATAAATGGGGGGGGGGGGGGGAGGATGATAAATTTTCGCCTAATTTCTTATATACCTTCAAAATTATAATTATAAAATTATTTCATAACAATCAATTGATATATCACACAATATATTGTTTTTTTTTTTAAATTTCTAATTTACCCCCCAACAGTGGGCCCCATGTGTAAAATTCATTAATTAATGTTTCAAATCCGTCTTTCAGTCATACATAAGTGTGCTACATTTCAACTGAATCTGTTTAGTAGTTTTCGAGCAAATTGGCTGTGATAGATGGACGGACAGACACATAAGTTTTTTTTTATTCACAATTGGTAAGCCCTTGGCATCATCTCATCTGATGGTAAGTGACGATGATGCCGAAGATGGAAGCGGGCTTGCCAAGATTCCCCAATGCAATGGAGAACTGGCTATCTTATCTTCAAGTCGGAACACATCAATGTTGTTAACACTGATGTTTGGCGGCAAGACTTAGATAAGATGGTGGTAGCTAGCCAGGCGGGCTTAGAAAATGCCCTACCACCCAACCAAACCTAGTCTTAAAAGTTGACCACGCCGGAATCGAACCCGCGACCTCCTGTTGTGAAGCGAATGGACTAACCATTACGCCACGGAGGCTGTTAAAGTGGTCCTATAATGGTTCCATTTTTACCTTTTGAGATACAAGACCCTAAAAAAGTAATAATTCGTATACCTTTCAGTTTTTCATATTCTCTTGTAACAGTAAAGAGTTGATCAGTTAAGTTCTCCATGACCTGAGTAGCTTCAGTCAGTTTGTCTTTAAAAATTGACAGCTTTTCTTTTAATTTTGTGTTTTCTTCTTCCAGGACCTACAACAAAAGTATAGTTTTCAATATCTAAGTAGCTGTTATAAGATTGCCTATTTGAGTGATATAATTTAATACTTTGACGTCACCAAGCAGTTTCCTTATGTGTCTGTTCTTTAAAGTGACTTCATTTTCAAGTTGAGCTACTGCATCCATTTCAGACAAAACATCGCGGCTGGAGTCACTGTCTCCATCAAAATTGTCTCTTTCTGCTTCCAACTTATTTTTTCGGCCCTCTAAATCTGCTATATCATTGTATAGTTGTTCCAGTATCTCCTTGTTGGCTTTGATAACCTCTTCTTGGTGTGCTATGGTTTCTAAAGCGTTGTCTGTGCCTTTACTCGGGGATTCTCATGGAAAAGAAAGTATTGGACATTTTAAAATTAAGTACATTATTATGTAACTACTACCTACCTATCTAGATACCTACTGTACAAACTGAACCATGGCATTGGGTTCATTCAAGTTGGATTACCCACGCAAAGTAATATAAATCTGTTCATCAATGTAATGTAGGTATTGTACCTAATCAACCATACCTAATTAGATCAACGAGACTCCGCAGGGAGAGGTTTCACCCCTATGTTGTTAATATTCAGCCTATAAGCACTAAGCCTTACGCTACCTCATTTATTATGAGAACAGCAATTGAGTGGAACTCCTTACCTGCATCTGTGTTTCCTGACTCCTACAATATACAAGGCAAGAGTGAATACACACTATTTGAGTTTGCGTCTACCGTCCTCGACTACATCATCACTTACCATCAGGTGAGTTGTAGTCAAACGCACTCAAATTATCTACCTACTTAAGGGGCCTTTATAAAGCAAAATGTTTGTTCTACTCGATATCATACGATTTTTAACTTGCCATCCTGCTAAGAAAACACAGAGGGTGTCCACGCAAAAATGGAGTTTTCATTGATTAAATCAACGAAAGAAAAATAATATGATAGGAGTAGCCCTCGGTTACCTTCAAAGGTGCCTATTAACTTTTAGGTAGTATGTACATATAAACGAGTTGTGAGTAGTAGTAGTACTATACTAGTGTAGTTTTAGAGGCAAGTATCCTTGTGATTTATTTATTTTATCAAGGAAGTTATGAGTATTTTGTGTTTTAGCTACGGTTGTGCTTCAGTCAGATAGTGTTTAATTTTTAAAGAATCATTTTCAAATAAATGAGAATTTTGCTTCATACCCCCTCTTATGTGGTTCGCAGCATCTAAGATGAACAGTGTGCAGTATCTTATTTTCAGGTCTCAATTGAAGTGCACGACACTCGCGGTCACCAAGGGACGCCAGGCCCTCGCGTAACCCACGCACTCTCTATCTGTGCGAACAACCGCCATTTGTGTTCAACTCATACGCCACAAATTGTACTCTTATTGTAGGTACTGACCTATTTGTGTTATTCTGGCTTTTCCACTTTTTCTCTGAGATGTTTCTAACTGACCAAGCAAATTGTTGACCTGGAATCAAAATAATGATTTTTTTAACTAGCATGCGAGCTACCCCGGTGGCTAATCAATCAGCCTACTTTGGAATATGAAGTCATCACATGCCATCATCACAATTCACATGAGCCAAAGGACGTCCACTACATGACATACTCGTAGGCCTGCCCTGAGTTGGGGTTTTGCCATAATTTAATTAATTTACTTACCTAGTTAACTTTGTATAAACATTTAAATTAACTTCAAATACACTTACTTGTTCGCTTTTGAATTTCAAAATATCTTGAGCGAGTCTAAATAATGATTTTAAGTCAGTGAAATTGAGTTCGATATCGTCCGCCTCCATCCACGACAGACTTTCACACAACCTCTCCTTGTCATCTTGCTTGAGCTCGCGCTGCGAAAAACTCAATATTTCTCGCCAGTCCGTGTCCACCATTTCACTTAGTTGCGATAAACTGTTATTGCAATGCAATCATGTACATTATGAGTATGTTTATTTAGATTGATTCCATTCCTACTTGTTTACAAAGCAGTAACGGACGAGCAAGGAACTTATTTACATTTACAAACGCTTTGCTTTGTTGATGACTGTTTAGTTGTTTAGTTTTCGTTGCCTAGCAACGAACCAGAGTGACCATCTCGAAAATGGTGAATCTGGCGAAAAATCGGCCAAAACTGCCAAACTCAACTCTGAAAGAGCCATAAAATATGCCATAATTTAATTGCCTCCATGGGGACAAGAACGAATAAGTAATATATAATTAATAACGTTTTTAAAGGAATTTGAGATAACTTTGCTCAAATGATCCTTAATCCAAACTGTAAATAAATCGTGTTCCACTAGCACAGTACCAAAGTATATAACATATTAGTACTATCGTACAGTATGGACACTCCCTGCCGCTCTTTAGATTCGAGCTCACCCCCCGTCACGCAGATTGGTTAGAAAAGGATGAGCTACGTTACAGCGCCCCGACATTGCTGTGATTTCGTTTGGGAATTATTCAAAAAAAGTCAAAAAAGCTTGAACTGATATCCTTCGGATAAAACGCAACACAAAAAGCGAGTTCATATTAATTTCGTATTTTGTCACGACAGCGTTCGTTCAGCCTATTTATTACACGACTAAATCAAAGAAAAATCTGTTTGTATGAATCTTCATTCTACTAGTAACTACTACAATTGTTTATATGTATATCATTTCTCTTTTCTTATTCTAAAATAGGAGTAGGTAAAATAAAATTAAATATGGCATATATATCGCTACACTCACTTCAACACAAACACATTTTTTTACACTCAGTCCGAGCTGATTTATAAAAGTTAGAAGTAAACCCTTTTTTATCACAATTTTTAACCAAAACTTATTATTTAGGTACAGGAGTGACAAAGAAAACATATAATGGCATCTATATCGCTAAATTCAGTCTGAGTTGAGTTGTAAAGATTGGAAATAACTGGGTTTGATTAATGACCGCGCGAAAAATCACATTTTCATTTTTGAACTTTTAACTTTCATAACTCAGCTCGGACGGATTTTAGCTATATTTATAAGTTTTGTTTGTAACATCAACCAAACTTTGTTATTTAAGTTTGGTTGATGGCCGCGCCAAGAAAAAAAGGCACCACCTTCCATAAAAAATCCGGCATAGCCTTTTTTTGTTGAAGATTTCAAAAGCAATAATTGAAGAAATTACTTATGATAACCTTGCGAAAGAAAATTCTTAGGAAGGTATTTATGACCTCTCTGTCACATGGAAAACATTAGGTACCTCCAGAACTCCAGATGCACTATACCGTTTGTAATAGACGGATCAGGCCAAATTAATCCTGATAATTTTTAAGAGACCAGATTTCAATTATTAAAAAATGGGTTTCCCCAAGGATTTGTACCTACGATATCCCGGTATTTCGATCAGAAATCTTTATGTACGCCGACAATCTGGCTCTTGATTTCCAGGAGAGGCAAAGAAATTAGCAGCGCATAAGTTAAACACAAAGGCGGTCGTTTGCGCAAATAGGGACCGGGCGGATAAAGGTCACACACGGAATTTAAGCTATACTTAACATATCTTTAACCCAACAGATATTTTACAATATCGCTCTTCATAGAAATCAATGAGAGTACACACACGGGGCAGATAATATATATTTCATCGTCGTCTATCTGCAGATACCGAGCGATACCGCGATATCGCTGAGCTTATAGATATTTATCGTAAGGTAAATACAGCATGATTAAAAAGAGTTTTTAACCGCCTGCGTGGCGTAATGGTTAGTCAATTCGCTTCACACCAGGAGGTTGCGGGTTCGATTCCCGGTGAGTTCAAATTTATAAAACTCGGTTTCGTTGGTGGAAGGGCATGTTTATAGCCCTCCTGGCTAGCTAACACCATCTTATCTGTGTGTTGCCGCCAAACATCTTTCTTTTTATTCACAATTGGTAAGCCCTCGGCATCATCTCACCTGATGGTAAGTGACGATGATGCCGAAGATGGAAGTGGTCTTACCAAGATTCCCTAACGCAATGGAGAACTGGCTATCTTATCTTCAAGCCGGAACACATCAATGTTGTTAACACTGATGTTTGGCTTAGATAAGATAGTGGTAGCTAGCCAGGCGGGCTATGAAAATGCCCTACAACCAACCAAACCGAGTCTTACAAAGTTAATCCCGCCGGGAATCGAACCCGCGGCCTCCTGGTGTGTAGCGAATGGAAGATAAGATAGCCAGATCCCCCATTGCCAACGGTAATCTTGGTAAGCTCGCTTCTATCTTCGGAATAATCGTCAATTCGTCAAAGTCGGCTTCGTCCTCTGACGAACTATCTAGTAAGTTCAATAGCAACATACGCGAACTCATTTTCTTAATCACCCTGTATAAAACGTTTTAGGTGTAGCTCATTCAAAGACTCGTAACAGAATGTTGGGTTTTCATGTATTATAGTATAGCTCCCGCGTGTGATACCTTGCTATGCTATAAGTTTTTATCTTAAGATACTCGCAGATAAAATATTATAGTACAGCTTTATCACAAACTTGTAAGAAGTGATTTTTATTATTTTTGATACTGCATGCACGCACACATACAAGTTTAGTTGTTTTGACACAACAAAAGTTGCCAGCTCAGTAAGTAAAATAATTTCCTAAATTTTCTTACCTAATAAGTTATCAAACATAAAGTAAAGAATAGGACATAGAAAACTTATATAAGAATTACCTTGAATTTTCCAAATTCTGCACCTTTTCCTTGAAATCTTTTAAGTTCTGCCTCTTTCTAAATCGTCCTCTTGTTCGGTTAGAGGTCAAATCTGCCCAAATGGCAGAAATCTGACACAAATGATCACCTTGCAATAAACTGTAACGCCCCGGGTTTTTTGGCGGGATTTGTGGTGAACGCATTCGTAGTTTTATTTTGTTGTGTTTGCATTATTTTCTGCTAGGATTTTGTTCAAGAAGTGGTGCATTTTGGAGAAAATCGTCTAGTGCACGTGAGCAATGTGGAGAACAAGAAAATAAAACGATGGAGGACGTGAGAACCGAACTTACACTGGGTGCAGTTTTATAGACGCCGTACAGCAACTGGGTGTTCCGTCTCAGAATAAGGCTGCTGCAAATGCTGTCAAGAACTTCAGAGAAGATTTGTAATGCACCGGGGCACTAGCATTACAAATCCACAATCAAATGAAGAAAGTGAAAATTATTTACGAATTCGGCTGAAGGACTAGTTTCCATGGCCAAGAAAAATTCTCAACCAACTGTAACGCCCCTGCCCATGGTATAAAACGTATTGATTAAAATTAAATGCTAGGATCTCAATTCTCATGTTTTATTAATAACTATTATTATTAGACCACCCCGTAGTACAAAAACTGGATTGTAAATCACAATATTAATTTGTTATTTTGCAGGAACTAATTATGGCCATCATCATTATCAAAAATTGCCGAAAACGTCCACTGCTGACCAAGGATTTCCACGACGACCAGTCCTGCGCTGCCCGCATCCAGCGGCTTCCCGCGATCTTCAACAGGTCGTCGGTCCACCGCTACTGGCCTCCTACGCTACGTTTTGCGGTGTGCGGTCGCCACTCGAGAATTTTACTACCCCAACGGATAAATACATATATACATGTCCGTGTCATTACCGCAGTGAAGATAGCACCCCACTTTGCCGGACCCCTTTTTGTTGTGTATGCTGTGAACACGCCCTTACTATAAGGGGGTTAGCACCCTTAATCTTACTTAATTTACCAATAATCGACACTACCGTACAAATAAAAGAATTTCAACTGTCATAAGCCTTTCTTTTCATCTTTGTCCATATCCTACCTTGATTAATAGTTCAGTCAATCTATAATATATAGCTGAGGTACCTACCTAAATAAACAAACGCACAGCACAGACGAATTATTGTAAAGTGGATAACTGAATATCAGCGTAAGTATCTACCTACCTATCAAGCAATAACGGAAGGATTTCACTACGAAAACAAAGCTTACTTTTGATCACGCACGATTAAACAACAGTTTCCTCAAATCGTTACTCAAGTGAATTGTACCTACTTTGAAAGAGATAGATAAGTACGGCTCCCTATTCAAATACATGAGGTGAAGTTGGTAAGACACATGTCGGCATGTTGAACAGGCTCTGCTGAATCGTTTAAAGTACAGAGCGACTCCAGTTAATGTTCATATTTTTAAGATATTTACGTCTAAACTTTATTTGTGTAGTCGATTTTCAAAAAAATTGAACTCCACTTTTAGGTACTTTGCATGAGGTGAAGTGGGTAAGACACATGTCGGCATGTTAAACAGGCTCTGCTGAATCGTATAAGAGACAGAACGACTCCAGTTAATGTTCATATTTTGAGATATTTGCGTCTGAAGATTCTATAAGAAGTCGAATTTTTCAAAAAATTTAACTCCACTTTTAGAAACTTTCCAAGAGGTGAAGTGGGTAAGACACATGTCGGCATGTTGAACAGGCTCTGTTGAATCGTTTATAAGACAGAGCGACTCCAGTTAATGTTCATATTTTTGATTTATTTACGTATAAACGTTGTTTCTGTAGTCGATTATCCAAAAAATTGAACTCCTCTTCTAGGTACTTTGCATGAGGTGAAGTGGGTAAGACACATGTCGGCATGTTAAACAGGCTCTGCTGAATCGTTTAAGACACAGAGCGACTCCAGTTAATTTTCATATTTTTGATTTATTTACGTATAAACGTTGTTTCTGTAGTCGATTTTCCAAAAAATTTAACTCCTCTTCTAGGTACTTTGCATGAGGTGAAGTGGGTAAGACACATATCGGCATGTTAAACAGGCTCTGCTGAATCGTTTAAGACACAGAGCGACTCCAGTTAATGTTCATATTTTTAAGATATTTACGTCTAAACTTTATTTGTGTAGTCGATTTTCAAAAAAATTGAACTCCACTTTTAGGTACTTTGCAAGAGGTGAAGTGGGTAAGACACATGTCGGCATGTTAAACAGGCTCTGCTGAATCGTATAAGAGACAGAACGACTCCAGTTAATGTTCATATTTTTGAGATATTTGCGTCTGAATATTCTATATGAAGTCGAATTTTTCAAAAAATTGAACTCCACTTTTAGGTACTTTCCAAGAGGTGAAGTGGGTAAGAAACATGTCGGCATGTTGAACAGGCTCTGCTGAATCGTTTAAAGTACAAAGCGACTCCAGTTAATGTTCATATTTTTGAGATATTTACGTCTCAACTTTATTTGTGTATTCGATTTTCAAAAAAAATGAACTCCTCTTTTAGGTACTTTGCATGAGGTGAAGTGGGTAAGACATATGTCGGCATGTTGAACAGGCTCTGCTGAATCGTTTAAATTTTTTTGAAAATCGACTACACAAATAAAGTTTAGACGTAAATATCTTAAAAATATGAACATTAACTGAAGTCGCTCTGTATCTTAAACGATTCAGCAGATCATTTTTAACATGCCGACATGTGTCTTACCCACTTCACCTCATGCAAAGTACCTAAAAGAGGAGTTCAATTTTTTGGAAAATCGACTACACAAACAAAGTTTAGACGTAAATATCTTAAAAATATGAACATTAACTGGAGTCGCTCTGTACTTTAAACGATTCAGCAGAGCCTGTTCAACATGCCGACATGTGTCTTACCCACTTCACCTTATGCAAAGTACCTAAAAGTGGAGTTCAATTTTTTTAAAAATCGACTACACATATAAAGTTTAGACGTAAATATCTTAAAAATATGAACATTAACTGGAGTCGCTCTGTACTTTAAACGATTCAACAGAGCCTGTTCAACATGCGGACATGTGTCTTATCCACTTCACCTCTTGGAAAGTACCTAAAAGTGGAGTTAAATTTTTTGAAAAATTCGACTTCTTATAGAATCTTCAGACGCAAATATCTCAAAAATATGAACATTAACTGGAGTCGTTCTGTCTCTAATACGATTCAGCAGAGCCTGTTTAACATGCCGACATGTGTCTTACCCACTTCACCTCATGCAAAGTACCTAAAAGTGGAGTTCAATTTTTTTGAAAATCGACTACACAAATAAAGTTTAGACCTAAATATCTTAAAAATATGAACATTAACTGGAGTCGTTCTGTACTTTAAACGATTCAGCAGAGCCTGTTCAACATGCCGACATGTGTCTTACCCACTTCACCTCTTGCAAAGTACCTAAATGTGGAGTTCAATTTTTTGAAAAATTCGACTTCATATAGAAATTTCAGACGCAAATATCTCAAAAATATGAACATTAACTGGAGTCGCTCTGTGTCTTAAACGATTCAGCAGAGCCTGTTCAACATGCCGACATATGTCTTACCCACTTCACCTCATGCAAAGTACCTAAAAGAGGAGTTCAATTTTTTTGAAAATCGACTACACAAATAAAGTTTAGACGTAAATATCTTAAAAATATGAACATTAACTGGAGTCGCTCTGTACTTTAAACGATTCAGCAGAGCCTGTTTAACATGCCGACATATGTCTTACCCACTTCACCTAATGCAAAGTACCTAAAAGAGGAGTTCAATTTTTTTGAAAATCGATTACACAAATAAAGTTTAGACGTAAATATCTTAAAAATATGAACATTAACTGGAGTCGCTCTGTGTCTTAAACGATTCAGCAGATCATTTTTAACATGCCGACATGTGTTTTACCCACTTCACCTCATGCGAAGTACCTAAAAGAGAAGTTCAATTTTTTGGAAAATCGACTACACAAACAAAGTTTATACGTAAATAAATCAAAAATATGAACATTAACTGGAGTCGCTCTGTCTCTTAAACGATTCAGCAGAGCCTGTTTAACATGCCGACATGTGTCTTACCCACTTCACCTAATGCAAAGTACCTAAAAGAGGAGTTCAATTTTTTTGAAAATCGACTACACAAATAAAGTTTAGACGTAAATATCTTAAAAATATGAACATTAACTGGAGTCGCTCTGTACTTTAAACTATTCAGCAGAGCCTGTTTAACATGCCGACATGTGTCTTACCCACTTCACCTCATGCAAAGTACCTAGAAGAGGAGTTCAATTTTTTGGAAAATCGACTACAGAAACAACGTTTATACGTAAATAAATCAAAAATATGAACATTAACTGGAGTCGCTCTGTCTTTTAAACGATTCAGCAGAGCCTGTTCAACATGCCGACATGTGTCTTACCCACTTCACCTCTTGCAAAGTACCTAAATGTGGAGTTCAATTTTTTGAAAAATTCGACTTCATATAGAAATTTCAGACGCAAATATCTCAAAAATATGAACAATAACTGGAGTCGCTCTGTGTCTTAAACGATTCAGCAGAGCCTGTTCAACATGCCGACTTATGTCTTACCCACTTCACCTCATGCAAAGTACCTAAAAGAGGAGTTCAATTTTTTTGAAAATCGACTACACAAATAAAGTTTAGACTAAAAATATGAACATTAACTGGAGTCGCTCTGTACTTTAAACGATTCAGCAGAGCCTGTTCAACATGCCGACATGTGTCTTACCCACTTCACCTCTTGCAAAGTACCTAAATGTGGAGTTCAATTTTTTGAAAAATTCGACTTCATATAGAAATTTCAGACGCAAATATCTCAAAAATATGAACATTAACTGGAGTCGCTTTGTACTTTAAACGATTCAGCAGAGCCTGTTCAACATGCCGACATATGTCTTACCCACTTCACCTCATGCAAAGTACCTAAAAGAGGAGTTCAATTTTTTTGAAAATCGACTACACAAATAAAGTTTAGACGTAAATATCTTAAAAATATGAACATTAACTGGAGTCGCTCTGTGTCTTAAACGATTCAGCAGATCATTTTTAACATGCCGACATGTGTTTTACCCACTTCACCTCATGCGAAGTACCTAAAAGAGGAGTTCAATTTTTTGGAAAATCGACTACACAAACAAAGTTTATACGTAAATAAATCAAAAATATGAACATTTACTGGAGTCGCTCTGTCTCTTAAACGATTCAGCAGAGCCTGTTTAACATGCCGACATGTGTCTTACCCACTTCACCTAATGCAAAGTACCTAAAAGAGGAGTTCAATTTTTTTGAAAATCGACTACACAAATAAAGTTTAGACGTAAATATCTTAAAAATATGAACATTAACTGGAGTCGCTCTGTACTTTAAACTATTCAGCAGAGCCTGTTCAACATGCCGACATGTGTCTCACCCACTTCACCTCTTGCAAAGTACCTAAATGTGTAGTTCAAAATTTTGAAAAATTCGACTTCATATAGAAATTTCAGACGCAAATATCTCAAAAATATGAACATTAACTGGAGTCGCTCTGTCAATTATACGATTCAGCAGAGCCTCTTCAACATGCCGACATATGTCTTACCAACTTCACCTCATGCAAAGTACCTAAAAGAGGAGTTCAATTTTTTGGAAAATCGACTACACAAATAAAGTTTAAACGTAAATATCTTAAAAATATGAACATTAACTGGAGTCGCTCTGTGTCTAAAACGATTCAGCAGAGCCTGTCCAACATGCCGACATATGTCTTACCCACTTCACCTCATGCAAAGTACCTAAAAGAGGAGTTCAATTTTTTTTAAAATCGACTACACAAATAAAGTACCTATAGACGTAAATATCTTAAAAATATGAACATTAACTGGAGTCGCTCTGTACTTTAAACGATTCAGCAGAGCCTGTTCAACATGCCGACATGTGTCTTACCCACTTCACCTCTTGCAAAGTACCTAAATGTGGAGTTCAATTTTTTGAAAAATTCGACTTCATATAGAAATTTCAGACGCAAATATCTCAAAAATATGAACATTAACTGGAGTCGCTCTGTGTCTTAAACGATTCAGCAGAGCCTGTTCAACATGCCGACATATGTCTTATCCACTTCACCTCATGCAAAGTACCTAAAATATGAGTTCAATTTTTTGGAAAATCGACTACACAAACAAAGTTTATACGTAAATAAATCAAAAATATGAACATTAACTGGAGTCGCTCTGTGTCTTAAACGATTCAGCAGAGCCTGTTCAACATGCCGACATATGTCTTACCCACTTCACCTCATGCAAAGTACCTAAAAGAGGAGTTCAATTTTTTTGAAAATCGACTACACAAATAAAGTTTAGACGTAAATATCTTAAAAATATGAACATTAACTGGAGTCGCTCTGTACTTTAAACGATTCAGCAGAGCCTGTTCAACATGCCGACATATGTCTTACCCACTTCACCTCATGCAAAGTACCTAAAAGAGGAGTTCAATTTTTTTTTAAATCGACTACATAAATAAAGTTTAGGCGTAAATATCTTAAAAATATGAACATTAACTGGAGTCGCTCTGTACTTTAAACGATTCAGCAGAGCCTGTTCAACATGCCGACATGTGTCTTACCCACTTCACCTCTTGCAAAGTACCTAAATGTGGAGTTCAATTTTTTGAAAAATTCGACTTCATATAGAAATTTCAGACGCAAATATCTCAAAAATATGAACATTAACTGGAGTCGCTCTGTGTCTTAAACGATTCAGCAGAGCCTGTTCAACATGCCGACATATGTCTTATCCACTTCACCTCATGCAAAGTACCTAAAATATGAGTTCAATTTTTTGGAAAATCGACTACACAAACAAAGTTTATACGTAAATAAATCAAAAATATGAACATTAACTGGAGTCGCTCTGTCTCTTAAACGATTCAGCAGAGCCTGTTCAACATGCCGACATGTGTCTTACCTACTTCACCTCATGCAAAGTACCTAAAAGAGGAGTTCAATTTTTTTGAAAATCGACTACACAAATAAAGTTTAGACGTAAATATCTTAAAAATATGAACATTAACTGGAGTCGCTCTGTACTTTAAACTATTCAGCAGAGCCTGTTCAACATGCCGACTTGTGTCTCACCCACTTCACCTCTTGCAAAGTACCTAAATGTGTAGTTCAAAATTTTGAAAAATTCGACTTCATATAGAAATTTCAGACGCAAATATCTCAAAAATATGAATATTATTTGGAGTCGCTCTGTCAATTATACGATTCAGCAGAGCCTCTTCAACATGCCGACATATGTCTTACCAACTTCACCTCATGCAAAGTACCTAGAAGAGGAGTTCAATTTTTTGGAAAATCGACTACACAAATAAAGTTTAAACGTAAATATCTTAAAAATATGAACATTAACTGGAGTTGCTCTGTGATTTAAACGATTCAGCAGAGCCTGTTCAACATGCCGACATATGTCTTACCCACTTCACCTCATGCAAAGTACCTAAAAGAGGAGTTCAATTTTTTGGAAAATCGACTACAGAAACAACGTTTATACGTAAATAAATCAAAAATATGAACATTAACTGGAGTCGCTCTGTCTTTTAAACGATTTAGCAGAGCCTGTTCAACATGCCGACATGTGTCTTACCCACTTCACCTCATGCAAAGTACCTAGAAGAGGAGTTCAATTTTTTGGAAAATCGACTACACAAATAAAGTTTAAACGTAAATATCTTAAAAATATGATCATTAACTGGAGTTGCTCTGTGATTTAAACGATTCAGCAGAGCCTGTTCAACATGCCGACATATGTCTTACCCACTTCACCTCATGCAAAGTACCTAAAAGAGGAGTTCAATTTTTTGGAAAATCGACTACAGAAACAACGTTTATACGTAAATAAATCAAAAATATGAACATTAACTGGAGTCGCTCTGTCTTTTAAACGATTTAGCAGAGCCTGTTCAACATGCCGACATGTGTCTTACCCACTTCACCTCATGCAAAGTACCTAAAAGAGGAGTTCAATTTTTTGGAAAATCGACTACAGAAACAACGTTTATACGTAAATAAATCAAAAATATGAACATTAACTGGAGTCGCTCTGTCTTTTAAACGATTTAGCAGAGCCTGTTCAACATGCCGACATGTGTCTTACCCACTTCACCTCATGCAAAGTACCTAAAAGAGGAGTTCAATTTTTTGGAAAATCGACTACAGAAACAACGTTTATACGTAAATAAATCAAAAATATGAACATTAACTGGAGTCGCTCTGTCTTTTAAACGATTTAGCAGAGCCTGTTCAACATGCCGACATGTGTCTTACCCACTTCACCTCTTGCAAAGTACCTAAATGTGGAGTTCAATTTTTTGAAAAATTCGACTTCATATAGAAATTTCAGACGCAAATATCTCAAAAATATGTACATTAATTGTAGTCGCTCTGTGTCTTAAACGATTCAGCAGAGCCTGTTTAACATGCCGACATGTGTCTTACCCACTTCACCTCATGCAAAGTACCTAGAAGAGGAGTTCAATTTTTTGGAAAATCGACTACACAAATAAAGTTTAAACGTAAATATCTTAAAAATATGAACATTAACTGGAGTTGCTCTGTGTCTTAAACGATTCAGCAGAGCCTGTTCAACATGCCGACATATGTCTTACCCACTTCACCTCATGCAAAGTACCTAAAAGAGGAGTTCAATTTTTTGGAAAATCGACTACAGAAACAACGTTTATACGTAAATAAATCAAAAATATGAACATTAACTGGAGTCGCTCTGTCTTTTAAACGATTTAGCAGAGCCTGTTCAACATGCCGACATGTGTCTTACCCACTTCACCTCTTGCAAAGTACCTAAATGTGGAGTTCAATTTTTTGAAAAATTCGACTTCATATAGAAATTTCAGACGCAAATATCTCAAAAATATGTACATTAATTGTAGTCGCTCTGTGTCTTAAACGATTCAGCAGAGCCTGTTTAACATGCCGACATATGTCTTACCCACTTCACCTCATGCAAAGTACCTAAAAGAGGAGTTCAATTTTTTTGAAAATCGACTACACAAATAAAGTTTAGACGTAAATATCTTAAAAATATGAACATTAACTGGAGTCGCTCTGTACTTTAAAGGATTCAGCAGAGCCTGTTCAACATGCCGACATGTGTCTTACCCACTTCACCTCTTGCAAAGTACCTAAATGTGGAGTTCAATTTTTTGAAAAATTCGACTTTATATAGAAATTTCAGACGCAAATATCTCAAAAATATGAACATTAACTGGAGTCGCTTTGTACTTTAAACGATTCAACAGAGCCTGTTCAACATGCCGACATATGTTTTACCCACTTCACCTCATGCAAAGTACCTAAAAGAGGAGTTAATTTTTTTTGAAAATCGACTACACAAATAAAGTTTAGACGTAAATATCTTAAAAATATGAACATTAACTGGAGTCGCTCTGTGTCTTAAACGATTCAGCAGAGCCTGTTTAACATGCCGACATGTGTCTTACCCACTTCACCTCATGCAAAGTACCTAGAAGAGGAGTTCAATTTTTTGGAAAATCGACTACAGAAACAACGTTTATACGTAAATAAATCAAAAATATGAAAATTAACTGGAGTCGCTCTGTCTTTTAAACGATTCAGCAGAGCCTGTTCAACATGCCGACATGTGTCTTACCCACTTCACCTCTTGGAAAGTGCCTAAAAGTGGAGTTCAATTTTTTTGAAAATCGACTACACATATAAAGTTTAGACGTAAATATCTTAAAAATATGAACATTAACTGGAGTCGCTTTGTACTTTAAACGATTCAACAGAGCCTGTTCAACATGCCGACATGTTTCTTACCCACTTCACCTCTTGGAAAGTACCTAAAAGTGGAGTTCAATTTTTTGAAAAATTCGACTTCATATAGAATATTCAGACGCAAATATCTCAAAAATATGAACATTAACTGGAGTCGTTCTGTCTCTTATACGATTCAGCAGAGCCTGTTTAACATGCCGACATGTGTCTTACCCACTTCACCTCTTGCAAAGTACCTAAAAGTGGAGTTCAATTTTTTTGAAAATCGACTACACAAATAAAGTTTAGACGTAAATATCTTAAAAATATGAACATTAACTGGAGTCGCTCTGTGTCTTAAACGATTCAGCAGAGCCTGTTTAACATGCCGACATGTGTCTTACCCACTTCACCTCATGCAAAGTACCTAGAAGAGGAGTTAAATTTTTTGGAAAATCGACTACAGAAACAACGTTTATACGTAAATAAATCAAAAATATGAAAATTAACTGGAGTCGCTCTGTGTCTTAAACGATTCAGCAGAGCCTGTTTAACATGCCGACATGTGTCTTACCCACTTCACCTCATGCAAAGTACCTAGAAGAGGAGTTCAATTTTTTGGATAATCGACTACAGAAACAACGTTTATACGTAAATAAATCAAAAATATGAACATTAACTGGAGTCGCTCTGTCTTATAAACGATTCAACAGAGCCTGTTCAACATGCCGACATGTGTCTTACCCACTTCACCTCTTGGAAAGTTTCTAAAAGTGGAGTTAAATTTTTTGAAAAATTCGACTTCTTATAGAATCTTCAGACGCAAATATCTCAAAAATATGAACATTAACTGGAGTCGTTCTGTCTCTTATACGATTCAGCAGAGCCTGTTTAACATGCCGACATGTGTCTTACCCACTTCACCTCATGCAAAGTACCTAAAAGTGGAGTTCAATTTTTTTGAAAATCGACTACACAAATAAAGTTTAGACGTAAATATCTTAAAAATATGAACATTAACTGGAGTCGCTCTGTACTTTAAACGATTCAGCAGAGCCTGTTCAACATGCCGACATGTGTCTTACCAACTTCACCTCATGTATTTGAATAGGGAGCCGTACTTATCTATCTCTTTCAAAGTAGGTACAATTCACTTGAGTAACGATTTGAGGAAACTGTTGTTTAATCGTGCGTGATCAAAAGTAAGCTTTGTTTTCGTAGTGAAATCCTTCCGTTATTGCTTGATAGGTAGGTAGATACTTACGCTGATATTCAGTTATCCACTTTACAATAATTCGTCTGTGCTGTGCGTTTGTTTATTTAGGTAGGTACCTCAGCTATATATTATAGATTGACTGAACTATTAATCAAGGTAGGATATGGACAAAGATGAAAAGAAAGGCTTATGACAGTTGAAATTCTTTTATTTGTACGGTAGTGTCGATTATTGGTAAATTAAGTAAGATTAAGGGTGCTAACCCCCTTATAGTAAGGGCGTGTTCACAGCATACACAACAAAAAGGGGTCCGGCAAAGTGGGGTGCTATCTTCACTGCGGTCGTGTCATTTATATTATCAATGAATACCTTCGAGTGATGCCGAGCTAATAAAAGACTGAGTGATCATCCGAAAAACTGACTACGAGATTGTAACCAAAATGTTCTATGTATCACTGATAGACACCCGGAAACTGACCCAGAAGAAGGTGGCCAAGTGCAAAGTGAATGCAAAGAACAGTTCCCAATTTCTTCAAAAAATAATTGTATATATTTAAAAAAAACGAGACCTACAGTACTCGCATATGATGTGTAACATGTGACAAAATACTTATGAAATTAATTAATTATCGGGTCGTACATTCACGGGCCGACCCTTCGAATAGTAGTATGTCATCTTTGCCTTTGCCATCACACTAGGCGGAATGGCTATGACAACCTTAGTTTTCGAGAATTAAAAAACGTTCGCATTTCCTGTTACACATTTCCGTCCCATTTCACGAAATCACTCCCACAAATTGCAGGAAAGCGAGAGCAAAGATGTTACACATCAAAAAAACAATGTCATTTTTGCAGTTAACATATAACAATTGTATGGAAAATCTATAAACTTTTTACAAATTCAATTGCATATCTTAAGTTGGTCGACTAATGCTTCTAAACTAAGAAAGCCTATTAAGCCGTGACAATTTCCTTTCTAAATTCATTAAATGCCCTACTATTTCCAAAACTTTTAGATTTTCTGAAATAGCAGTTTAGCTGGTAGCCGGTGGGTAACTCCAACAAATCACCACTTTAAAACTTTATATTTAATAAACGAGTCATTTAGTGGAAAATGATGTTGGAAAACCTGTAAGGTACAAGAAGAACTTTTGAAGTAAAAATTAACCCTAGACTGGTCAACCGATAAGCGTGGAGCCGCTTAAAATTGTATTTTTTTTACTATAATTTAGTATTCACAGAAATAAATGAAAGAAATTTAGCTTCGTTTTCTAATAAACTGAATATATGCGTGTAATTTTTTTTCGCTAATTAATTTGGTAACTCTCAATTATTAAAATTCTTGCGGGGAATCCCTCATCGTTGACCAATCTAGGGTTAAAAAAAACCAAATGCTATTTTTTTTAATTTTTATTCGTGTGCTTGCGATAACTCGCTTGGGTTAATTTGCAAATCTACATGTAATTTATATGATTACGACTCTTAAATCCGTTCTAGAGTTCGCATAATAATTCTTTGAATATAATAAATATGATAAATATTTATTTTTAGGTTATTTGACGCGTATTCAAATTATTTATTCAAATTTCCCGCTAAATTTCAAGTTTTAATTCGATGAAGTTTCATATGCGCAATAGATGTTCCACGTGCGCAATGAATTTAATGAGTTAAATTATAATTGAATAGCGATAAAAATATTCACATTTTAATGAATTTTTGAATAATGGGCTAAATTAATGAACTAACAGTCAGAACAAAGGAAAATACAACTTCTGTATTCTAAATATTTCTTATCTGTCTTTGATATCTCGGTCAAAAGTCCATTTCATTAACAACAAACTCTTTGTTGATAATTCAGTTCAAAATATTGTGATTTCAAATAAAATTTCTTGTTAAAACCTGTCAGAATTCGAATGACAGATCAAACTCAATAGGAAAAATATTCAAATTGAAAATTATTCAAATTTTGCTTCAAAAACGGCCACCTGAGGTTAAATTCGTAAAAGGACACGCTAAGAGGATAACGACATTCCTTAGCTATT
Source organism: Coleophora flavipennella (assembly GCA_947284805.1). NCBI lineage: Eukaryota > Metazoa > Arthropoda > Insecta > Lepidoptera > Coleophoridae > Coleophora > Coleophora flavipennella. The sequence continues at coordinate 9,650,702 of OX369299.1, forward strand.
TAAAAACTATTGTGCTTCAATGGATTACTAGGATAACCAATTACAGGAAATCCAACACCTCGCAAGTACGTGCGAGGATTAATTAATACATTCGCGCAGAACTTAACTCTCACTAACAATTCTGTGCGTGTCTGCGTATCGGTTATTGATCGCGGGAGTTTTCCAAAAATTTTCCTTATGCCTCTTGATTCATTACGTCAGCACTAGATGTGTAGAACGCGACCCAAAATAACATAATTCATTGACCAATAACAATAACAATTGTAAGAATACAATTGATAAAAATTTAACTTGACCTTAACTGAGTCTGCCTACGTCAATCATTGAGTTGTTCCATGTATAAACAAGTGGCGAGAATGAAGCGCTTCAGTATCCATGCGCAATTTGTGGAGAATTGTGTCTGCCGTACCATTCTCTCAAAGCTTCAAACTTCCAAAAATTAAATTGTGTATTAAAATTATTCGTGTGAACAGTGAAAATAATTTGTGAACAATGGGAGACATTGTCAGACCTGGTGAGTATTTTTACTAAATACTGTAATTAATTACTAAAATATTAGTCTCTAGTCTAAATTGGAAAGTTCTATTTTAAACCACTGGAGTAGTCGTCTACGCTCAGATCATTAGAGCGCAAGGTTCCGTGTTCGAATCCCGGTCACGTCAAATTTGTAAAATAAAATTAAAGTAATTTTTTTTTTTAAATTATTTCATTTCTTCCCTCGTAATAATTTAATTTACAATTTTCCAGATGTGAAACCCCAAGATCCGATCCAAGATGCGATGGGAGTGATGGGTCGCTGGCAACTAATAATTACAGTAGTGATTTCCTTGATAAACTTCCCAGCAGCCTGGAACCAGCTTGCAATAGTAGTGATAGCGCCAGAAAGAGATTTCGAGTGCGCATATCCTTTGCCATACAACAAAAGTATTTCTCGATGGGGATCTTGTTTCGTCAACGTAAACGAAAGTTTGCCTCTGAAAGACTGTACGCACTTCATCTTCGATGAAAAAAGCCCTTTCAAATCGACCATCGTCAGTCAGGTGAGCCTGCGATTACCTATAACCTTTTTAAATTCTTAATTTCGGTCTATTCTTATTCTTTGAAATTTCCAGTGGGACCTGGTATGCAACCGCAAGTATCTCTTGAGTCTGGTGCAACCATTGACTCAAATAGGAATTCTCCTTGGCAACTTGGGCTTCGGGATACTAGCTGACAGGTAAATACTAAGTACATCGCATCAGCACTAAATTTGAAACAAACAAACTGAGCTCTAATGATTTGTCATTCATTTCAGGATCGGTCGGAAGATTCCTCTGATGATTGCTGTGGTGCTCCAAGCGATTTTCATGCTAATAACATCATTCATGCCCTTATTCCCAATGTTTTTGACATTCAAAACTCTCTCCGCCATCGCAACTGGCGGAACAATGCTCATCAGCTTCGTAATCGGTAAGTACTGATCTAAAAAAATACCTGGCTATACATCACACAGTTCACTAACAAACTAAAATTTCAGTGATGGAAATCATCGGAACCGAAGTCAGGTCCAAGGTTCTCACACTGTATCACGTGCCATTTGTGCTTGGAATTCTGACAGTTCCATTATTCTCTCATCTGACAAGAACCTACGATGGCTACTGGCTGATGATCTCTCTGCCCTCATGTTTGCTTCTATCTTACCACTGGTAAGTCATTGCAATTATCAATTGTTAATTCTACTTCAAGCGAATCCCGTACTAATACAATTTTTTGCCGTAGGCTGATACCTGAGTCTCCCCGTTGGTTGCTGGCGGTTGGAAGAGTTGAACAGGCTCGGAAAATTCTGCTCAAGGCTGCCAAAACCAACAGAATATCTGAGAGAAAAGTGACAGCTGCCATAGAGAGCCATGAAGCATTGATACCATCAGCCATAAAGAAAATTGACACTACGGAGAAACAGAAAATCTACGGAGTCATGGATCTGATCAGAACTCCAAATATGAGGCTCAAAACCATCTGCATCGTCTTCAATTGGCTCAAGTGTGGCATGGTGTTCTTTGGCATAGAACACTACCTAGGCCACATGAGCGATAACGTCTTGAGCGACCTCGCCATCTCAGGTACAAACTGTCTAAACCTTCTCCATCAATCTGGACAATCTTGAGCTCTATCTTCACAACATGTTTCATCTTTCAGCTGCCTTCCAGCTCCCAGGGCTACTGATAGTCTTCGTCCTGATTTCGCGAGTGTCCCGGCTGAAAATTTTGATTGTCGCGAACGTGCTAGCAGGAATCAGCTTGCTGCTGATAATTCCGTTCTACAACAGCGACATCGCGAAATTGGTACTGGTGACAGTGGCTCTCACTTGCATGACCATCAGCTTCCCGACGATTTTCTTGTACACGGGAGAGCTCTTTCCGACAGTTGTGAGGAACATCGGATTCGCCGTCTGCAGCGTCGCTTCTAAAACCGGGAGCATTTTCGCGCCATTTTTAATTGACTACGTAAGACATCTACTTTTTTTCTATCATTTAAACCACTGCTGTAATTGCCAATTGCAATAAATGTTTGATTGTTTTCAGGTGGATGATCTTGCCTACTGGGTGATTCCTGTAGTCTTTGGAATGGGACCAATCCTGGGGGCGATTCTCTGCATATGGTTGCCTGAGACCATGAACTGCAAGCTGCCGGAGACCATTGAAGATGGTGAAAATTTCAAGAGGCAAGTATTGAACACTTCTCATTACGAACTACTTGAAAAACAAATACTTGTAATTTGTGCTAATTTTGTTTTTGTTACAGAAACAAAGAGAAGAAACCAGCCGCGTCTCCGATATAGTTCAAATTTTTTTTAGATAATTCTTAATAACTAATTATTGTACTGCTAGATAATAATTATCGATGTAAATATTGTTTGTTATTTTTAATCTAGTATTTAAGTTTGTAAATAATTGTAAATACATTAATTGTAAGATTAGGTTAATATTTATCACATCCTGAAGCAATGGTACCCTCAGGAGATAAGGATACAAATGTATACATTTAATGCAATGCTTATAATGCAATTACAAAAAACTATTCTATAACTCTAAACTTTTCTTTCCATACCATGGTCACGCCGACCTGTTGCAAATGTACCGTAAATGCTACAGTAATTCTAACGGTACATTACAATTTATATAAAACAGCTGTAGATAACCTCAAATAGAAAAATTAAGTACTAGGTATGAGAAATAATGTTGATTTTCAACTCTAATCATAGATTTTAGAGTAGACACGATCTAAGTACTTTAGAAGTTTTACGTTATTGAAACTGTATGTCTTTTTTAAAATTAAAAGTTAAAAAAGTCATCATCCAAATAATTTGGAACCAATATCACGATCGCCATAGAAAAAGCTTTGGTAGATTATTTTCCAGCGGAAGTTCTGGTATTTCTTTTTTATAACACAAATGGCTGTAGAAAGCACAGGCCATATGGCAAATTCGTCTGTGCAATGAGTTATTGTTCATCTTTATGACTCAGTGTAATAATAAAAGTTAAGATATATGTTTCGTGACTGCATTCAATTAATCAAACAGACACGCAAATGTTGACTCAGAATCGGACATGTAAATCAACGATATCTTGACAGTTAATTAACGTTAATTGGATACAATTCCGTAGATGTTCTCTAATGATGTTATCTTAATGCCTATTGACATTTGAACTTGTTAACGACCATCCATTACTTTGTTGGAGTTTCATCATCAGAAGAAAATTATACAATTTAATATTTTCAGCGGAGACTGAAAATAACAGAATCCAGTGCTATGGCATAGCGCCGATTTAGAACGAGGACAGACAATTAAAATATAAATAGTCTAGACATCGCCAACGCTCGTAAACACCACAATGCAATCAGAGCATTAATTATTAACTATTAATTAACGAAGAATTTATTAACACGCAGCATCTGGAAGTTTTCCTTGTTTCGGAAACATAAACAGGAAAATGATCTCGCTTCATTTTTAAATCTAAGAAAAACCGTACAAATTCCAAGGAAATAATTCGTTATGGTTAGAGTACCCATTTACTAACCACAAAACGTATTCACTTAATTGGAAATTACCCGTAACAAAGATTAATCATCAATATGACCTTAAAGGTGGTTAGAAGTAGAAAATCCTTCCTAAACTGACAATATTTCAGAACCACGTAATTATTTAACTTGTTATCGACTATTGATCTATTGTATGACTGACTTTACACAAGTGTCCTATTAACTCGCAAATAACAAAATTATGCGTCTTCGAATGTCTTCTAGATGTCCTTTACAGAAGTCTTGACTGTAAATGACTGAGTGTTCTGCAGATAGATTTCAAGAACCAGGACTTTGATCAAATTCGTTGAACTCAAGATAAGAGACACAAGTACCGTATACCGATTAGCTCGTAGCGACAAAACATTATTATTCATATGGTTTTCCTTGCTCAGTATCACGCAATTACGCTATAACAATACATTTAGAAGCGTGACTTTTTTAATGACCTCGTTATCTTATGCAGCCGTGGTATGTTATGATGTCATAGTTCACATTGTAAACGAATGTTGCTGATAGGTTAGGTGAGAAATTTTCAGCCGCTTACTTCTCTGATGAAATTTGTATTGAGTAAAATATCCAGTAGATAGAGAGGTTTAAAAGTAAAATGTATTTGAGCCAACTTTTATTATACTAGCATTTGAATTTGCGCGCGCAAGCGCGCGCCTTAAATATAGACTTGCATATATTTTCATGCTTATCATATATTTGACCAATCACGTTACGAATAGTTTGATGCCACAGATATTTCATCTCAATTTTACTTTGGGATAAAAATATACTTATTAGTTTAAATTAGTGATTTCCATAAAAATATACTACCGAAAAAATAAAATTTAAAACGTTCAATTATTTTTAACAACTTATTTTAGGCTATAAAAATAAAACTTATATAATTTCCAGTAATTAATAGTACAGATAAATATTTTTTATTGTACATAAGAACAATTCGAATAATCTGGTCAAGCACTGGGTACTTTACCCTAAGAATTGCATCATCCATTATCTGACCGTAAATCTCTATTTTATCGACGGAACCCTAATACTTACGTCAGAGAATGTTTATACCGACATTGTGGCAGACGATATTATCATTGCCGGGTTGCCGGGCTCGTTCATTCTGTCCGATCCTTCATATACAAGCCAATGGTGTTGAGCGTTAGTCATTTAATTGAGCGCTGCTAGCGGAGCGCACGTTTTCTTCTTGGAAAATTAATGGAAACAATATTTCCATAAAACATAAATTATTGTAATGAAGGCATACCGGATTGAGAGATATAAGCCTGGATACAAAGGTAAGATTTTTTAACATATTCTAGTACAATATATTCAGTGTCTACATAAATTATTTCTCAAATGAGTTTTTGAGTATATTTTCTTCCCATACCCTTACCTCATTCAGTACGAAAACAGCGCATGCGCTAAATTTTGTACGCTTAGGCTGATCTAGACTGTACATAGCGTCATCTGTTTGTTAGGCACAAGTTGTGCTTTGAAGATCAAATTTAGAGATACCAATTGGGTGATTGAACTCTCGCGGAAACTATAAATTTGCGTAACAACCTTTAAGTGGCTGATTTATTTGTTTGGTTTTAGATGAAAGCAAGTAGAGTCAACAAAAAAATAATTTATGCTATTAAATTTAAGCACTTGCCTTTTCCGGAGATTGATAAGTACGTATGCGTGCCGTACTCTTGGATAATACATCGACTAAAGGGTCGGCAAGTTCTTTCTGCATACCCGAAAAATGAAGCTCCTTTTGTGACTCGGAATCGCACGAAGAATAGAGAGAAATACAGTGACGAGTGGAGCTTCTATATAGGGTTCATTAAATTTGAATCAGGTAACTGTTGTTTGAATTATTTTTGTAGTTACTTTTGGTTCGATGTGAGCAAGCAATAAGATGATTGTTTTTTTCAGAAAATTATGAGGAAGTTGTGCAATGGATTGAGGAAATGATTGCTAAAGGTGGTGACGACCAGGAAGACGAACCAGAAATTCAAGGTATTAATTTTTCATCATAAATTTGGTTTAAGATTTCTTGTGGGTTGAGTATTTATTTTTTATATTTTTTTTCAGATCCTCTAGCAGAGCCTGTAGGAAGTAGGCAGCTACGTAGTGCCAAAAATCCGGTTTTGTCAGACATATTACCGGAAAAACCACATCTGGCAGTGAAGCCTTATAATAATCCTCGGAAACCGCTACCTAGAATGCTGATTAGACGACCACTACCCCTGAGACCCTGGAAACCGAAACCAATAGAGCCGAGTAAACCTGCTGTCAGTTCTGCAAACGCACCTACGAAAGATCAATCAGTTATTATGGAACATCAAAGCAAGCCAGAATCTGTTGATACTTCAGCCCAGTCTCCACCAAAGCTCCCAGATAATAGACAGCCTTCACCAAAGCCAGCAGATGGAAGACAACCGTCACCTGTTCAAGATGAGCAACTTCCGGACACCAATGTCTCTTATGTGAAGATAAAGATTGTAGCTGAATCTGAGCCTGAAGTTGAATCTGTAGTTGAAGAAGAAAGACCACCAAGCTCAGAACAGGCTCAACCTGATCCAGCTTCAGATCATGATTATTCACTTATAGAGTTACGTCTGAACGAAATTCATAATGGACCTCAACCAGCCAATGACACACTGAAAACTGTGCTTGTACAGAACTCGGCAGCTAGACCTCCAAGTAGAGCGAATCCACCTTATGATTATGCTCAACCAGTCAGTGCATCTTCGAAACCTCAATTGCAAAAGACAGTTGGATCCAGCTCTGAAGTGTCTAACAGCGATAAAAACTGGCACCTTCAAGGCCTTGGGAAAACTATACCATCTACTACTTACTATACACCAACTCCAATTAATCTATCCTCTCAGCTACAGATACCTGCCATCAGAAGAAAGTCTTCGGCAGCGATAAATAACCCTGCTGAGAAGAAAGCTCGTGTAGAAAGCATCACCAAAAATATACCTACATCGCAGCAATCCTTGTACAACAAGCAACCACCGAATTATGCTGGTAATGTTGGAGACCAAAGACATCTTCAAAGTATGAACACATCTGCTGCTCAAAATCTCTCGCACTTGACTCACCAGGCTCGTTTTTATGAACCCTCTCAATTGCAGTACTTACAGCAAATCTCGCGAATGCAAGATATGATTAATCGACCTAACATGCCATACATTGATCAGAGAAGCTACCTCCCAAATCCTATGCCTGGTTATGTTCCACATCAACCAAATCAAATCATCCTCAACCAGTTTCTTCCACGTCAAAATCAACGGCCAATGGTAAGCACATACCAAATCCCCGAGCTGATGCGGCATGTTACTGCGCCTTCAGTCGCAGCTTCGCAAATACAAGACCCACCGAGTTATCAAGATCCGCGTACAGTCAAGCCTCCCGAACCCCAAAGCAATCCTACGCCTCAAGTCGCTGAAAGACCCGTTGCTTCGCCGGAAACAAACCAACAGGTTTCGAACGATCGAACAAACAATTCACGCAAAGATCTACTTGCAAAGCTAAGCCTGGGTCCCATGAGGTGTATTGACATACTCGCAGATCCTGCAACTTGCCCAGATTCAGAGACTCAGGCTTCATCTGAATCCCAGGAGCCACAATCCAAGGTTCCGGAGAAGAATGTCTACCAACACCCAGAGTCTAAGAAACTGGTGGCTGACCAGGCTACGGAAATGGAATCAGACGATCACCACAATAATGGAACTCAAAGTTCTCCAGAATCAATAGGAAGTGGGTATGAAACAGAGAAACATCCAACAAAAGAACAAGAGTCCCCAGAGGTTCCAGATTCTGGTATGGTCTATGATGATGAACCTTCGGACAACGTTTCTGCAGATGATTCAGACTGCATGATCGAGGATTACAGTGACGAAGATACTCTTGTAAGCATTACAGATGAGAGATCAATGGATGCTCATAATCTTATGCCAGAAGTCCAGGAGAAGCTTTCTAAAATAACAGAGGATGAATTGCTGGAGGTTCATGGTCTTCTTCTTACTAAAATGTACAAAAATTTTCTCAATACCGAAGAATATCATAATAACTTGCGAGTTTCTACTTTGGGATGTCTTAAGCTGTACGAGACACTATTGAACAAGACCGAAAAAATCAATGTTATTGAATCCCTTACAAATCCTACGTCTGAAGCACCAGAGGTTCCACAGGTTCAAGAGACACCAGTCCCAGCGCCAGAGCAGAATTCTACCAGCGACCAAAAAAACAACCCCAGTGTCAAAAACTCGCCGAAAAAAAGCAAACGAAGACACACGTTTGTTCTACCACCGGAGTACGATTCAAACGACTCCAGATGGACTTTAAAGCACCGAGAGCCTGGACCAAACCTGATGGAACTGATACCTCGAAGTCGCGTCTATGTCAGCATAGATGAATACAATAAGTGCATACGGTCATCTAATGACTGCAGGACACTAACAAGGTCGCTACTGACCGCAATTTTCAGCAAGAACGCCCTGAGCGTATGCTCTCCAACAGGCTCAAAAGCCAGAGCGTTCAATAACGTGAAGATTGATGTTAGACCTGGATTGGATAAGGATTCGAGATTGGCCTTGTTGGCGTTTATTGATAAGTATGGGAAGGAAAGGAAATGGAACACCTCAGACACAGCTGGAATCATGAGCAGTATTCGTACAAAAATTCAGGATATGAGAAACAAATATGGTAAAACAAAAATCGTTTAAATTGGACTTGGCTCCAGGCACTACCGAGTCTCTAGATAACAATATTATCATGCAACTGTGCAACTGATTACGGGTTATGTATACAAATTAGGTTAATTAGATTGTATTTTACTTTTAATGAGTTCTGTGCTTATCATGATGTATTTAGAGTAAGCACACCTCGCAGTAAAGGCTGATAGGTATAGTTTGCAAATGCGTATGTTTTTTTGAAAGACACCTGTGGTCATATCAGTGTTTCTACGAAATAACGGGATAATTTTATGCTTATTAGTAAACCCTTAATAAACAACATGATTAGAAATGATTTAACTCCCATAAGGAGCAGTATTTGAAATGATTTGAAATGTTGAAAATTGAATCATTTTTAATCATGTTTATCCCCTTTAAATCATTTTGTTTAATCAGGGAACAATTAAATAATTGTGTATTATGAAATCATTATTTGGTTTTCCTCAAATCCTTCGGTACTTCCCTTTAGAAACAACATAGTAAAATAATATTTCCATTCATAACTAGCACACAAATTAAAGACGCTAACAGCAATTGTCAGAAGTGCTCAATTGAATCTAATGTTCTTGACCTGGTGTTCTTAATTGACTCTTTTCAATTGTTCATGGAAGTACTTCTCTTAACTGGAACAAAACCGGATATTTTATCTAGTAGCTCTGTTACTATCGTAGTAAGGACAAACTACAGCACCCTGTACATTGTTATTTCCTGCACAAGTACAAAAAATGATAAGGGCCCTTGCCAACGCAAAAAGTCCCTGCTCTGTACGTACCAGAAAAATACCGAATATAATGGAAGGTCCCGCTGGACAAAGTTAATGCATGGCCTAGTTGTCTCAGTATAGTTGTCAGATTTCTAAATTTACATACAAAGCTTATTATCACGACTGTTATTAAACTTTGGACCATGATAATATTTGAGCAGTAAATAACAATTTTTCTATCGTAGGTCATATGAAGGGCATTTTTTGTTCAGTTCGAATGCATTCTTATTCTTACAAACTTGACGACTCACGATTATGAAGGAGCAACATGACCTAAAACAAGTTTCTAGGAAAGTTTTGTCACTTGTAGTTATATGCCATCATTAGACTATTGTGAGTAATGATAATTCAAAGAAGTATGAACAAACAAGTTTTTGTAACGCCAAAGATATTCATGAGTTAAAGAAATAGACAAATAATACGCATAAATATGTAAAATCGTGTACCATAAGTCTTTAATCATAATAAATTATAATGCCAAACTTGTTTTTCGAGACTGAACCATGCATAATCAATGAACCAGAATGAATTCGTACAGTCGTGAACAGTTTGAAATGTCGCAACAATCAACATTTATAATTATTTATATTTGAAATCAGCGGAACGTTGCAGGGACGGCTTGATGAGGTCAAATAATCCTGACGTCTTTTGTTGTTTATGTACAGGGACAGATAACCTTTGATAAGAAGGTGACAAAACAAATCTAGAAGCGAAAAGTCTTCTGGTTTGACCACAAATCTTTTGCAAAATAAAGTAAACCAAAGTGTAAAGGAAATGTGTTCTACTTAGTGAATTTAAAAAACTAGTTCTGTAGCATCGCTATGCGTCTGTACAAAAAATATATTCTATGCGTCACGTGTACTGTTATTTTTGTGACCTTATTTCAGAGCAAACTGTATATTAACAGATAACATATTATTCGCTTGCTACCTTATCGACTGAAGGACTATGTTTATTCTATAGTCAATAGCGCTAGCTACCGAGACCGAAATATACCAAAGTCTCCCCAGCGTAACATTTCTCCACGCCATAGTTGTCGATTATTTATAGTCCAGAAATTTCGCGTTATAACCAGAGTGTTTTATTACATTGGTGTGGGCCTTTATTGATCGTAAAGAGAATAGACCAACGTAATATGACTTCCTCTCTCTCTCATAACAACGCGTTGGCTGCTCTTGGTATAAAAACACACATACAAAGTTTCTAATAGTAAACCGCGGCCGGCGGGCGTACGAAGCAAACGTGCTCAAGTGGAATTGAACGTTATTTTCACATTTATGAGCTTATTGTGAGTCAGGATAGAAACAATACTACTACGCCGCAATGCAGGTGAGCGTACAATGTTGAATCTTTAGATTATTTGACTGAAAATCAGTATGAGGCCAGTAAGGTGATTTCAAGGCTACTTCAAGCGCTGCGTCACTGATTTCACGCACAATTATCAGTTTGGTCTATTTAATTTTCCAGTTAGATGCCAAAGAGTATCAATATGCAGTAGTCCGTTTTTTTGAACAACCTTGTGAGGATATCGGTGAATTTGTCTGTGTACCACATTCTTGGATACGAGTACGCAGAGTCGGCAACGAGCAGAGTATCGTCGCGTATCCTAACGAGCGCTCGTCGGTAACACGGAGACGGGTCGAGGACAAGGAGCAGCCATCGGAAAAATGGACTCTCCATCTGGCTGTTGTGAAACTTGAAACATGTGAGTAGTAGACTACTCATTAGCATACTAAATTTAGCATATCAATTTTTGCAGTGAAGTTATTGTAAATCGGTAACTCGATGTTTATTTTTTCCAGATACTTACAAAGATGCTAAGTTTTATATCTTGGAGAAGAAATATGGCGTCGCAGCTGAGGATTTGTGCACATCTGTTGGAAATAGTGGGTGATGTAAATTTAAATTGGTAACATAATGAAATGTTACGATCTTACGCAAAGTAATAAAACTTTTTTTTCCAGGAAATACTTCGCTAAAACGTCCTCGAACGTCAGAATCTCAATACAAGCAACGGGTAGAGAGGACTAATGGAGGTTCTATTCCTAATAAAATATCAGCTAAAAATAAAGCGTTTGTATATCCGTATCTTCAGCGAATACCTGACTATTGTAAAGACTCTGAATATGATTGCGAAAAAATCGTGAAAAAACCTTGTCATATTTCTCGAGAGTTTCTAAACTCCCTGAAAAAACACCTTCTGAAATCGAGTAATGAAAATCAGGTTATAAACATCAATGATAACAGTGAAATTCTAAAAGCTTCAGAAGTTGATCAAGACAATCCACAAGTTCTGCCTACAGGAAAAGACTCTGAAGAATCTTCAGTAGCAGAGCCCCCCCAACTTTCGCATGGGTCCCAGGGTTCAGAAATCCAGCCAATGATCGTCGATGAGCCAGAAGGAAATGAAGATACAGTGGAGGTGTCATCGGCGCGAGATGATGATAGTGATCGAAGCGGTTCTCCAGGAGTAAGTACAGAAAATACAGCCCCGCCAGTTGGTCATCCAACAGATAGGATCCGCACTCAAGCCAATTTTATAGCTCGTATTTTTGAAAAGATGGAAAAATGTGAAATAAATTCTTCAGAGAGGGTTTTAGAGGTCCACAAATCGTTCGAGCAGTCTATAAAATTGGTAAAACGCATTAGGAATTCCTCCAGTTCAAAAAAATTGGAATTAAACAAAGAAAAACAAGATGAGGCGGAAACTCCTGATGTAGAGGTGCGGAATGATGTCAAAAGCAGTAGCAATGATGATAAAGATGAAGATGAAGATGATATTGAAGATAAAGATGAAAAAGCTCCGAAGAAACCACGTAATTTGCGAAACTTTGTCCTACCACCAGACTACGATCCAAATGATACTCGATGGACTTTGAAGTACCGCGAAAATGACCCGGAACTTGGTCTTGAAGAGCTTATCTCTGGAAGTAAGGTGTTTATTAATTCTATAAGGCTGGCACACTGTCTAAGGGTGTCTAAAGATTGCAAAACGCTAGCGCGAATGTTACTTGTCGAAATATTTTCACAGAGTGCGTTGGCTGTTTGTTCATTAACTGGCGCGAAAGCAAATGCTTTTCACAACAACGGTACGTATGTGAGGCCTGGGTTGGATAAGAATGCCAGGGTTACGATATTGACATATGTTGAACGTCATTCTCGCAAAGAAAAATGGACGACATATGATAGGCAGAGTGTCATCAATAGCATTAGGAGCAGAATTCAGGAGATTAGAAATAAGCATGCTAGAACATAGTGATTGTCAATAAAATCTATTGTCAGTTGAATATAAATACGATATTGACGATATCAAAAAATCGTTTTTTTTTTACCCGACCATGAGCAGTTTGATGAATGTATCGCTATAATGGACTATTGTCAGTTGACCTTCAGTTGCTGACTCATCGGTCTGTCAGCTTTTATCTTGACAAGAAAATTAGTTTGATTACTAACCCAATTTTCTTGTCAAGCTGATTAGGCAATAAAAAATTTAACCATGCGCACTGTTTTTTATTGCGAAAATACTGGGAGAATTCCAAACACTGTTTATAATTGTACAGGGAGCGTTAAATGAAAAACAGATGTTATCCGAAATGATTTATTATGGCTGAGTAATGGCATTTTCGTAAACAAGACATCACATCAGGTTCATAACATATATTCAGTGGATTTTGATATTCTAAAACATGTAGGCGCTAAAGAATGACCATTTATTGTGTTGGATGGCTATGGTTCTATGCTGAATCATAATGGTTGATAAATAGTGAATTTTATGGTATCTGAGAGCTTACAAATCTGTGACTAGTTCGCAAATTTGTAAGCTTTTTTAATACTGAACAAAAATACTGAATAAAATAGAGTTTGTAGGTCTCTAAGTATATTTCTTCTTTGTTTTCTACAAACTGTCGGTTCGATTTTCATTAGAGTCCATCATGAACTCCAGTCAGTTTAGAATGGATTCATGTATACGTATACAAGCCAAAAAATTCAAAAACAAAGTTACTAACTTTCAGGTTAGAGTATTTTTCTTGGTACGAGTAGGTAGTTTTGAAATACATATTCAACGATACCCAACACGATACACGATAACAAAACAAAATGCCCCCACTTTGCATGTTAGGGAACACATTTTTTTTTTACAGATTTTATTCAGTAGGGATCAAGATTTGTAAAGTTATAGGTGCCAAACTTCAGCTTTCTAGCTATAATAGTCTTTGAGCAAAATGCCTGTGATATGTCACGACGGACTCGGACAGACATACGGACATAGCGAAACTACAAGGGTTACTAGTTTGACTACGGAACCCCCAAATATGTCCGTATCCTCGATTCGTAGAGACATTGTTCAACTGATTTGATAAAAATTTTGCATTTGGATATTAAAAAATATATTTCAGGGGGTACCTTTTTTATAATACTTACAAAGTTATAATGCACTTTGAGTGCTCATACAATAAATGTAAAAAATATTTTTTCTCAAAAATTACGCTAAGGATGTATTTTTTAAAATATTTTTTCTCGAAAATGAGGCAATTTATTTATCAACTTTATTTTACTAGCAGTTGTTATCTCATAACCATCAGTAGTATGTCTAGAAAAGCCCCAAAATGGGTAGGCCTCCCATACAAATTGAAAAATGTTAGACGCCCTGCGAGTAGGTATTCTCTCCGTGGTGGGGAGTACAGTTTACTCAATAATATCCCCTAGAGCACAAGCATTTTTCGACATACGCCTTGAATAATATTTTCTTGCAAACGAGTTGCGTTTTCTGATATTTTATTGTAAAATCTTATACAATGGTGATGTCTTTTAACCTTCTCAGTAATAAATAACTAATAATAAAGTATATTATGTAAAAGATTACGTTTTGTTTAGTGGTTCCGTGCACGTCACGCATCTCACTTTTACACCATCACAGACTTGTTTCGTGTCCCGGACCCCAGCAAGCACATATTGTGTTCTAGGAGAACACGTCGTCACTGGGAATGGGGAGAACATTCCTTCACAGATATGTATCTCCTCGCCTTCAAATTCTTTCGTGAAATTATCTCTAAGTTAGATATACCTATCAAATAAAACCAATATAAATAGAAATATTATTTTATTAGGTGTGACGATGTTAAACAATACAGCAGTTAATGTTACATAAAGTATACGTTGAGGTGTCAACAACAAAATAAAACATTTGTGCTTTTAAAAATAAATTAACAATAGTAAAATTACAACAATTTTAAATGTTTGGTAAAAGTAAAATGAAATCAAGCATTTTTTATATAGGGCGAGAGTATAAGTTACTTTGGTAGAATCTCATACGAGACTTAAAATTATGATGATTACAATATGTCATTTTGGTAATTGTATGGTAGGCATAAATAGGTACAAAAGGTCACTTATAAAACTTTCAGTTAAATATACTTAGTTGTACACGTCATTATTATAAACATTACGATGTACATTGTATTATAGCTTTCCAATACAATCCAAGAACTAAAATTTATTTGAAATGAATAGGTCTATTTTATAGCTAGACAAGAAATTTGACACAAAGTATTGATTACTATTTCTAAACACTTTAATGAAAAAAGATAAACTTTAAGAATAGGTACCTACTATGAAAACCTTTAAATCATTATTATTCAGAGACCAGTTACCTCTTGAAAAAGTACTCAATACACTCCACACAATTTCGTGTCTTGCTTTTGTGTATAAAGTTGCAATAGAATGGGCCCATTTATTTTCTATTAATTTTAATTTTTGGTTTGTATGGGAAGTAAGGAAAACTTTTAATTTTAGCAATGCAAAAATATAGCTAGGTATCTTACGAAATCTGATTTGACTAGATGTTTTATAGTTTCATGTTATAAGCAATACACATAAATCAATTAGTAGTCACTTTTTCTTTATTTTTAGTAGGTAGGTATTCATGTACTTAAACGTCACACTAATAGCACTCGCGTTAATTACATCAATCAATATTATAATTTTATATTAAGTAGGTATGGGTTATTGTATTGTCATCCGTTGTCCAATAATTACTCGCCCTATTTACACTAACCTTGCATGCATATTAGTTTTGAGTATTTTATGTGATGTTGATGATATTATAAAGGTGTTTTCAATAGCGTGAAAGCCGTTAAGGGTATTTTACTTATAACAAAAACTCCCAAAGGAGCCATATTGAATTATTTTTGACGTGAAACGTCTTTAAAAATCACATACCTACGGGGTACCACAACGAATATAGCTAAACAGAGTTAGATCCGTTTTCGGTAGAACCGGCCAATTGTATTATATAAATTTATTTCTTGGAACAAAATGGACTCTAGCTTTATTTGCGAATTTAGTTCCTTAGAAAAAGTTTACAGTCATAAGTACCTACCCTACCCTCAACGACTTGCACACTACTAAACACCATGTATAAGTTCCACTACAATACTGTTTTCAGACAGCAACTAAAACATTGGTATAATTTTATAAGTCCGATTGTACTAAAACTAGTTAATTCACAAAATGCCTTAACTTTGATTGATATACAGTTATGATAACAACGGCTTAGATAACATTTCAAAGTTAGACTTTTGCCGATATGTAGCACTGATAAATACACAAGAAAATGTTAGTACAAAAGGTTAGTAATCCAGGTGCTAGGCTGCCATCTTTTAAAATGTCACTTTTAAAAGAAGAGCCCAAATACTTAATTCTTCTAATTTTAAATAAATTACTATACTACAAAAAAACTTTACAAGTACTTAAGTGTATAAGTATTTTTATTAATTAATATACAATTATACATTACAACAACGCAATAATCTAATAATCATACTCTTTGGGACGCATAAAACAACTTTGGATAAAATTCTATAACGTGGTTAAAGTGGTATATAATTGTTAATATTGCAACGACGACGACTTGTATATGGAAATATATAAATATAATTTAAATAACGCATTAGTGTTCACAATAATTGTTAAAATTAAAGTACCTACGTTTATAACTGAAGCTTTTTTATTACGGGTGAGAGAATTACGTCACGAAATCATATAAAAGTCATGGCAAAATGGTTTCATTCACAGTCCTCGAAGTCGTCATCTTAGGCTTTCTCTTATCGTTTGGTATAATTAACCGTGGTATTCAAGGTCGCCTTGGGTGGTATCAAGCGGTTGCCTGGTGTTGCACTTAGCATCACCCGCGGTCACTTGCTGGGCATTTAGATTTACATCTATACTAACGTGTAAATCGCGACCTCCATAAACATCTGAAATCGGATGTGTAAGTTTACACTATGTTTTTCCTTCACCGTTAAAGTATTTGTCAGTTTTGAAAACTCATTAGTACATTGGCCGCCCGAAATCGAACCCGGGACCTTTGGTTAGGTGGACCGAGTCGTTACCGTTGAGCCGCCGACACTTTTGGCAACTTAGGCTGAACAATGGAATTAAATTATATTTCACGTTTGTTTTTTGGTAGGTATGTGAGACCGTTCACATAAAACTTTCTTTTTCTGGTACGTCAAAAAATTGTTATTTTATACAATCATTGCTGTACGGCATGCTAGGCCTTCTCATCATAACTCATAACAGATTCAAGTACGAGTCTGACACGTCTATCGAAATATATTCAGTTAAGTAGTTAAACTATTTTTTTTCACAATTTGCAGGCCTCTGATTTTTGATACTTTCAAGTTAACAAACAATCTTTTCAATTGACTTTTCTGTTGTTATTCACTGTACCTAGTTCCAGTTCACTTGGTCCTCATTCCATACTGTCCGGCAGACGTGTCTGTATGGTGTACGTATGTGGCGTCAGCGGGGGGCGCGGGCGGTGACGGGGGCGCGGCGCGCTGCCCGGCGCAGGCGGCGCAACACCCACCACTCGCGCTATCAGATGCGCTCCACGTAGTTGCCTGCCCACAAAATAACAAATACGTTACAAAAAACCTCTTTGAAGCCATTGAATCAGCCGAAAGACATCCACACTGCTCGACAAAAGCCTCCCCCAAGGATTTTCACAACAACCGGTCCTGCACAGCTAGCTTTCAGCGGCTTCGTGCGTGGTCATTACTCGAGAACTTTACTATCAAACGGCTATTCGTTGTTGATGATGGGGCATTTACTTAACACTGATCTAACAAACACCATGAGATCCATGGTCAATCTATACATCATCATCATATCAGCCAAAGGACGTCCAATGCTTGACATGCCTATATATCCCAAGGATATCTACGACGACCGGTTCTGCGCTACCAGCATTCAGCGGCTTCCCGCGACCTTCACCAGGTCATCGGTGCACCTAGGGATTGCAATCCGGATACTTCGAAATTCGAAAACATCTGAAAAATCCGGATTTTCCAGCAATTAACAAATCCGGATTTCAATATTAAAATCCGGTTTTTTCGGATTTAAGTGACATTTATGATAAACTTAAATAATGATTGATTGAATTCAATTTGTTGACTAAAATTACTTCGAAACACACATCACAACTCGCTATGGCTGTGTATGATTGCACAACTACGTCAACAACAATCTTGGCCTCTACTCCAGAAACTCTTTGTGAATCTGATGTTAACCGCCTTCACTCAGTTTCACAGAACAACTTGATCGACAGTTTGCTTATAGTGTGATTGAAGCTGCTGGAGATCACCAAAGTCATCCTTCGAGTTCAACAAGTGGATCTGATTTGTCTTCGCTACTCCACGTATAAATGGCACTTTAAGATAACTGTGGGGTCTGTGGAGAATTTCTAAAAAAGAATTGAGAAGACTGCATGCTCTTCCACCCACAAGCGTCAAATCCGAGAGAGCCTTTTCTACTGCTAGAACATTTTGTAACAAGCTAAGATCTCGTCTTAGTGATCAAACACTAGACGCTTTAATGTTTTTGAGATTTCGTTTCTTAAAGAACACTCGCTAGAATAGAATAAAGTATAACACCTACGTTACTTTAGTGTTGATTTTACAAGTTTTTAATAAAAAGAGCATTAACTCAGTAAATTGTTTATTTGTTAAATTCTTTATTTTATTAAAATATTATTAGATGTTATTTTTTGACAGACGGATGTTGTCAATGTTAATAATATTTTAAGGACATTCGGGAAAATACTACATTCATGAATCTTTTGACTGTTACTGTCAGAAATATAGGGGTTTTACAGTAAACATCATCATCATCATTACAGCTCATATACGTCCCCACCGAGGGGCTCAATATAAATATAACTTCTAACTATAATCAAATTACCACTTAAATAACGAATTACTCAACAATTGGGTTTTTTTTTAAACTCCAAAATATCCGAATAATTCGGATTCAAGTCATATGAAAATCCAAAAATCCGGATTTGAAATAAAACCGGATTTTGCAATCCCTAGGTGCACCCCGTGGGAGGGCTGCCTACGCTACGTTTTGTGGTGCGCGTTCGCCACTCGAGAACTTTACTGGAAGTTGTCAAACCTGTGTGCGGGACGATTTGTATTGACTCTCGAAAACAGCTTGTAGACATGGCTCAGAAGTTGGGTTTGTTAAGTCTCGAGGTTTTGAAAGTCTCGGGACTCGAGATGTCTCGAGCTAAATTTCCCGGGACTTTCGAGACATTCGAGACATAAAGTAAACAATTAATTTTGACGTTTTTCATGATATTTTTATAAAATAGGTACCTATATGGTAAACCTCAATTATATCTTACCTAACCAATCACGGAAATTGACAAGTTAGGTGATTGATACATTGTACATACTGTAATATAAAGTCATCCGAAAGAAAGGGTGCTTGAAAGGGTATATTAATATAATGTAACCCATTATTGGTTACGCGGCAATTACCACACAGACTGTTTTTAGGGACCTTAGTCATCCAAACGAGGAATGGTACTTCACTGAAGCTAGATCATATAGTAGTAAGAATACTATCGCTTTCCGGGAACAAATAAAGCAAGAAATTTGGGAAACCATGGGCATTAACCAGTTTATAAAGCGTTTTACAGACATTTATAAAACAAATTTCAGAAAATATAGGAAGAAAGTAAACTCTATAAAAATGAACAAATTAAAGTGGTTGACAAAAGGAATTAGAACATCAAGTATTATGAAAAGGGTTCTAGGAAACAAAAACAAAACTCATTCTAGTATTAATGATTATCGGAAAATGTCTATAAAAATTTACCGTAGAGTAATTAGGAACGCTAAGAAAATCGCGGTTCAGACAGACATAGAGAATGTGAGTGGCTCTTCCAAGGGTATCTGGAAAGTGGTAAATAAATGCACAAGTAAATCAAAAACATCAAATCTACGTAACAGTATAAAACTAAAAGTGAATAACGAGATCATTCAAGACCCATCTAATATTGCAGATACTTTTGCTAAACATTTCAGCAGTCACTGTACTGAAATTAATGATACAAGTGTAGCGGAACAATACTTGCAGGAATGTACTGATAGAGTTAGTAGCAACATGACTTTCCGGGAAACAAACTCTGGAGAGATCACAAAAATTGTTAAGACTTTGCAAACAAAGAGATCCTGTGGATACGACGAAATCCCTATTAAAGTAATAAAAGACAACATCGATATACTTGCTAGACCACTCACACACTTTATAAATAATTGTATTGAACATAGCATATTTCCGGATCAACTCAAAGTAGCACGCATAGTTCCAGTACACAAGAAAAAAGTTACGACAGATCCACTAAATTACAGACCTATTTCACTGCTGCCGGTACTGTCAAAAATTTATGAAAGGATTATTAAAAGAAGACTTACTTCACATTTAGCTGAACATAAAATCATTGATCAAAGGCAGTTTGGATATCAGCGTGGTGTATGCACCGGAGACGCAATAGATACTCTGATAACTGATGTTTATGACGGTCTCGATCAGAAAAAGAAGTTAGCAGCTCTGTTTCTTGACTTGAGCTCGGCTTTTGATAGCGTCGATCACAGTATCCTATTACGAAAGTTGGAGTATTATGGTGTGCGGGATAGGTCTCTGAATATTCTTTCATCATACTTGAGCAACAGAAAACAATATGTAGAAATAACATCCATACAGAAAAATATCGAGAAAAAAGTTTCATCAAGGTTTACAATGCTCTCGCGAGGCGTCCCACAGGGTTCGATTCTGGGACCGATTCTATTCATCATTTATACCAATGATTTGATAAAACACTTGAAAAACAGAGTGCCATGTGCGGAGCTTGTAGTTTTTGCTGATGACACGAATGCTGTCATTGGAGCCAGTAGTTTAGTCGAGCTCAAAAATAAGGTCAATGAAGCTCTTCTTGCCTTTCGTGAGTGGTTTGAATTTAATAGTCTTCAATTAAATGCTCAGAAAACGAATGTTATTCTTTTTAAAACGACTTCACGGAGCACTGAAACTTTAGACATTGCTTTAATGGGTGATAAAGTAGAAACAACTAGCAAGGTAAAGTTTTTGGGGGTTTTTATAGACTCTTTACTAAACTGGAGGGATGAAGTAAATCGTGTTGAAGGCAAAATCAGCTCTGCTTGTTATGCTTTGAGGACGCTCAGAGACGAACTCACGGAAAGCCAGTTGCTGATGGTTTATTATGCCTTGGTGGAGTCTCATCTAAGATATAGTGTTGCACTATGGGGAAATAGTTATCAATACAATATGCAAAAAGCCTTTGTCATACAAAAAAGAGCAATACGCACTATTGTCAGAATACCGCAATGGGAGTCTTGTCGATCACATTTTGTTAGGTTAGGCATACTTACAGCTCCATGTCTTTATATATTTGTGCTGCTCTTAAACTTTGAAAAAAACTGTTAGGAGAGGAAACAGAACAGGACAGGGTGCGCAGAATCAGTACGCGCAGGCGGGATGTGGAGCGCAGTGCGCTGCCGCCGCGTCTCGACGTGGTTCGCCACGGTACACGCTATAATGGGGTGCGTCTTTTTAATGCACTGCCGTTAGAGTTCAAGGGTGACGTCACGCTGGCTAGTTTTAAGGCAAAACTTAGGGCTTTCTTGCTGAGGGAGTGCTTTTATTCTTTGGACGATTTTTTTAAATATGGCAACTAATATTATTTATCTTAGAATGTTATTTATTACTAATATTATTTATCTTAGACTTTTGTAATCTTGGAATTTTATCTTTAACATAATGAATTGTACATACTCTATTTTCAAACACAAATATTTTTGTTAACGAAATAAATAAACTGAAACTGAAACTATTAAACTGTTCTTTTAGGGCCAGCAATCGCGTAGATATATTAGGTAAATTTTTAACGCGTTACCATAATAAAAAATTACAACAGTAAGTTTTAATGTGTGCCAAATTTAAGCTAAGTCCTTTAATTTTTCAGAGTGTGATTGAGTAACAAACAATCATACTTTTATAATATTAGTAAGATTAAAAATCGCCTTGCAAATTGTTTTTATATTAGTTCCAATACAATTCAAAGAATAACATAAAAATACTCAAGTAGGTGTAAAGTACTAATATTGCTCATCTACTTACTTAAAATGATAATATTGTGCGATTCATTAAGATAAATAAAGGAATGTTGTTACTTAAGTAAGTAAGTAAAACATTTATTTGCAGAATATTAATCACAAAAGTTGTAGTCTTACATAATAGTGCCTTAAATATTCCGCCGTAA
This sequence comes from Coleophora flavipennella, assembly GCA_947284805.1. Classification (NCBI taxonomy): domain Eukaryota; kingdom Metazoa; phylum Arthropoda; class Insecta; order Lepidoptera; family Coleophoridae; genus Coleophora; species Coleophora flavipennella. The sequence continues at coordinate 9,672,882 of OX369299.1, forward strand.
CGGCTTACAAATCTTTAGTACCAAGGTGAAGAATTAAACAAATTTAAATGATTACGTAAAAAGAAAAACACTAGTATAGTTCAAAAATTAAAGAGGAGTTAAAACATTTCAAATTATTAATTAGAGAAATCCACTTTAATAATAAAATAATAAGTTCATTGATTATTTAAATTAAATTAAAAATAACAGAAAGCAAATCATTAGGTTGGTAGCACCAGTAGAAGATGAATAAAAATAGTTACATGTCAAATTTATATTAATGTAGAAAGTGCCACATTTTAGTCATTAAGATATTCGTCAACAGAGTAATATGCCTTCTTCAGTAACATATCAGAAACTTTATTATGAAAACCACTTTTATACTTATTATAACAGCTCATATACGTCCTCACCGAGGGGCTCGAGCCTACCCTGAATCAGGGCGATTAGGCCTTAGTCGACCACACGGGCCCAGTGCGGGTTGGTCGACTTCACACACAACCTTCGAGTTTCTTCGCAGGCGTGTGCAGGTTTCCTCACGATGTTTTCCTTCACCGTTAAAGCAATCGGTAAGTATGTACGTAAGTTTTTGAAAAACTCATTGGTACATTGGCCGTCCAGATTTGTACCCGGTACCTCTGGTTAGATGGACCGAGTCGTTACCGGTTGAGCCACCGACGCTTATATATACGCTTTTATACTTATTGGCAACTTATTGTAAAGTTTCCCGGGATACAAACTCTACTTAGAAGTGAGATGGGTCTGTAGTTCTTCAGCAGGGTGTTGTTACCCTTTTTGAAGAAAAGCACGACCACACTTCTGTTAACTAATTAGTAATCTGTGCTTCTGTGCCATGCCTTAGGCGTTTGTCCATCAAGTATAACGGAATAAATAACTTCTGAAGAGCTTTAAGTAAAAATTTGCCGCTTCACTGCACCTACTAAGATGCGATGCTATTCTAAATAGCTAAATATTAGTAGTCCGCATGAGAAAACTTTCACGAACTTTTCGTTATTTCATAATTCTGAAAAATAAATAGTTAGTAGAACGGCTAATAATACGTGCTCAAACATAAGAAACAAAAAAAAAACTTTATTTTGTTAAATATTTCCTGAAAGTTATATGAGATTGTTTATAGTAATTAATCAATGAATATTTGAATACTGTGTGTGTGGCAGTGGCCGAGCCAACTCCTTTTGTCTGTGCACGCATCACGAAAACACGGCTTAATGGATTTAAGTGAAACTTAGCACAACTATACCTTATATCCCTGAATATAAATACTTTTTATACCGAGAAAGGCGAGGGTTACTCCCAGAGGAATGTCAAAAAAAGTTCAGTTGCTTCAGTATGTACGCCAGGACTACCAGAGCGACTTCGTGATATTTATCACGATTTTATGGGTTAACATCATTATTATCACGAATAATCAAAAGGTTCCCGAAAAGAGTAAAGAAAACTGAACAATTCTGAAATATCTCGATGATTAGTTCTTCAGTTGTTCACTAGATAGAGCTACATATCTCATTTGTGGACAAACAGGTGAAAATAAAGTTTTTCCCGACCACGAGAAAGAAAAAAGTTTAGGAATTTGACAATGCAGTATGTACCCATGTAAGTAATGTAAATTATATGCATTACCTATGTAAATATGAGTATTTATTTATTTTATTATTTTATTTTGAAAACAAACGGTTATTACTTATTACATAACAATTAGTGACGACTATTTAAAATAACTATAAACCACTTATATGTTTTCGCATATAAAAGCCTAAATACTTGCATGTCGTTATGTGAATATACAGAAAATGAATGAAAAAAAAAAACAAGAAAAGAAAAGAAACACAAAATAAACTCCAAGTTACAAGCACAAATAAACTACATGCTCACGCACAGTTAGGGAACCGCATGAAACCAGCTTTTTGATAAAATTGTTTTAAATGTGTGTGGCTTTGAGTTGAATAGATCTAGCTCCGGAAATTGCACAAACCTGTTGAATTCAGTTGGGGCACGGATAAAAAATGTATTTTGTCTATAGTTCGAAGAGATTTTTTGTACAGATAAATAAACTTTGTGCCAAACGAAACTTCTAAACGGAACTTTTATGTTTATTAAAGATAGGAGTTACGGTGAGTTAATCCTATTCTGAGCAATTTTAATAAGAAATACGATGTCAGCAATTTTGCGCCTCAATTGCAACGGTAAAATGTGATGCCTTTTACACCTTGCTTCATAGCAGTTGTCATAAGTTTTGCATTTGTATTGTAGGAAGCTCCAGTCTATCGATGTATTTATTGTATTGAGGGTTCATTACTTCACAGCAGTATTCGAGGATACTACGCACAAAGGAGCAGTAAATGATTTTGATCGCCTTAACACTCTACTCCACTTATGAGTATTTAAGTAAGCCTTCATCGCATGATCTAACCTTCTATGAGTTGTAGGTAATGTTCACTAAAGATGAGGCTTGATACATCACATAAAACATTAAAAAGACAACGTAGGAAGTGGACGAAATAGTTATCCATAATAATGGTTATCCACAATCCTTTGGTTCTTTTGACAGGTGTACATGTAAGCCTATCTACTCTGTTTTTTAATATTTTAAGTGGCGTTTCAAGTGTCATGTTCAGTGGCGCGATATACATTGTGTTCCGCAATTTAGCTACATCAATACCACACTCCACCCAGCTCGTGTTTTTACGCATGTGTACATGCTACTGCTAGCTTTCCGGAAATTTACGGAAGGAACTTTCGGATTTATGGAATTACACCAAGATCCTGGAAAATGTGTACCCAACATCCCCCCTCCCTCCCACCTTCTAATCTAGCCTTGAAGATTCCTAAATAATACGAAACGGGGAACTCAGATACCTGAAGGCTCCATGGCTTTTTGCATGATAGATATGAAGCAAGACACTTCATGCGCATAAGTTTCGTGGGATATCAACGACAAACCTTCCCTGCGCCTGGTTAACCATTGATGATGTGGAGATGAGTCCTGTCTGCCATAGCCTGCCATAGGTTGATAACGATGTGCACGAGGTAGGACTTACCAGGAAAGGTGCCGAACCGGCCAGTGCGTTGGCTGGAGCCGACGTACCAGCCGTCGTCACACTGCTCCAGAACATACACCGTGTCGCCCTCGTTCAGCTCCAGCTCATCGGGGTTCTGCGGTCGATACTTGTACATCGCTCGGTAACTGGGGGAAAAGGAGAACCAAAGTTTGAACCAGAATTGCTAAGTGGCAGTGGGCAGGGCACGTAGTACAACAGATGGACGTTGGGGCATCAAAGTTCTCGAGTGGCTTTTGTTCACTGGAAGATGTAGCGTAGCGTTTTGTACTAGTTTAGGTTCAATCCGCTAGGGGTGCCGTCTTATTTGAAAGAGTGACTACTCTATTTTCCGTAAGTATAAGGCACTCTAACCTAAGTAACCATCAAGCGACAAAATGAGTTGCCCCGCATGGTCCTCGGAGGACTGCTCCCCGGCGTCTGGGAAGCAGTAAAATCCGGACGGGTCTTGGGCTCCAAAACCGTTGGGTCCAAATCCACAGGTGGAGGTTTCTTAAGGTCCTTCCACACGGTACCGAAACATTTATTGCCGTAAGCTTGCCGAAGAATCTGGTCGAGGTCCTGCTAGAATACGGGCGCCAGCTTGCCCTGATGGTAGGTTCGGTCTACCTCAAGTTCCGGGCACCGAGGGGCAGGTTCACAGCGAACCCCTGAAAGGCCCAGATACCACTCGCGCGTCCCCTACAAGAGTTTTAGAGCCAATGGAAGATACTGCCGTCCCACTGGCTCCGTCGTTCGTCGGAGCTCTTCGGACAACCCCGTGTTGGAAGAGGGGCGGCGAGGAGTGTATCGAGGGGTTGGATGGTATCACCATTACCTCCGAACAGGGAAGAGGCGCTTCTATTGCAAGACAGCGCGCCCTTTCTCACTTTGTAGGGCCCTACAACCCCCAGCACAGCAAAAACCGCTACGAATCAATTGCGAAAGTGGCTGGAGGTTCACGAGATAGCAATAGCCCTGATCCGAGAGCCGTGAGTCAAGGGAAACAAAATATGCGGACTCTCTAATATTGGTGGTAAGTTGATTGCTTACAATGGCCCGGAAATTTACATCACTAGAAACGTGCCTGTACAGACTTTTACAGAATTCTGTTATAGGGACTAGAGCGCCGTAAGGTTGCTCAAAGGCGGAATAAAACCCAGTCAGCCGGAGATGATCGTCGCCTCCGTGTACATGCCTGATGACGACAATCCACCACCACCAGAACTGGCAAGGCTTGTCACATACTGCGACGAAAACGGACTGGAGCTGCTAGTTGCATTAGACTGCAACGCGCACCACTCCCTCTGGGGGATGAAAAACTGTTTACAACTGGTCTCTTTGAGTACCTGTTTACAACTGGTCTCCATCTGTTGAACGTCGGCTCAGTACCCACCTTCGTCACTAGACGGGGAAGGTCAATAATCGACATTCATCATCGATCATCATCATATCAGCCGAAAATCGTCCACTGCTGGACAAAGGCCTCCCCCAAAGATTTCCACGACGACCGGTCCTGCGCTGCCCGCATCCATCAGCTTCCCGCGATCTTCACCAGGTTTACTGCCCCATCGGCCATCTTTTCTACGAGCTATGTGCCCTGCCCACTGCCACTTCAGTTTAGCGATTCTGTGAGTTATGTCGGTTACTTTAGTTCTCCTGCGGATCTCCTCATTTCTGATTTGATCACGCAGAGAAACTAGTCTAGTGACCCCTGAACCGCCGGGTCAGTTCAAATCAAGTGTGGTACTTACGGGACTGCCTCGGCGTTGGTGTCGACGTAAAGAGGTTCAGTGTTGTTGAGGTCGCAGCCTGGCCCCGCGGGGGGGCCGTACCCGCGCTCCGAGGGCGTCACTTTTACTTGCGCAGGCTTCGCTTGGTAACCTACGACAAAACAATATTATGCTCTACAACAGGCAAACAAATAATATCGCTTAAAGTACAGGTCGGTTAACTAAACCTGGCACGTTCACAATACTCATACCAATGCAATAAATTTCATTATACAGTTGTAGTAAAAACACCATTCGCAATGGGGATCGATTGTCTTACTTACACTAATAAAGTATTAAAAAATATGTGTTTGTGTATATTATATATACACTAGATCGTTCAATAAGTCCCGAGACTCACTAACAAGAAGGCGCATATATTAAAAACTCTTTAAATTTTTAGAAAGTACTGGCCATCAAATGATGTGTAATTTTTTTTGAAAATCGAACAATAAAAGGTAATATAAAAGTGACGCTACTTTTGCAATTTCGTAAACAATAGAAAAAAAAAGAGTTTCACGTTTTGATACAACATTGTTTTTTAATGGGAAAAAATACTGCTCAAGCACGGCAGTGTTATCCGGAATCTGCTCCGTCTAAACTAACCATTTGTCAGTGGTATGCCGTTTTTAAACGCGGTCGTTTGGACACAAATGATGCAGAACGCTCTGGTCGTCCAAATGAAACAGTGACTGAATAAAACATTAACCAAGTCCTGAAAATCTTGGCACTCACCAGGTAGCGGCTTCGTGGCAGGAGACGCGTTGGCAAACGCGGTGCTGTTGTGTTGCGGCGTGTAGCTGTGCGCGCCCATGGCACTTGGCACTTGGCACTAACCAGGTAGCGGCTGCGTGGCAGGAGGCGCGCTGTTGTGCTGCGGCGTTTAGCTGTGCGCGCCCATGGCACTTGACACTCACCAGGTAGCGGTTGCGTGGCAGGAGGTGCGTTGGCCAACGCGACGCTGTTGTGTTGCGGCGTGTAGCTGTGCGCGCCCATGGCACTTGGCACTTGGCACTAACCAGGTAGCGGCTGCGTGGCAAGAGGCGCGCTGCTGTGTTGCGGCGTGTAGCTGTGCGCGCCCATGGCACTTGACACTCACCAGGTAGCGGCTGCGTGGCAGGAGGCGCGTTGGCCAATGCGGCGCTGTTGTGCTGGGGCATGTAGGTGTGCGCGCCCATGGCACTTGGCACTTGGCACTCACCAGGTAGCGGCTGCGTGGCAGGAGGCGCGTTGGCCAATGCGGCGCTGTTGTGCTGCGGCGTGTAGCTGTGCGCGCCCATGCTTCTTTTAGCCGAGCCATTCAGAAGCCCGTGAGCGGCCGGGGAGGCCATTGGCTTGTCCGTCAACTGCATCGGCTGAGGTTCTATGCAAGAAATGTTATTAATTTACGTGACGAGAAAAAAATACACAATGATAATGGCAAAGATTTTTATAGTCAGCGATAAGGACATGACAACCCGAATATGTTGAAAATAGAAATTAGTAAAAACCGGCTAAGTGTGAGTCGGCCTCTTGCTCCGAGGGTTCCGTACCACCATACATCTACGACAATGATATCTATTCACATACTAACAAAAGACATCAACGCGAGCGTCAGAAAACTACTTTATTTTTAGTTCAGTTCGGATTCCTTAGCGCGAGCACGACTAGCACTTGGGCGTTTTTTTTTTGTTTTACCTCATACTTAGTACTAAATACCTATACCAAAACACGTTTTTTTTTGTATGGGGACCCTTAATCAAAGATGTCCTCCTGACATCAAATTATTGCCAAACAAACAATTGACTAGAAAATTAGATGCATGGCTCATTAATTTTAGCTTTGATTCTGTAAGAGATTTCCTTAATGTAAGACCTTAACTAGTTTACTATTTGCATGCTGTGCAGTCAGCTGAATAGAGAAACGACTAATTGCAAAACACCTTGATGTTACCTATTTCACCGCAAATAAATAATCATTTCATTCAATTTCATTGTTTTTTTACTTTTTCAAATTTTTATCAGCGCCTATAGAAATACACACTGTGAAAATTTCAACTGTCTACCTGTTACGGTTCATGAAATACAGTTCAGACATACGGACGGACAGATATATGATATACTCTTATGTTCATATTTATACTTTGGTAGTAAGGTCCCGTTGATTACCTTTTGGGCGTACGGAACCCATGAGTTTTTTTGTGGTTACGGTTTTTCTAATTGTTTTTTATTTACTTTTTTGATTTTTATATTTTTTAATGATTTGGCGATTTTTAAAGTTATATAAACCTAAAATTGGTGGTTAGCAAAGGTAACCACCACGAACTAATATATTTATTTATTAATTAAATATTTGAGCGAGTTTGACTGCAACTCACCTGATGGGAAGTGATGATGCAGTCGAGGACGCAAACTCAAATAATGCCTATTCACTCTTGCCTTGAAAATCTCCAAATTATAGGAATCGGGCAACACAGACGCATGCAAGGAGTGGACCTCTGAGTATCTAAATATAATTTAGGTTTATATATTTAGGTATATATATATAAGATATTTTTTGTAACCTGATTCTTCATTTCAATGACTTCATATTGTTAGTTGCAGAAACACGATTAGTTAACTTTTATAACAGAAAAACATATCAAAGAAACCTATTTGAAAACAGAAATTTGCATTCTCCACGCGAGCCAGACCGATTTAAACCTTTAAATTTTCTTAGTCGATTCGTCTAACAAACATTTCACTATGCCAGTTGGATTTTTCAAAATAATTGCAGTTTTTAATTGAAACAAAAAAAAATTGAAAAAGTGTAAAAGTGTAATTATTTTCTTTACTCTTTACACGTAAAGAAAAAACAAAGATAGCTCCGATCAAAGCCTCGCCTTAATTAAAATTTTGACTAAGAGGTAGCAGGCTACATTAATACATTACAATGATTGCGTTTAACTTATACCAGGTTTAACTTGACTAGGTTCCTGCAGCACTGTGACGTAGCTGTCGGGGAAGATGCCAGTCTTGCTCCCGGTGCGACCTTCCCACCAGTTCTGGTCGACGCGTCGCGTCAGCACCACCAGCTCGCCCTTCTTTAGCGGCAGTTCGAGGTTCGTTTGCGCTGTGAACTCGAATTTCGCCCTCGCCCTGCCTTCCATTGCGATCGGTTTCCGAGGCGAGTGTGCACTGCTGTCACCTTTCACTATCTGGAAAGGAGATACAAGGTTTATGACGACAGCTGCAAAGTAAACGGGCTATATTAATTTACCTACACATTAGTTTTTAACCGCCTCCGTAGCTCAGAGGCAAAGTTCACTGGCTTTACACAGGAGGTCGCGGGTTCGATTCCCGGCGGGGTCAATTGTAAGACTCGGTTTGGCTTGGTGGTAGGGCATTTTCTGAGCCCGCCTGGCTAGCTACCACCATCTTATCTAAGTCTTGCCGCCAAATATCAATGTTGAACACATTGGTGTGTTCCGGCATGAAGATAAGATAGCCAGTTCCCCATTGCGTTGGGGAATCTGGTAAGCCCGATTCCATCTTCGGCAACATCGTCACTTACGACCAGGTGAGATGTTGTCAAGGGTTTACCAATTGTGAATAAAAAAAAAAAAAGGTGAAAAAAATTTTTTTCGTATTTTTAAGCTATTGCATAGATTTTATCGCAGGCTTTGAGCGCGGGGACCGAATCCAGAAATTCCGTAACGAAGAAAAACCTGACGCTCGGTTGCCATGGCAACAATATCGGTTGTCAAAACAAACATATAAGAAGATTTGATCATTTTCGGAGAATAATAAAACTCTTTTCATAAACTGTATATACCTCCATATGACAAAAAAGATTTGATTATTTTTTATTTATCAAATGCAAAAAGATTTTATTTAAGACACAGCTGTTTGTATTTATAGAGATAGGTACAAAAAGATTTTATTCCATATTTGGCTGTATAGTTCCAACTACCATTGCTTAAAAAAAAAGTACAAAAAGATTTTATTCCATATTTGGCTGTATAGTTCCAACTACCATTGCTTAAAAAAAACAAAGATGTAAAAAAGCGCGGTTAAGCGAAAATAAATAATAAATATGAATGAACAAACTGCATTTATTATTAATGAAGAAAGTAATAAAAGCGCGGTTAAGCGAAAATAAATAATAAATATGAATGAACAAAGTGCATTTATTATTAATGAAGAAAGTCACGAAAAAATAGTGAAAGAAAATGAGTGAGTACTCTATATACATACATTTTATTATTATCACAAATGCAGTATTAATTTTGAATTGAAAATATAATACTGCTATAAAGGTGACCTAAATTTTTGATATTAAAATGAGCGATATTAAAAGTAGCCCTCTTTTATACACACAAACACACACACGCGTATAGTTTAAATTCTCAATTTAGATTCTCAATATGTATATATATAAATATATAAATAAATTCATTCTTCATTATGTATATAACAGAAACCATCAAACCAAGCACGTGTACTATTCAGTACCTTTGTTTTTGGTGTATAGATAATGCACATGAATGCCGCGCAGAGAAAGTATATATGATATTATATCTATATAAATGTACATCGCGCGAAATTCGATAATCACTTCTAAATATTGTTATTTATTTAATAAAAGAAAAAATTGTTTTCTTATCGGTCACCACGCTCAAAAAGTGTAACTTGAATTAATATCAAAGAAAAAGAAATACTGCATGAATAAAATAAATAAATAATTATAATTGCATAAGTTGATACAAAATGCTATGCAATAGCTTTACCGCGGCAGTCCCCGAGTGCCACACGTCTTTTTTTTTTTTCACCTTTTTTTTTTTTATTAAAGATTATTCGAGACCTATCATTTTATACGAAAGATAGTTACAATTCCTCGAAGCATCTGGAAACCTGCAAAAAGCTTCACCTGTTCCCTCTAGACAAACGTCGTGAAATATTTAATATTTAAACGATTAAACGATTTAATATTTTTTTACTAAAGACGGCCTCGGGCTGTACAGACTGTCCAGAATTGCTGACTTTTATTTCTGTACGAGTTCATAAAAAAATAACCTCTATAATCCTTTATTATATTTTATTCACCCAGCATCTACCCATTTCAGGTAAAATTCATATCTGTGGCGAGAAAGCAATAATTTCAACGATTTGTGTAAGGATTATCCTCCCGATCTATTCTGTACAAGTGTGGATTCTGTACAAGTGTGGCGGCGCGCGCGGGGGGCGAGACGTATGCTCGGTCGGCCTTTCCTCGAGGACTTACCTACCCATCAACAAAATGCTGTAATTTTTTATTACCTCGATTAATTTTCAATACTTAGGTACCCATACTCTCTTTACAAAATTATTTTTGCAATACAGTTGCTCGAAAAACGGTATTACTGTGCCCAAAATTAATTTTACCGCACGTGATTCTTACTTTGCCACTTTTTAACATGCTTATGTTTGTTCGTTTGTAACCGACTCCTTTGCACTCGATTTTGACCAGTGAATTAAATCTGTCCGTTTAAAGTGTTAAACGGACAGATTTAATTCAAACTTTGTACATTTATCAAGAATCAGTGACAATACAACTTCATAAGTTTATCTCATTAGCCTTAACAAAAAATTGAAAAATAAATATAGTTTTAAAAAACAATGAAAACATGCTTTTAAAGCACATTAAACTAAATAGTAAAAAATAATTCTTAATATAAGCTGAAAACATTAATGAACGAAAAATACTAGAAATTAATTAATTACTTAATAATTAATTATTGTGAAAAAAGCGTGGGGCGCTTTGTGCCATATTTTTCGTATATCGAGCAACCCACGCTTTTTTCACAATAATACTAATATTTTTTGTTCATTATTGTTTTCAGCTTATATAATGAATTATTTTTCACTATGAGTTTAGTTTGATGTGCTTTAAAAGCGTGTTTTAGTATTTATAAAATATATATTTTTTAATTTCTAGCTCGGAGGTACAAGACATTTCTAGCAAATAAAAAATATATTAATCAAAGATACAGAATCTTCTTTGAGACTTTTGAAAAGAGAATTTTAAAAGAGATAGGTTATTCCTCAGAAGTTACATAAAGCTAGTTGGTTAGATTCTCTTTTGCTTATATTTTTGTAAAGAAAGGAGAACAAATACCACGGTAGCCTGTATCCGAAGGAGATAGATTGATGACGCATGAAGCGCATAGGTTACACTAAGAAATAGGTCATCTTTTCCAAGGACGTTCTAATGCATATTATGTCGCAATCATCTGGTTCAATCTGTCATTTCATTGAAAGGCTAGCCCGTTGATTGAATGGCGACATTCAACAGAATGACTAAAGGATTATTGGCCAAGTCGTTGAATGTAACGTTCAACGATTTTAGTGAACGTCATTTAGCCAAGTCGTTGAATGGGATATTCCGAATATACTCCGAATAAAAAAACCATGATTTCTTCTTTTGCGAAGCATTCTGCTACCCATTGCTTCACGAGGCTCTTTGACTCTATAATCAATCAAACTTGACCGAACCTACAATCGCTCGCTTAATTACAGTTTTATAGAAAAAACTATTTTTTGCCAACTCTCATTTCATTTTATGGGTTTTTACGTCCGCCATGTTCGAAGGGCTAGCCTTCAACCAGCCAACTAGTTGAACGTTAAGTGACGCTCATCACTATTTTGTCACTCGTTTGTTATTTACCTTTTTACCACCCTTGTATCATGCATGAATACTCAGAGTAGCATGAATAACTATTGACGTCACTAGTACCTGCGTGTTGCTGTGATCTTTACAATTTGTTGTTGGTAAACTTCATAGAATATGTTTCTATTATTGAAGATTTTTAAGTAGCTTTCGTCTTTTATGTATTTTATACTGTAATATTAGCTGTCAGTGTTCCCATTAAATTAAAACTAAATAGAATTAATATTTTGAACTAAGAATCTATGGAAATAGCTAATTGCGAAGTAAATTTTTTGGGCTTAATTTTTTTAGGTTTTTTTTTAATTTGGAGAAAATTGATCAGTTTTATGATATAATAGGATAATTAAACTAACAAAAACGGCCAAGTGCGACTCGGGGTCGTACAATCAGGGTTCCGCACAAAAATTTTAACAACCAACAGAATAAGACCTCTCACTACATACTTTACTCTATGTAAATGGGGTCTACTTATTCTAGACATAGAAATTTCAGTTTTCCTGTGGGAACGGAAGGACTAGATTTTCTCATAGATTTTCCTGTAATCTATGCATCCAACTCATTCATTCATATACTGTGATTTTTTAAATATTTTTGGCCTAGTATTTTCGGAGATAAGGTTATAGGATATTATAAAATAATAATAGATTATGAAAATGACAAATACATATATGTTGAGTCTCAAATACTATAACCCGAGACTGTAATCTGAATCATGACATTATTTGTAATACAAAATTAGTTTTTTTGCTATTAAAATTTAAAAGTGTGTGTATTGTTTAATCACCTATTTAAAATAAATATTTATGATTTAATTGATTGATTGAAATTTCAACTGAATCGGTCCAGTAGTTACAGATATGATTCATTATTCCAATTACAGCTGATACTAGAGATAAGTTCCGAAATGTGGAGTCAAAATAATAAGTAACGCGGAACTTAAAAAGTACTTACTACTTTCAATAAGTGTAAAAATTTAATAAAATACCTTAAAATAAAAATATAATAATAGACCGGTCGTCATGGAAACCCCTGGGGGAGGCCTTCGTGGACAAGTGTACCTGTAGCAGTGGACGTCTTTCCGCTGATATGATGATGATGACTTGTAAGTGAATTCGCGGCACCGGCCGCTCCAGCAGAACAAAAGTTAGAGCAATAGAACACTATCATCTCACCTCCACGTAGTTGTAGGGGAACAGACCAGCTCTCCCGTGAAGTTCACCCTCGTACCAATTTGCGTCGATCTGTCGTCTCACATTGATTAAATCTCCTTTCCTAAAGCTGAGCTCCCTGGCCGTCTGGCCGTTGAACGCATAGAGCGCCCGTGCGACTACCCTCTCAGCCTCGTCGTATCGGTTCAGAGGCAGTATGGTTTTCTGCGAGGGCGTAAAGTTGTCCTGATGACGTCTGCTTTGCATGTCTTGGAGTTCCTGCAATGCCATTTACATTGTTAGTGTCAAGTGTAAAGTGGCTCTTGGGCGTTATTAATTGTTGGCTTGGAAAACCATGCGAAGCGGTATCTCGATGAGTTGCAATTTAATCCTTATATACATAGTTTATTTTATTCGTGTGGTACGTTTTTTTAATTCTATCATGATTTTGTAATTATAAGTATTTTATTATGTTTTCTTAGCAGTAAAATAGTGTTAAAATATAGCGTTTACATGGTTCAATAAATGATGACAATCAGTAAGACGTTAGGATCACATATCAGTCACACAGTCTGCCACACATCACCTTCATAGACGCATCAAACGCCTCTATCTCTTCAGGGTTGATATGATTCTCCTGTAAATTTCAACAATAGCTTAGTGCTACTGAAATCAATTGAAAAAGCTAAGGAAAGTAAAAATCAAATACAAGATAAAGGCCGAAAAATCGTAAAATATAAGTACAAAAATGTTTTATAGGTACCTAATGCAATAACTTTTGGAATTTGAAAACGAACCATGTTATCTTGTTCGAGTTAAACTAATTCTGTAAGAAAACACTAAGTCGTATCGACAACAAGCTGGTCGACTCAGTGGCAGCTATGGCCGCCTCTCGCGCGCGCTACCACAACACTGGCCTAACGAATTCATTAAACCAGAGGCAAATCGTGAATTGCGCTCTCGAGTTCACTTCATTTCCCTACACTATTTACAGCACCTTAAAACCACGAACTTAGTGTCGAATTTATAGTGACATTTTACGAATTCAACCGCAGTTTTAGCTTGCGAACAGTACCGGTCATTTTGGTCAGTCAACGGATTTTTATTACAGAAGTACCTAAATTGTTTATACCCAAGAGTCAAGGTCGTTTAGTTTCGAATAAAAACTTTTTGATATCTACATTACTATGTACTGGAATGCCACGGTCGCATTCTTGCCATATTATCGTATGATGAGTTCATATTATTATCAGTTACGAGCATGTTGAGGTCTTATCACAATTATTGACATAGCAGAAATTCTTTGTTTCAAACCCTCTTGTGCAGAAATTCTTGTATGAAACATGCTCTTTCATTTACAGGGGACAAGAGATTCCTAAGTAAAAAGAAATTGTTAGCTCAACCACTTACAAGTTTAGGTATTTCGTAACGCTCTCCTTTTAAATGGTTTCCTAATTAGTTACCAGAAAACTTTACGTTCTCGCACATAACAGTTCCAGTTTCGCAATACTCTTTTGACTGAGCTCATGAATTTTAATTAGCCTCTAATGTTCTACACCTGAGCAATTCTTCAGTAACAGATGTAACTATGGTCATAGAATGGAACACGAGACACGCGTGCGTCGCTTTTCTTATGGTAAACATACAATTTCTCTCAGAAGCGCACTTTCGAATTAAAGAGAAATTTGCGAATGCTCATTTGTTACATTTTCTTCACTAACATCTACTTACTTACTTCATAAAGTTTGTCCGTACAAATTACCTATTTGAGAGTTAACTTTGTGAACCAGCCCTCTCCACTAATACGCTAAACTACCCCAGCTCAATGAACTTTGTCAACAGTAAAAACAAAAAGACTAGACGACTTTCTGTTTAGTCTAAACTGGCGGGCGAGGCGAGTTGTAAGTCGACAGTTTTCTCTTTAGGGCACGCGACCGCCGCGCTGTATAATCAAATAACCGCGCAATCCATCGTCAGCAGATATTATCTCCCTTCTATTAAACGCTTGAGTGAAAATAGATAGACTCAGCTGTCTTAGGTACATTGAAATTATGTAGAATGAAAAAACTTTTAGTCAGAACTTATGAAATCAAACTACCTATACTTACTTACTCGTTCAGTACTCGTATATGTGAATTCAAATCAATTGAGCTTCAAATAAATCCCATAACCTAGGACTTAAAGTTTTCAATCAAAATATGTTCCCAAATTCGAAGAAAAGGCGAGCACTGTATTTCCTACGATTCTATTGAAATTAAAAGACGATCCTTGGATTTTGATTCCACCTCCAAAGTACATCATCAGATCAACTTCAAAATACCAAAAGGTACTATTGTCACCGGGTTTCGGATTGGATTGAATCCCTGGAAGTCGCTCTTAAATACATTTCAAGATTTGATCTAAACAAACATACATACCTACATGCATACAGACATTGCAAATTAAATTATAAAACCTTTTAAAAGTGTGGCTGAATTGGGGCTGTGGCAGAATTACCAGTGTATTGCTCGCAAGAGCAAATCAACACACTAAGTCACGGCCCTTTTGTACTACTGCAACACACATATGTTTTTGTATTATTATTATTTTTGCTCTTTTTAATTTGTTATGTTTTGTTTTATATTATGTATGATTGTAATAATATGTGTGTGATTGCAGTGACAAATAAACGTGTTATCTATCTATCTATCTAAAAGTGTGTTTTTCTATTTTCGTATAAATTTATTTTCATTGACTGTTAATCGTAATCACTTAATAGCTCATCTTGAACGTTTCACATGTACATGTCCTACTCCCAAGTAATTCTGTGCAGCTTTTGTACAAAACCATATTTCGTGTGAAAAATCTCTAAATATCCGTAGGCAATGTCGATCAGTGTATACCTAGTTTCATTGTTCAAATCGATACGCACAGAGATCGTTTCCACAATAAATTTGCGATAAACTCACCGTTCCACAATTTAGGCCGAACTCACAATAAAATTGGAAACGCAAACACGCACAACAATAACATAACGGTTTTGACGTGCCCGACCGCGCGACCCACCGACCGCTCGCAATATTATGCAGTTTGCTGTTCCACCTACTCGTACCTACGCTACGGTACGCTATGCTCAGTCAGAGAGAGTAACACAAATATTGTTATAGCGTATAGGTGCTGCGTGCGGCTGCGATGTGCCTAGATGTGGCTACACGCCTAGAGCTGACCGTGCCGTGACCACTGCACCGACAGAACATGGCCGAAACCGCAACGGGATTGTATTACTGACACGTGGCCAGTGGGCACGTCCACATTTACATACTGATACTACATACCACGTTTACCTACCTACATTTACCTTCATGTTTGCACTTTCTCTAACATTTACCATCAGTATATACCTACCTACCTACTTACTTACTCTGGTCACGTGCCTAAATGACATGTAAGCACCTAGACGTGATCTTCATGAAGTAGAGACAGTAGGAAACTATACAGGGTGTAACACAGAGGTGCAGTGATGCTTTGAGGTGGGCTTGTACTCATCCAATTGAACAACTTTGCTAGAATCGCGATTTTTTTTGTATACAAAACCGGCCAATCAGCTGACCGGTTTGCATAAAAAAAAATAATAATAATTAAATAATAAAAAAAATCGCGATTCTAGCAAACTTGTAGAACAAAAGTTGTTCAGTTCGATGAGTACAAGCCCACCTTAAAGTATCACTGCACCTTCATGTAACAATCTGTATTGTATAAAATGAAAAGACCACAGTCTTTGTAACGAAAAAGATAACTCCACGTATGGTAACCCTGAGGATAACCACATAACCAGATAACTGTATAGACGATTTCGCCGCGTCTCTTATTTGTCACTATAAAATGCAGAATAGAAGAGCACGATACTTAGCGGTGAACTGGTGTTGTCGAATATTCACATGCAGGGACCACGAGTTAGTATTGATCAAACACCAATTGCGTGCACTACGAGTTACGGTATACCACCAACGCCCGACCGGAAACATTGTCAAGCGGTAGACACGCTAATCGCACATATATTTTTTTTAAAACATTTTGCAACGAATTTTGTCAATTATGTATGACTGCTTTACTAACGTCTTAGTGGAATTGTTGATTTACTTCCATTTATAAGAAATAAGTACACTCAGCGGCACAAAATTTAGCTCACCTAACTTTTCTTAATACATTTTCATACAATGAGGGGAGCGAACATGCGACCTAGCTGTGCCCTGTGCGTGTACAGGGTGACGAATTTACCTAACTGCTTACGTAATAATAAAATACTATCACCCGAAATGTACCTAATTGTTTCCGTTATAATAAAAAACTTTTACCCGAAATAAGTACATTTCGTGACAGGGTGACAGGGTGAAGCGTACGTACCTGCAAGTACTTGTTACGCTTCTGCTCGCGGTAGAGGCGCTTCATGTGCTCGGCCTGCTGGCGCGCCAGCTCGCGCTCCGGCACCAGCGGCAGCGGGTCGCGCCGCACCGGGCACCGGTAGTGGATGTTCACGTCGCTCTCCACGTACCGCCCGCGCCGTGGGGACTCTGCGGTGGAAACTCATTGAGCATAACATGGCACGTTAATTAGGAGTAAAATAAATAAATATTTCATCTTAATCATCATTTGGCAATTACAACCAACTACTTAACATAGTTGTGTAACCAAGATACAAAAGATTTTTGACTCCAGCAATAAGGTTCAAAATTTTTACATGAGAGAAATCAACCTAACACCTAATTGTACCAGGGTTGTAACAAAATTTGTGTACGTAGGTCCCTTTATCTGGGGCTTCTACTCATCATACTAAACAATTTATGTTCTATGATTTTGCCGAAATCGCAAAAAAATATTTACTCTTCATACAATTCGATTAGGTGATCGACCGATTTTGTGCATTTTTGTATAGAGGTTAATTTTTTTGTAGTGAGGGAATTTTGTTATAACCTTTAAATTATAAAGACGAATAGTTATAACTTATAACTCATTATTAGAACAAACCACAATAAACCTAAACAAGTTATTAATTTAGTAATAAAATTCTTTCTCACGAAATATACCTAACTGCTTCCGTAATAATAAAATACTTTCACACGAAATGTACCTAACTATTTCCGTAATAATAAAATACATTCACCCGAAATGTACCCAACTGTATACGTAATAAAAACATACTATCACCCAAAATTGCTTATTCTTCCGTAATAATAAAATTCTTTCTCACGAAATGTACCTTACTACTTCAGTAATGATAAAATACTTTCACCCGAGATGTACCAAACTGTTTCCGTAATAATAAAATACTTTCAGCCGAAATGTACTTATTGCTTCCGTAACATAAAATACTTTCTTCCAAAATGTATCTTACTGCTTCCGTAATAATAAAATACTTTCACATGAATAGTACCTAATTACTTCCGTAATAATAAAATACTTTCACCCGAGATGTACCTAACTGCTTCCGTAATGATAAAATACTTTCACCCGAGATGTACCTAACTGCTTCCGTAATGATAAAATACTTTCACCCGAGATGTACCTAACTGCTTCCGTAATGATAAAATACTTTCACCCGAGATGTACCTAACTGCTTCCGTAATGGTAAAATACTTTCACCCGAGATGTACCTAACTGCTTCCGTAATGATTAAATACTTTCACCCGAGATGTATCTAACTGCTTCCGTAATGATAAAATACTTTCACCCGAGATGTACCTAACCGATAATAAAAACCAGGCAAGTGCGAGTTGGTTTCGCGCTTCGAGAGTACCGTACTACCACACAACAACAAAAGACATCAACCGAGCGACAGAAAAGTGTTTTTTTTTCTTCATTCAGTTCGGACTTCTTAGAGCCAGTACGATACTTGGCCAGCTTTTAATATTAGTTTTTTTACTTCAGAATTAGTACTAAAATCACATCAAGCTTCACGCTTGTATGAGTTACCGCTTCACGATAGAGCTAAATAAAATATACCTATAAAAACGTGTTAACCCCATTAATTTTTAAATTTTTACTATTTTGTTATAGCGGTACACACACTGTAAATATTTAACAGTTTACCTATTACGGTTCAGCCCACTGACAGACGGACGGATAGACAGCGGAGGCTTAGTAATAGTACGCTACACTAATATACAGGTTGTAAAAAAATTGGTGTAGGTCCCGTTAACTGGGGCTTCTACTCATCATACTGAACAACTTTTGTTCTACGACTTTGCTAAAAACGTAAAAAATTTTTTTTACTCTTCATACAAATCGATCAGCTGATCGACCGATTTTGTGCATTTTAGTATGGAGGGTCAAATTTATATTTTTTGAGAATTGACTGTGGGTTCCTTGGAGAAAGTTGTTAAGTATGACGAGTAGAACCCTCAGTTAACGGGACGTGCACCAATTTTGTTACACCTGTATATACTGTGGTCCCGTTGGTCACCCATTGGGTTTACGGAACCCTAAAAATGTAACATTTAATAAACTGTTTCGATGATGTGAAAGTAGCCTCTCCAGCGTTGATCTACTCGTAGTGCGGACGCGATGGCGTAACAAGGGCGGCGCGGCGGCGGGCGGGCGATTATGTGATGTGATGAGACGTGATCGATCACGTGACCGTCACGTAACTGGTGAGCGGACGCAACCGACCGGCTTATAAAACCAGTGTGGACCGGTCAACGGAAGGAAGTAATGAGATATGAAAATATGAAAAAAATAAAAATATTCAATTCTTCATATTATGTCTTTTAATTAAGATAAGATAAATACTCTTTATTGTACACACAAATTAAACAACAACTATACACAACATACTTACTTATTACTTTCACAACAATACAAATAAATCTATATCGTCTCTACTAAAGAATCAACGATACTTTCTGGTGTCGTGTCGTCGTGCAGGCTGCAGGCTGCAGGCATACATATGACATGCGAACGGTCGATTCGTGCGGACAATACCAAAAGCCGTGTTTTCACTCGCACGAGACGATCGAATGTCCCTTATAGTAAGGAAATAGGGGTCACTTCATAATAATTAAATTAATTGTGTGCGCGCATCCTACAAGTACCCCTACACACATGAATTATTGGATAGTGGAGAGCTAATCTGAAAGGGCCCAACTATAGTCGTAGGTAGATGAACGACATAATATAATTGTAAACTTTAAGGCTTGTACATGGGCTAGCGACCTTGAGGGTCTGGGCGGAGCTCTATATCTCTCCCCGCACCACCCGCAACATAACATCGCGCGCGCTGCGTAGGTATACAGCCATACCAGAGTTATAGAGTAATAAAATTACAGAGACTTACACAGACACAAATAGCATCTTCTTTCTACGTACACGGTGTGTACTTAACGTAATAAGTCTTCAAGCGTAAAGACAAAAAAAATATATTACAGCCATGCTGTGCATACTTTTTCGCAAAGCTGTCACGGTCTGGTGTAGTCGAGAATACACAAAACAACGATAACCATTACGTTTACCTAGTAGCAATAAAAATTGGTGAATACATCTAAATTTTACACATAATTTGGGTTTGTATGGGAAGTGAAATGAGAACTAAAAGATTCCATCATGGTAGAGTATGGAAATGACATTTAGTTTGACACATTTGTTCACAAGCAGCGCCCCTCTTGTGTGAAAATATATTTTTCAATACAGTTGCTCCAAAAATGGTACTTTATGTGCTAGTTTACTATGCGCAAAATTTTTTTTACCGCACACATGCTTTTTACGTTGCCACTTTTTTTTATTTGTAGTTCTGAGAAACAATACATTTCTAGCAAATAAAAAAATAACCAGAGATAATGAATCTTCTTTAATGTTTTTGAAATGAAAATTTTTAAACCACAGAATAGGTTGTTTCCACAGAATAGAAGAATCATATTTTTTTCCTTATCTGTGGTTGTTTCTCTGTGAGGTTTTAGATTCTCTTTGGGTTATATCTTTAAACGTCAGTGACAGAAAAATAAAATACATGGGTACATACCTATCAAGGTTTCGCCAACCACAGTTCATTTTACGCGAATTTTGACTTTTCTTAAATGTCCGGGGAGTAATCTCACTTTGTTTTTCCTTATATATAAGTATATTTTTTATTGCACGTATATTCATATTTTTGTTTGTATTCTAAGCAACACAATTCAGTTTATGAAAATTGCGCCATATTTAATTTAATTAAGCACACGTACGCATGCGTAAGTTTTTTTTAATATTAATATAAGTAGATTACAATAAGGCTTGGAATAAAATTCATGTAAGCATTAAAACCTCCTTGGAAAAGATGACCTATTCCTTCCTGTTACCTATGCGCTTCATTCATATTTATTCTTTTTTTCTCACAAAGATATAACCCAAAGAGAATCTAATCTGCTAGTGTTATGTACTAACTTCACGAAATTACAACCAGTCTCTTTTAAAATTCTCCTTTCAAAAGTCTAAAGAAGATTTTGTATCTTTGGTTGTCATTTTTTTTTATTTACTAGAAATGTCTTGTTCCTCCGAGCTAGAAATTAAAAAAAGTGGTAAAGTAAAAGCACGTATGCGGTAAAATCAATTTTGCGCACACTTGACTGGCATATAAAGCACCACTTTTCGAGCCACTGTATTGAAAATTACTATGTCGATCTTCCATGCGTATACACGACAAGCGAAGTGCGAGGACATGCAATAAATTGATCGATGATTTTCATATCTGGCTGGTTACAAGTTACAGAGCGGAGAGGTACTGCAATTAAATAAAATCAACGGTATGTAGAAATTAAAATGTTATGAAAAGGTAGTAATAAGGACCGTTTCGGGCTTTTTATCTGAGGCTTTTACTGATCTCAAAAGTTTTTTTGTTTTGTATTTTGTATTTAAATTTTAAAATCACTGTACTTGATAGGTGATACAAAATAATGTAATTAGACTTGTGGTTAAAATTTAAATCTTTGGAATTCATCAAACTTAGGCCTCATGAAACTCCTTAAATCTCCTAAGAACCTATAAAATCTAAAATAGCTTAAGTAGCTCGTAGAATATATTATGGCCTTTGTTGTAGTAAAGTTCTCGAGTGGCACTCACCACAAGAGACACCGTGCACCGCATTAAAAATGACCGGTCTTGCGTTGCCCGCATTCAGCGACTTTCCGCGAGCTTCACCAGGTTGTCGGTCCACCGAGTAGGCTTTTCTACATTTCATCTTCCAGTGCCCGGTCTCCACTCGAGAACATCACTGTCCCAACGATCATGTGTTCTACGAGCATGTGCCTGGCAACATAGCTCGTAAAACAGATGGCCGTTTGAGTAGTAAAGTTCTCGAGTGGCAACAACGCATCAGAAAATGCACCGCACAACGCATTAGATACGACTAGTTCTGCGTTGCTCGCATCCAGAGGCTTCTCGTGACCTTCAGCAGGTCGTCGGTCCTCCAAGTGGGAGGCCTGCCTACGCTAAGTCTTCCGATGTACGGTCATTACTTAAGAACTTTGTTGCCCCAATAGCCATCTATTCTACGAGATATATGCCTAGAATAGAATATGATCGTTGGGGCAGCAAAGTTCTAGACTACCGAGAGTGCACCAGAAGACGCAACGCGCACCACATTGGAAATAACCTATCCTCAGTTGTTCGAACCCAGTGGCTTCCCGCGACCTTTACCAAGTGGTTTGTCAACCGAGTGGAAGGCCTGCCTATGTTAGGTCTTCCAGTGCGCAGTCGCCACTCGAGAACTTTACTGCACCAACGGTCATCTGTTCTACGAGCTATGTGCCATTCTCAATGCGGTACACGGTGCGTCTTCTGGTAAGCGGTCGTTACTCGAGAACTTTGATGCCCTAACGATCATCAGTTCTAGTCATATATCTCGTAAAACATATGGCCGTTGGAGCAGCAAAGTTCTCAAGTGCTGACCACACACCGGAAGATGTAGCATAAGCAAGCCTCCCATTTGGTGGACCGACGACCTGCTAAAGTCGCGGAAAGCCGCTGGATCTTTGTGCTGCCTTATACGATTTCAAAGATTTTTTTTTTGAATAGGGTATAATAAAGCTCGGGTAGATTTTAAACAACAAAAACTGTAAAACAAAAACTTTGTATCAAAAAAATTAAACAAAGAAAACTGAAAAGTGTAAATTAAAAAATAAAAAGACTCTAATGTAGATAACCAAATATGTTCATGAAATACTCTCTGTCCGTTACACTACACTAAGTACACAAAAAACCCAATATTTTATTTTTATTCGAGAGCTCCCGCAAAGCAGCACAGGTCCGTCTAGCATCGCGACCCGCCCCGCACTGATTTTTAGGACGAGCGCGGGGAACGGCTTGAGAACGGTTGGAATTTTACCCGAAATCAGATGGTTTTAAAATATTTATAAATTAAATACAATAAATATTCAAAAAGTGAGAAATCAGCATCACTCTAGATTGTTTTTTGAGTTATATCATAAATTTTCAAACTGTTTTGTTAAAAATTGCAGCAGTAAAATGGTTACAACTGAAAAAAAAGGGGGTGTATTAGATAATTTTTTTCTATGGTTCTGAAAAATAAAATCAAATTCTGTGAAATCTACATCACTCCTTATATCTTGTAGATTATTATGTATTTTTTTCTGGTAGAAATATGCTATGGTTAACGAATAAAATGGTTACAAAGTTCTTCAGTTTTAGAGGTTTTTCGAAGGACAAGCCTTAAAAAGAACCGACTTGTATGGCAACAACCGAGTCCAATTTTGGTACATTTTTGGTTTTTGTTAATTTCCTAAAAAGTACTTAACCGATTTTGATACAATTTATACGGGACCAACCTGATAGTATACTCTATCGAATAAAAAAGAATCATGAAAATTAGTTAACAATTAGAGAAGATATCGCGTTACAAACATACAAAAACATACAGATTTGGCTACCTCCTCCTTTTTGAGTCAGTTGAAAATGAATGTAAGTACTTAAAAGAAAAAATAACAAACGCTCGTTATTTTAAAATCATATGCAGGTTTCTCTATGATAGATAAACAATAAACTAGACAAGTTAACCGAAAAGATTTTAACTCTCTCTCTCTGAACTAGATACCTGGCTATAGAAAACCAAACGATTTCCGTTCCTGGAAAGCAATTTCTGCATCTAGCCGCAATCCACGATTATGCGGCCAGCCGCAGCGCAGCCTGCACGTAACGGACTCGAAACGAAACTCGAGAGCTCACACTTGCATGATGCTAGATCTATGGGTACTAAAGCATATCTTAATGGCGAAATTAAGGAGAAACGTATTCCAGATTTCGTAATAAAATATTATTCGTAAGTAATCAGCTTTTACTTATAACAATCAATTATTATTTGTTTCTCAGACACTATTAATTGACCCACTTTTTTCTTTCTCGACCGCGCTCCGTAGTAGGTACGTCGTACATGTTCGTACGTTGGGTAGAGGAAGTAAGTATTGCTATCGCGAAAAAAGTTTCTAAATTAGTTCTTTATTATTAACATATACCGAAAAACCGATCATCTCAATTCCGTGCGCCCGTGCATCCGTGCATATGTCCTTCACGCTTGGCTGTGGAGGCTAAATGTTTAGTCCGATCGAGACCCTTTCCTTGTAAATAATTTCATCGAGGGATTATAAATTTCTTCGTACCGTCAAACCGAAATCACGAATCTTCAATCTATATATATTCTTCAATATATATAGACGAACAAGTATGTTTGGTCCAGCAACATGAACTTATCAAAGTTATTACAATCGCCATCGACGATGCGCGGTGTGCAAGAATTTGCACGTTGAATATTGAAAATTGAACCTATACCAAAGTATATATATTAGTACTAACATACAGTATGGACACTCCCTGCCGCTCTCTAGATTGCAACCTCACCCCCTCTTCACCCAAATTCATACAGATTGGTTACAGTTTGGTTGTCGAAAGCATTGGATTTCGCCGCCATTTTGTTTGTTCCGTCATTCATTTTTTGAAATGTCATTTCTGGCCCGTGCCTACACCACAGTCTTCCTGTACCTTGGTTCACAGGCAGGTGAAAAAAAAACGCAGCAATAGAGTTGCCGGAGCGGTGTCTTCCTATGGTTCGAGAGCAAAGGGAGATATCTCCGCCCGGCGAGGTGGTGCGCCTGCTGCCTGGGCTCCGGCTCCTCTATCTACCCCACGTACTACCGTACCGTACTACGGGGTCGAGAAAAAACAACGAGCGAACCTTTCCATTACTCGCATATGATGTGTAACATCTGACGAGTAAAAAAACCTACCGGCGTACGGCCTCGCACGGAACGTTCCGGGCTTTGCTCTATCGGCCTCGCATTGGCGGTATGGTCATGTTTCCTAAGCCTACGTCACTGTAAAAACAAATGCATTCCTGTTTCACTCTTCTGTACCTTTTCACGAAATCACTCCCATATAAGTGAGAGGAAAGAGTTACACATCAAAAATATTGGGAAATTTGCAAGGTAAACTTTATGCGGTTCATGCTGTCGAATATTTCACAATTTAACCACTGAAGCATGGCAAAGTACTGAAATCCCTGTCACGGAGACTGTACGAGTAGCCAGCTTAGCGAATTGTTGACTAATACAAGCCGTGGATAGATTAAAGAGAAAGGAGCACTTAAGAGTTTATTAAACACAATTTTTTTAGAATTAACCTGTTTGTTTTTAAACCTGACGTAATATGCTTGACTGAAACTTTTATACGAATTGGTAGTGAATCTTTAATCAATGTCACTGGCTATGATATAGCTACTTCATATTGCCGCAAAAACGGTAAAAATAGGGGTGGAGTTTGCATACTTGTACGAAAAGGACTTGCATTCAAAGAATTGAGTGAAATTAAATTAATTTCCCAGGACTTGACCTATGAATGTTGTGGAATACGATTGACTAACTATAATATCACTATTGTATGTCTCTATAGAATCCCTAAGTCAAATCCTAACAAATTTCTGAAATTATTAGATGACATGTTAGCAAAATATATGAGAAATTCAAAAACACGTATTATTTTGGCTGGTGATATCAATATTAACACATTAATACAATCAAATACCACGAAGGATCTTATTGACATTGCAAATAATTACAATTTGAAATTACATGTTACTGAACCAACTCGGAAAAACTCTTGCATAGATCATTTGATAAGTAATATCTGCGATGCCACTGCTGAGTTACATCATTTGTACTTGTCTGATCATGACACGGCTCAGGTGTTAAATGTACCAGTCGAAAAGAAAGTTATTGATCCTTTACAATATTACATATTAGTGAGGGACTATTCTGAACACAATTTAAACAAATTTCGTAATATTTTAAAGGAATTATCATTCTCTGACATTTATGAAGAATCTGACATTAATAAATCTTTTCAGACCTTTCATGAACTTCTCACAACAATGTTTAAATTATGCTTCCCCTACAAGAAAATCAAACTTTCAAACTCTTATAGTAAACCTAAGTGGATTACAAAAGGTCTCATAAAAAGCTGTAAGACCAAAAGATTGCTACGCTATAAATATTATAAAAGCAAATCTATTGAAAAAAAAGAGCAGTACAGGTCCTATTCCAGGCTTTTACGAAGGTGTTTTCATGCGTCGCAAAAATTACACAATGACAAACTTATCCAAAACGCTAAAAACAAGTGTAAAACTTCTTGGCAGATAGTAAAAAACCAAACTAACTCTCTGAAATGTCATCAATTTATAAATAAAATAATAATAGGAGATGAAGAAACAGAAGACCCAGTAATCATAGCTAACAAATTTAATATCTACCTTATAAATTTAACGAATTCTCGAAAAAATCCAACTAAAAACACAAACAAAATAAACTTGACAAATAGCATTTTTATAAAACCTTTAATTGAAAAAGAACTAGAAAACATAATAACATCTTTAAATAATACAAACGCAACTGGGTTTGATGAACTTTCCACCAAAGTGATTAAATATTGTGCTAAAGAACTTAATGCACCTCTAGTATACCTTGTAAATCTTTCATTTCAAAACGGCGTATTCCCTGAATTTTTAAAGAAATCCATTGTCAAACCCTTATTTAAAAAAGGGATTAGAACATCCATGGAAAACTACAGACCTATCACACTAGTTCCAGTGCTCTCTAAGATTTTTGAAAAAGCCATGAAGATAAGGTTAGTAGATTTTTGTAACAAAAATAACATTATAAGTCAACAACAGTTTGGATTTCAAGCAAAAAAATCCACTACTTTGGCAATGTTCCATTTAGTGCGTGAAATTGTGGAGAATATAAATGCCAAAATCCCTACTGTAGCTGTATTCTTTGACATGACTCGTGCCTTTGATTTTGTATCACATGACCTGCTGATCGAAAAGCTGAGCAATTTAGGTATAAGAGGCATAGCGCTTGATTGGTTTGAGTCCTATTTGAGCAATAGAATTCAGGCTGTGGAAATAAGACATTTGGATGAAAAAAATTGTGTTACTTCAACCAAATCTGAATTTATGGTAAATAAATGCGGTGTGCCTCAAGGAAGTGTACTTGGTCCATTGTTGTTTTTGCTATACGTTAATGACCTTCCTGACGTAACACCACAAAAAAGTATTTTATTTGCGGACGATATTTCTATCATAATACCGAATAATATTAAATCTAATAATTATGAAACTGACATAAATAATACAATTAAGGATATAGTTGATTGGATGGACCAAAATAACTTGATTGTAAATTTAAATAAAACAAATTATATACAATTCGGCACAAACAGACATAAAAAATTAAAACTTAACATACATAACAATGAATCACATATACAAGAGGTTACTAATACAAAATTTCTAGGTGTTGCGTTGGACGATAGCTGTAGCTGGGAAAAACATACAGAGACTCTGAGAGAAAAACTTAATTGCTATGTGTATGTCTTAAGCAGGTTGAGGAATATTTCAACGGTTAAGACTACGCTTTCGGCTTACCATGGTTACGTAGCCTCTATTCTGAAGTACGGCTTGTTAATATGGGGAAATTCTGTTCACTTTAATAATGTTTTCATTGCACAGAAGAAATGCATACGAGCTATATGTGGCAAAACATCCCGTGAGCCATGCAGGCCATTATTTAAGTCATTAGGACTGTTACCCTTGCCCTGCATGTATATTTTAGAGGTCGCTACTTTCGTAAAAAATAACTTACATTTATTTAAAAAGACGAGAGATGTACACAACAGAACTGTAAGAGACCCAAATAAATTGGTTTTAAACAGTATACCCAAACTGACTCATTATAATAGACAGTGTATAGTAATGAGTGTTAAAATTTATAATGCTCTACCTACTGACATGAAATCAATACCTAATAGTATATCATTTAAACGCAAACTTGTGACATATCTTAAAGAAAAAATATTTTATTCGGTAAATGAATTCCTATATAGACATTTTGACAATTAATATTGACTATGACAAATAGTATCTGTGACTTTATTTTGTAGTATAGTTGGTAGTATAAGTATTAGCTGTGAATTTTATAAGTTATAATTATAATAAAATTGATATTTGCATGCCAATCTGGTGAAACATGAGGACTACCTAAATAATGTAACAACTTTAAAACCATGTTTTATGCAAATAAACTTTCATTTCATTTCATTTTCTTTCATAAGTAACCTGTATTAACCGTATGACAAATAAATAGAACATTAACCTACATCAAATATTAACAAAAAATACAATAAAAACAGAATTTGCAACAAATTTTGGAAGAAAATAATTAAAGCTTCGAAAAAACCGAATAATCCGGATTCAGGTGTGACAAAAATCCGAAAATCCGGATTTGAATAAAATCCGGATTTTGCAATCCCTAAGCACTTGTAATAGGAATAACCTTAAACTTTAAGTTTCTTTTTATTGTTTAAGTTTCTTTTTTTTTACAAGCTTTTTAACCCCCGACGCAAAAAGAAGGTTGTTATAAGTTTAACGTGTGTATCTGTCGATCTGTGTGTCCATCTGCGCCGTCGTAGTTCTTAAACGAATAGACCGATTTTAATGCGGTTTTTTGCTTGAAACATGACGTGATCAAGGTAGTTTCTAGCTATAATTTTTAAAGATCTGTTCAGCCGTTTGAAGATCATCAGCTCTTTTCTAGGTGATGAAGGGACGTGGGCAACATCCACCTGTCTGATCAATTTGAAATTTGAAGTGCTGTTACTTTAATGATATTGCAAAAACACAGAATGAACCTTGATCTGATGCTGCAGCATATCCTGGAACCCAATCCCTCAATACCTAAATTACAGCAGAGTATCGTGTTTGGGCTCATTGGAATAGTCTCAATGAATAGGTGTTAGATAGAACATGGTAACTCTGACCTGATGCTGCAACATTCAAGATTTAAAATTCAAGGTATTTATTCAAAATTGGTTCAAATTACACTCTAGCTCTCAGAATTGCTAAACTTAAGTGGCAGTGGGCGGGGCACATTGCTCGTAGAACAGATAGCCGTTGGGGCAGTAAAGTTCTCGAGTGGCGAGCACGCACCGGAAAGCATAGTTTCCTACACTACGCTCCTCCCACTCGGTAGACCGATGATATGGTGAAGGTCGCGGGAAGCCGCTGGATGCGGGCAGCGCAGAACCGGTTGTCGTGGAGATCCTTGGGGGAGTCCTATGTCCAGCAGTGGACTTCCTGCGGCTGATATGGTGATGACACTCTTTCAGATAGTCATAAAATAATAATAATTTTGTTAGTAATAATAACAACATAATGTCATTTGTGAAAAATCCTTACTTTAATATTATAAATGTGAAAATGTTTTTGTTTATTTGTTACGGTACCTTTTCACGCTTCAACGCCTTGACCAATCTTTATGAAATTTGGCATGCAGGTAGCCTGTGTCACGGGGAAGGACATAGGCTAAATAGCATCCCGGGAAAATAGCATAATCTGATGCAGTTCCTGAGGGAACCAAAAAATACTCGATTGTTGTGATTTTTTACACAGAGATGGTTGAGTAGGTGGGAAACGACATAATTTACTTAATCACCCTTAAAGATAGTCATAAAAATGATGTCCACGCGGGCGGAGCCGCAGGAAAAAGCTAGTCAAGAAATAAACAACGTCTGAAAACAACATTTCAAAGGGGCTCACGGTCAATCACAAATCTATCAGATGTTTGACGAATACTGTTTGACGAATTTTTGTTTTTGGATTGTAGATTTAAAAAAAGTCCGTTTTTTGAGAATTGAATATGACGCGTTTCCTGGGGGGGGAAGTTGTTCAATAAGATGAGAAGACACATGTAGAGGCAACATAGTACTCGTATGT
Source organism: Coleophora flavipennella (assembly GCA_947284805.1). Classification (NCBI taxonomy): domain Eukaryota; kingdom Metazoa; phylum Arthropoda; class Insecta; order Lepidoptera; family Coleophoridae; genus Coleophora; species Coleophora flavipennella. The sequence continues at coordinate 9,702,784 of OX369299.1, forward strand.
ACAATCAGCACAATGACAACCCACAGGAAACTTCAATAAATTTAATCTTGTTCTTATAACTTACTAGCCGTCCGCCCGCGGCTATGCCCACGTTGTTTTCGATTTTCCCGAGGAAATAAGACTTTTACCGGGCTAAAAAGTAGCCTATCTCCTATTCCAGGACCTAACCTATATGTGTGCCAAGTTTCATCCCTAACCGTCTAGTGGTTGAAGCGTGAAAGAGTAACTAACATCCATTCATACATACAAACTTTCAAGTTTATAATATTAAGTAGGATAAATAATTCCAAAACTACTTTAAACAAACCGTGAGTAGTAATCTTCTTTAACTGCTTCAATATACCCATCGCAATCACTCACTCACTACACTATCACTCACTAGCCAACAAAAAATAATGTCTTATTAATTTGTCTCGTGAGAAAAAGCTGACGACATCGACTGCGTCACAGTGGCCGCGTCCACTCCTCGCGGGCTAGTGGATCTATCACCGAATCGATTCTGTGTTGACTGTGACTTCCAACACCAGCACCAGCCTCGACTGGCCAGAATGTATCTCCCGCCAAAAACTTTCGCTAGTAAAGTAGGTACCTACTTGCGTCCGCACTGCGCACGCGCACGGCGGCAGCGGCGCACGTTCTGCGTTGATGCGTGTATGTACTCGTTTACTGATGTCCAATATATGGGGTGCAGTACAACTGGTGTAGGAGCCGGTACTGGGTCTTCTACTAATAATACTGAACAACTTTTCCCAAGAGACGCAAAGTCAATAAAGCTGTTGACTACTGGTTACATTACCCTATCAAAAATATTTTTATGTAAAAATTTGCCAAGTCTAGTAACTCTCGCGCAGTTTGATCTAAGGTGCAGCCAAGTCTGGCAATACGTTTTTTATCACGATATTTTAAAAACCGCTTAAGGTACAGACTTGTAGTTTGGAAAATATGTCTACAATTACGCAAACAATACAATATAAAATTCAGGCAATTTTGTTCAGTTCCTGACAAAGATATTAAGAGCACGAAAATGCGTCGAGTTGCTTCGAGAAAAGGGTCCGTGCTTGTCTGCTCTATTTAGCGGGGGCACTGCCGTGCCCTCTGATCATCAGTTAAAAACGGCATTTCGTTCTGAAATTGTTTGAAATAGCAGGGCATGACGTCATAGTATAAAGCGTCATAGATTTTTAATACGATTTGACGACGAAATTAAAGACTTGATGGAAAACAAAACGAGGAAGGTTTTTGAAATTTCAGTAGGAAGGCAATGTATCGTTGAACTTTGTAGGGTTACGTAAACAAAATTTTTATGCTACGGAACCCTTAGTGCGTGAGTCCAACTAGCACTTGGCCAGGGTATTTTAGAATTGATTATGGGTTCCTTGGGGAAAGTTGATTAAACATTGTCTAAGAGGTTATTTGTATGATTATTTCGTTTTTTCAACCGCTAATAAACAGATTATATATTATGCCATAGCATTAATAATTGTGTCACAAAGACTGTGGATAACAATAATTATGTGTACTCACTGTACGGCAACGGCGCGTAAACATCCGGATATATAGTGGCTCTGTTCACCCAATCGGAAAAGTCATGCAACGTGTGACGGTGCTCATCTCTTTTTGTTTCGTGCGCTTTATTTTTACGTAATACCTGTTCATGTCTCTCAGGCACACAGACAGCAAGATTATTGAGAGAAGCAGATAAAATATATGATTCTTGTATACTGTGTTCTAGGTTATGCAATGTGACATCTTCGTGTAATTTGCGCATTTTATCCGATGTTTCAAGTAATTGCATTGATTTGTAATCGTCTGTTTGTTGAACATTGCTACATGTTTCGTCTATTGATGTCTTACTTTCAGAATCTCGTTGAACGTTTACATCACTGATTGTATTGGATGATAGCAATTCGCTCTTTTCTAAAATGCCCTCGCTAAAAGCACTATCAGAATCACATTTGGATACCGAATCGTTTGGAGTACTCTCTTTGGAAAAGTTTGCACTATCTTCTTTAAAATCTTCGCTTTCATCAAAAAGTAAATTTTTCTTTAAATATTTGTTAAGAGCGATAAGAGATTTAGATAAGGAACCGGAATTTGGTACGTCACTAACGAATCCATCGTCTTCGAAAAAGGTGTCGGTATTGTTTTTAGATTCACTTTTTTGTTTTTCACTCATTTTTGCAACAACAACACCACACACTATAGGAAAATTTATGTAACTTGTGAATTTACCCAACTGTAGCCAAAAATCATGAAGTCTAATAGAACAAGTAATGTTTAAACGGTGCGCACTGAACTGAACAGTGATAATAAAGATAATTGTCTTTTATCGGTGACTGAGAGTAGGTAACATAAGATAAGCCCAATAATATTTGTCGCAGATTGCTTCGCACAATAGTCGCACCGCACGATGATACGAGAACACGAGGTCGGTCCAACTATTTACACTCAATACACCAATCGGACTGGTTTTGCCAAAACTAATTGAGGTGGATGACGTAAATCTCGGAGTCGAAGTACATCGTCAAAGTCTCAGGTTGATTCAATTTTTATTTCATTATCGATCGATAGATAAACGTATGAGGTAATTATCTAATCAGAGCTTTAACGTCTTTGTTCTTTTAATAATAATAAAATATCTCAAAATAAGTTTATAATCTAGCTTCAAGACTACTCATGACGACGGCGGCGGTCAAAAGAATAAAATAAGAGAGGAGTGTTTCGAACAAAAGCCATTGTTTCTGTTTTACTCGCACAAATTATAGCCCTCTAATTACGACGCGTGTCGGCTCACACGAATTCAACGTTATAAGTGATTTTTGGAAGAAAGAAGATGATTTACTAGGAAGATTTATTTAAATCGGATCTGAATTTGACTTTTGATATAACTGACGAATGATTTATAATGATAACTAATGAAATTTTAGTGTAGGTACTTGCCTGTGTCTGAATAGCTCCCGTGTGTGTTCCTGCGAGGTGGATCCGGCGCAGAGTCGCTCTCTATCAGGTATAACAAAACAGGATGATAAGGGAACAAACAAAAAATGATTAAACTAAATGATAACTAATAATAAGTAGCTACCTACTCACTTATTGATTATTCGTTATGTACAATTGTTATTCTCACGGTTAATAGAGTCATTTATTTACAAAGACTATTAAACAAGCTGTTCACGCGACGTGAAACACGCAAAGAAAATAGTAGGTAAGTAACAGAAAAACATAACGAGTATCAATACAATTTATTGGGGTAACAGTATGTATAAATTGCTCCAAAATTAAACTTTTCACATTAGGAAAAATATTTTGTCGATTAATGGGGATATGAAAATTATAAGAAATAAAATAAAGGAAATTAACCTTGGAATGTAACCATATGTCGCGCTGGCACGACATAGGGCGCGAGGCGGTAGGGCCAGGCGGCGGGCGGGGGCCGCGGCGGCGCGCGCGGCGGCTCGTAGCGGCTCGCCGGCCGGTGCAGTGAGGGATCAAATTCTTGTTTCGCAAACACATCGCTTTTCAATATAGAGCTAAGTTTTACGGACTCCTTCGGTACTGGTCTGTTAACTTCCTTCTTTATTGGAGAAGTTCGACCACGTACTAAAACGCTGGGGTCCTTAATCGACCTGTTGTTATCGCTACGATTTGGAAAACAATGGGCAGCCCAGGGACCAGCTAGATGTGATGCTATATCCCGGAGCTCACTCACATCTGGAGCGGAAGAGTATATGTGGCCGAGGAGAGACATCGTCTCGAATCTGCGCCGAATGCGCTCGACTTCCCCTGTGCGGCATTCCGATGGTTCTTCAGCGGATCTAGACCGAGGGGCTGTGCGCCTACGAAGAGCGGCTACTTTAGAGATGACATCGATGTGGGGCATGAACCTATTTTTTGGGAGAAGTGGCACCCTCATCACCGGCATTGCTCCCCGTCGCCGATGTAACCTTTCATCAGATGGCCATTTATCGAGAGGAGCATTGCGAGCGAGTTCGGGGTCGCTGCGGTGGCGGCGGAGCACGGCGGCGGCGGCGGAGGGCGAGTCGAAGCGGCGCGCCAGGCGGCGCACCTCGCCGGCGCGCGCCAGGTTAAGGTACGCGCGCCAGTGCCGCTCCGGGGCGGGCGACGGGCTCCGACTGCGCCACACTGTCTCGTCGCTCGAGTACCGTAGCGTGTCAGGCGTGCGCCGATCGGCCACGTACACTTCCGAGTGCGGTGACGTTGATCTCGAATATAGGTCAGGTTTCAAAGGAAGAGACAGAAATTTATTCTTTTCACTTTCACCGAAAAGCTCTTTGATGTTTGTGCAAGACTGTGACTGAACCATTTGGTTTTTTAGTGGGGTTGTATCCCTTTTTTCAACAGGTTTACTTTTGACTGTTTCATCAGAACTTTCTCGTGCGTGATAAATAACGTTTGACTGCGCGGATTTAGTTTTTACAGATTCAAAATACTCTACCTTTTTTTGAACTTCTTTTTTTGATCCACGGTAAATTACAGTCTTATTGGACACATCGGAACTGGCAGTTTCAGTTTCGCTAGCAGATGACTGATGTTGACTTTCAGTCTTTTCAGACGGGTAGATCACGTGTCTTGCGATTTCTTCTTTCTCATAGTTATCTTTAATTCGAACAGTTTCTTCTGAGGACTGACTTGACTCTTTTGACCCTACGCTATTTTTCACATGAATGGATTGAAGTTGAGCATGTTCGATTTCGTCTTTTAGTGAAGGTGTATTTTCAGACTTGTTTAGCTTGTCTAAAACTTCTTTACTAAGTGTTTGTGAAATCTTTCGTTTTTCATTTTCGCTTAAACTCATCTGAATTTTGTTAACGTTATTTTTTAGTTCTTTTACAGATGTTACGGGGCATGGAATAGCAGCAATTGATTCAGACTTACTCAATTCTCTCTCCTGATTAGGGATATCAGACGCAGAGATTAAAGAAGTCGACCTGACATGTAAATTAGGTGTTCTTGTATTAGTTTTAACGTCAATTGTGTATTCATTTGATTCCTTATTTGCTTTTGATTCTAATTCCCGGCTATATATAGCATTTAATTGCTTTTTAAGTGCATTTACTTGCTCCATTGATAGACTGCTCCATAAACGGTTACCTAAACCAATCTTTTTCCGTAAATCATTTAATGGTGTATCTTGATGTAATATTATTACAGGCTTAACTGCAGGAAGTTTTTCATTTTTATCAGTTTCGTTCTTTCTATTAATTTTGAATGCTGTTTCAGCCACACTAGTTCCTCTCCAAAGAGGTTTATATGTATCTTTTGATTGCACATGGTCCACGTCAAGTAAATCAAAATCTGAAATTTGTTGAAAGTGATCTTTCAAATCTTCTACGGATTTTTCTTTTATTCTAAGACCTCGGTCCCTATCATATTTCCAACGAAAATCTTCTATGTCTCTTGGATAGAAAAGAATATCGTTCTCACTTTGAGCAATCTTCAATTTAATATAGAGATTATTCAATTCATCTTCAGCTCTTTCGATGGCTCTTATTTTCTTCCATCTTTCAAAATCAATTATTTCTTCATCTTTTCTTCTATGGCGCAGATCACAAGATGATGTGGTTTTTTCCAATTCTCCTACTCTTTCCAAATACGCGTAATATCTGTTAAGCTCTCTAAATCTTTCTGATCTCACTTTGTTATTTTGCATGTCTTGAATATATTCATCATATTCGGGGTCTTCTGTTTCCAAATTGGAGTTGCTTTTTGTTTTATAAGAAAAACTTTCGTGACGCATTTTTTTCTCGGCGTCTCCTGCACTCCGAGTTCTTAGAACCCTTTTGGTTACAACATCGGCTAGTTTACCGTTGAGTTGTTTCACACTGTGTATTCGCCTGTATGATGGCGATCTTACTGAAACAGGCGATGTAGAGTTACTTCGACTTTGAACACTAGTTGAAGATTTCTTTCTGGTTATTTTTGGAGAGACAGGTCTGGATGTTTCAGAAAAAAACATAGTAGATGGATGCTTTTCTTCAATTTTTGTTGGGCTAGCTTCTCGTTTAGAAATTATCCTTTTCATAACTACTGGTGAAATTGGCCGTACGGTTTCAGTAAAGATAATTCTTGTTGGTGACAATGACTGATTTCTAAAATTAGGCAGAGATGGCTGTTTTATTACTTTTCTAGTCACTTTTGGTGAAACTGGCCTTGAAGTTTGTGAAAATATAATTTTTGTGGGTAAAACTTCGCTTTTTTTTACATTTTCTTGAGGCTTTTTGTAAAATAACACGGTTGGTGATACGGGGCGTGAGGTTTGTGAAAAATACTTTTTGTTGACAGGCGGTTCACTCTTACTTCGCACAGTAGCCAATGACGACGTCGACCCAAATTCTTCACATTTTGATAAGCTGTCAAACTTTCGTACTTCAGCTTGTGTTCTACCAGGCCATGAGACCGATCGTGGACTCTGAGCTCGAGACGGACTGGGATATCTGTCCCACATCTTAAAACGGGATAAAGAAACTGGTTTTCTGTGAATTAGGTATGTATTCAGTGACTTAGGAGCAATATTATACTGAGGATAGGACTGAAACATTTTAGCTTTTTGTAAAACTGTAGTGTTTGGTTCCAAATATGGATACGTTGATATCGATTGAAGACAGGAGCTTCCAAGAAAGAGATGTTGAAAGAAGGAATTCGACAAAACAGCATCCCGAGTTTTTCTAATTTCTTTAGCGCTGATATTTCTTTTTGCCAAATTCTCAAAAGAACCAAAATGAGACGTTCCATTAGAGTTATCTCCGAATTGGCTGCCAGTTTCCGAATCATTTGACGATTTTGATGAGTCTTTCTTATTTGACTTAAGTTTTGACACTTTTTTGACATTTCTGTTGGAATTTTTGGATTTTTTACTACAATACTCATGGCACGGTACACTTCGAGGCTTCAGGATAAGATTTTCAGTTGATTTATTTTTCTTTAAGTTTGTCACAAGAGCCGTTTTAACAGGATTGAGTTTTTTAGCAACTGGTGAAATATTTGAAGATAAATTAGAAATGTTAGACGAGCTCTGTAAAGAAGTACATTTATATTTTTTTTGTGCAAGGCAAGGATTAGAATTGGTTTTAATATTTGAAACTTTTAACTTTTGTACTTTTTCCGCAGTACGTGTCATGTCTCTGCCTCTAATAACACCATTATTAGAGGATACTAAAGATTTTGTATTGATTTTGGATTGCGGTACATTATTTTGTCGCATAATGGATTTACATTTGGCTTTAGCTAAGTCAATTCGCTCGTTTCGCTTTTCTGAACTCCATAATTTGTCCAAAGACGTAACCTTATCGAGTATGTTTGATATGGGAGTTCTTCTTCCAGCTCCTCCTGCTATTACAAGAGATGAAGCTGAATCGCCATATTTATTATATTCTGTGGGTAGTAAGGTTTTTCTGGGTGAACCAAAACTGCTAGTGCCTTGCATTTTAGTGTCCGTAGATGAACATTTTAGTAGATTTTTAGAGACAGTAGCCTGATTTTTACGATTAAGAGCTGGCGGTGCTGAAGTCGACATTACCCGGCCTTTAGATATCTTACTATTAAAAGCAAATTTAGTATCCGTGCTGGGCTTTTTGATGATTGTGTGGGTATTTTGTCTAGTCAATTTACTACTTATTCTGTCCCTCAAAAAGTCAACATTTGACGTGGGTTTTGAAACTGTAGAACTTTTAGGTGAACTTGAAACTGGTCTTGTGTTTGTTACTAATCTCAGAGTTCTACTGTTCCTTGATGAAATCCTTCTGGGCGGGGCTGGCGGATTTTCTTGTACTTTGGTTGGTACGTTGACGCTTATGAAAGAAGGAATCTGTTTCTTAAACTTCGTTTTGGCGTCAGTTTCCACGCTGGCCACCGGATAGCAGATCACTTCGCGGCGTTGCGGTGTTTTCTTATGAACTCTTATCTTCGTCAATGTAGGTGAAATTGGAATGTATTCAAATTCCGTTTCGTCTGTGGAAATTCAATCCGTTTCAGTCGATCTTGCTTCTTTCAATCGTTAGATGTGATTCAAACGTGATTCCGTGCTCCTGCAATAGTCATGTGATGTTTGAAAGCACTATTGCATTTTCTAATAGGGATACTACATAGTGCTGTTTAATACGCGTGTGGATTCGTTTGCTGTGAGTGTCTAATTTTGGAGTCTACTAGGGTTCATGCAGGTTTAATTTACCTTAAAACGCGCAGACAGCCGAAGTCCCAGCACCAAGTTAATGAGAGTAAAAGAATAGCATGCAGATGGGTTCGTAATATGTTACTTACCTCAGGTGTACTTCGCTATGAACTAATGTATTATGCACGCCGCGCTGTTAGAGTATAGTTATGGTCATTAAATCGCGGCCTCGAGTCGACACGTCCTACAATAGGTCGCGTATAGCAGACTACATGTTGACAAATGGACGCCGCTGCATTAGCCTTGGCTTAAGTAGATAAGTATACGAGAGCCGACACACATTTCAGTATTTTGAATTTAAAGTATGTATAGTTGGTCATTCACCGACACCAAAGAGTTCAATCGCATGCTTTGTTAATTAAACAACGTTTGCATTAAGTGTTTGTCATAATTTATAAGTTAAGCTCCAAATAAGCAGAACATAATATTTGCTTAATTAACAAACATTATAAATATTATATTAAAAAAAAAGAAAATATACGTATGACTTATAGACTAAATATATAGACACGTTCCTTTTGGAAATTCACAAAGGTAGGTATGTAAATTGTGGGAGGCCTAAGTCCAAGAGTGGGACGTCTTTTGGCTGGAATGCCCAAGATAATGAAGATGTAAATCAGTAATAAGGAGATCGTATCCTTCCCCCCCAAATAAATAATAATAATTTTATAACCGGAAGTTAAGAATCCATGTAAATATATCGGAAAAACTTTATAATAAGTTATCTTTGCCAGTAATACAACTTGGGAATTTGTTTAAGCGAGTTTAGGCATCGGCGTAACATTAAAACTTTTATGCCCTCAATAGTAAGCAAGTGTTCCATACCTGTTCTGGGCGGCGCGGGCGAGCGGAACCCCCGCAGGGGCGGCTCGCCCCCCGCCTGCAGGTCCCGGTACGCGGCGCGCCGCTCGGCCGGCGACAGCGGCGCCTCCGTGTCCTCGCGCCGCCGGAACACGAGCGTGGAGTCCGACTCGTAACCGGACTCCTTTAGCGCTCTGTGGGCAAATTAACGATGTAGAATAAACACTTAATCTAATTAATTACAGAAAGTTAAATCAGTAACGGCACTTGCTAACAAACAGGTCAATCAGTTGTAGCCAAACGCACTATTTTTTAAAATAAAAAAAACGTATCCTTACCGTAGCAATATACCAGCTTGTGTTTATACTAGTGTGCCAGCTCAACCCATAAAACTGAACAATTTTTCCAAATAAAACAATGTGGGGATAGATTTTTGATAGCGTGTCTACTAGTAATATTTAAAGTTTAAAAAGCATAAAATCAAAATTTATATATTGAAATAACCCCTGACAAAAAAAATCTATAAAGAAAAAAAAAATATGAAGTGACTTTTAATTAGTTCTTCATCAAAGGATATGCATGTACTCGTGATTAAATACAACAATACAATCCCAAAGAAACTATATTATGTCAAATATGAAAAAAAATATTTGGTGCTTTATACATTTTTGCCGATTTGATATCTTATTACGTATCGAGGACCAAATATTTTTTTTTATTTGACATACAGTGTCTTTGGGAAAGTTGTTTGTAATCACGAGTACATTCATATCCTTTGCAATCAAGAACTAATTAAAAGTCAGCCTGTATGTATTGGTGCTTAATATTTTTGACGTAAGAGTCGCCGCGTTGGGGGACCGCTAAGTAAATAAAATAAAAACACAATACAACTGATTTACTTTACTACACTGCATTTAATTACTATTAATCTCACAACTTAGTGGTCCCCCGACGCGACGACTCTTGGATCAAAACATTAAGGGCCAATACATACCTAATATTATTATTTACTTTTTAGAGGTTTTTTTTGGTCGGGGGTTTTTAAATTTTTAATTTGCTGCCCACCGCGGGACACGTTCTCGTCCTGACCTCAGTCCTGAAACGGTGACTACGGCAGTTTGGGCACGACCTCTCTTGTCTAGCTAACTCCTCACCGTCCTGCGCCCCCGCGCCCCTCGCGCCCCTCGCACCCCCGCGCGATCTAGACGTCGCGTCGCCGGCGCCGTCGGCCCAGTACAGATTCTTTAGAGTGTGGTAAAACAATGTGCGGGTAACGCAGAAACAAATAACATACCTTGCCATATTCGATTTCGACAAAATAGCGGAAGTCAAGTCCTTCCTTTCCTTTGGCGACGGCTGAGGCAGGGATGTCGCGCTCGAATTGTTTTGCTAAAGAGGAAACATTTTTATTAATAAGTAACCTGTTATTTGAAGATACAAATTTTGGTAATATATTATACGTTTATAAGGTCTAACAAAATTAGCTGAAACTATTTTAACTGGTGCTTCTACCCACGAAACTGAACAACTTGCCCCATAAAACCCAGTCAAATCTAAAAAAAAAATTGAACTTCCCATACTAAGTTGGCTGATCAGCTGATCGAGTTAGTATGGGTTCCATGGGGAAAGTTGTTCAGTTTCATGGGTAGAAGCACCAGTTAAAATAGTTTCAGCTAATTTTGTTACACCTTATATATATATATACCTAGGTCTTCACAACATTGACAGGATCGAAAAGTACATGCTGTAGGCAATAGATTTTTTTTTTCAATAATAGTGGAACTCAGTTAGGCCATTTAGATATTATATAGACACACAAACAATTAAGATGCCTAAAATCCAAACGCTTGGAAAAAACGAAGTAAGTACATTCCATCATATTTGTCTGCAACAAGTGGCCCGGATAAAGTTGAATTTTTAGAGTTTACTCCTTAACAATCAATTTTCATATGAGGCGCCCGGTATAGAAATTTTATGAAGAGTAAAATTAAGCGTTAACTAAAAAAGTTCTGTACCCTCTGGCATACATAAATCAACATTAATAATTTTCGAAAAACCCAACAACTTTTAAGTGAAAGCTTTAATTTGAAAACAATTTTAAATATTTCGTATTCTTCTTAGTAAACCCTTTAATTTGATACCCTTATCATGGGGGTGCATAACAAATAACTAATCCGCCATCTTTGGGAGTCCGCCATATTGAATTTAGAATGACGTCACTTATCTAATCATGCCTTGTTCTCCAAACTTCACGTGTACCAACGCAAAACTTCAGCTCGATCGGAAACCGAGAAGTGTTGCTAATTTAGCTTCAACGATTTGTCCCAAACTAACAGACAGACTAATAAACGGCAAGCTAATATAGGTATAAAGCTTGCAATAAGACTGCTTCACCAAAATCCGCTTAGTCGTTTAGGCGTTACAGCACCGAACTGACACATAGTAGCATGCATACATACAAAGATTTATATTTTTGATGTGTAACATCTTTGCTCTCGCTTTCCTGCAATTTTTGGGAGTGATTTCGTGAAATGGGACGGAAATGTGTAACAGGAAATGCGAACGTTTTTTAATTCTCGAAAACTAAGGTTGTCATAGCCATGCAGCCTAGTGTGATGGCAAAGGCAAAGATGACATACTACTATTCGAAGGGTCGGCCCGTGAATGTACGACCCGATAATTAATTGATTTCATAAGTATTTTGTCACATGTTACACATCATATGCGAGTACTGTAGGTCTTGTTTTTTTTTGTATTTAGACTTAGTGTAATATAGTAGATCCCAATCAAAATCTCAAGTTATACTTTTTGCCAACATAATACCTTCTTACAAGGTAAAACGCACTCACTTACAATCTGCTTTGATTAGGCCAACTTTGGATATTGGATGAGAGTAAAGACTTTCTTCGCGTCACTGGAGAGATAATAATACAAACTCCTTGGATGACACCAGTTTTTTACTGAGGAAATTCCCAGATCTCCCTGTTTTTGATATAAAGTCTTCTTTAGGAACTAGTCATATCAAGCGCCCGAGGCGCGCGCCCAGACCAGAACGCTGCGTTTCTCACAGGTGTGCGCTGGACTCGCGGCGAGCGCGCGTTGGACGCTGATCGTACGCTCGTCCAACGCGATAGGATGAGCACACTTTACCAGTGATATGCTCTTACAAAAGTATTTGAAAATATTTGAATATTTTACGTGGCCTCCGTTCTGCGCACCGCGTCGTCGCGTCCTGGCCAGCCGGTAACTGTGAGGTAACTGAGCGTGGGTGGGCGGCACTTTCAACGGGAGGCAGGGAGTGACCATACTGTACGCTAGTACTCTTTATTATTGTACTCTTTATTATACTATGCTTACGCTTACTTTAAGGTATGTGTATTCTTTAATTATTAGATCAGCGAGTTCATAAAAAGTAACATGTGTTATGTGCTAAACTTTGAAATAAAAGAGAATCTAAATTAAAAAAGATTCTAAATTCGAAATTCAATATCAAAATCATGTTGAGAAAATGCATTAGATGTTTCTGACGAAACACTTGCAGTATCAGCTACAAAATCGATATATACGATTCATGCCGAGGATCCCAAATAGATGGCCGTTTCTCTAGTTCGTAAATATTTTTTTCGGTGTCGAACATGATGGTCACCGAATGGTCACGAAATACCAATTTAAAAACACTTTGCACATGACTGCATGGCGGTTTCGTAAGAATCACAAATATTAGAGCTGTGTAGATTCGAAGAATTTAATTAAGTATAATAATTGTTTTTTTAATGTAAATAGCAAGCAAGCCAGAATATCCGATAAGAAAAGTGAGTTGTAATTAGACTTAATAAATTACGAAAGGATACGTATTGTAAACAAGTACCTGAAATGTTTAAAATTTATGTTCTTTTTTTATTTATCGCTCCTAGTTGGCGGGTAAAAACAAATAGGAAGATAAAGATTAAAAGAGCACTCATTCTAAAAGGCTATCATCACAACAGGCAAAACGTGCTTCGTGCTTACAACAAGATGGGGGAGCCACAACATATTTTTTAAGGTCAGACCCAGATTAAAACTATGAAACTAGGTACCTAATTATCTTATCTCTAAAATAGCCGACCAGGCTTCCTAAGGGATATATTGTAGATAAAGTATTTAGTAGATATAAAACATATTTTAATCTGAGTCCGACACCAAACAGCCAGAAACGTTAAACGCTTACACTCTTCTGAATGGCGCGAGCGAGCAAAGTTGTGTAAGGGGGCAGGGGTGAGTTGTCGTCGAGCCACTGTTAGTTCCCGGGGCACGGGGGCACGGGGGCACGCGGCGGGGGCGGGGCAAGACACACGACACGTGTTAGTGAATCAGTGGTAAATCCTTGAGGTAAATAAACTAGCCTGCCACAGATGAGTTGTGTAGTTTGTAGCTCGAAACTACCATTCAAATGAAGGATAATCAAATAAGTAATCAATTGTTCTTTTTTTTACTCTCACGTGTCTATTAACATATCTAAAGATTTCACTACAACAAATTGTGTGTATCTTTTCCTAACTAGTTACTCATCTGCAGCGGACTAACCGATACACCAATTTAATTATGCATCTATCTTGGAACCACCACCAGTTATTCATCGCACATCTATTAGGATTGTTAGACAGCGGAACAAGGTAGGCTCAACGTGGTTCGACCTTTATTTTCTACACGCGACCAATCCGTGATTTTAGGAATGAAACTAGCTGGTACGCAAGCTGGTTTTCAAGAATTTATTATTATATACTAATTTATGCTTTCTTGTTTGATTGGTCAAATAAAAATACGTATATAGTGATAACATAATTATATTAGTTTCCACTGGATTAAGCGGGGTCCCGGTAACAATCAAGGAACTTGAAATATTTGTTAAACACTCGGAATCCCACTCAACGCAGCGGACACCTGTAAGCAAGTCTTGTAAAATTCACAAGTTAAAGTATTTATCTACATGTCGAGATACAATGTGAGTAATAGTTATATCTGCGTAACAAGGGGACAAAGTAATATTTTGTTCCGAGGGCGTTAGTTTCAATTCCGAGTTAACCGAAGGATTCTATAGTAGATTCTCGAGCGCAGCCGTCTAGAGTAGAATCCTCAGCTTAGAGAGAAATTCAATAAATATATATCGCCCGAAAATAAAATATTTTGGCCCCGAGTGACACACAATTTTTCATCACAACCTATAAGAAAAAGAAATGAAAGAAGAATGCACACGACCGCTCTTTTTTTTCAGCGCGTATTGCCGCCAAAACCTAACAGACTAGTAACTTCTTCATATATCATGCGTTTGACCTCTTTGGTAAACTTCACATAATAACCAACAAAGAGTTATTATTTTAATCGAACTCTTTGCTAACCAACCAAAAAAAAGAGTTTATCACCATAGATAGAGAATTCGCTTTACCTTTTTTTTCACAAACGCGGACCAATCAGAAGAGATAAACAAAACTCCCGTAGCAGAGAATAACTTTGTTCCCACTTATTCGAATAGGTGTGATGAAAAATTATTTTTGTTATGAGCACACAACACACATATAAAATAGTGAAAGAGATTCGTACCCCGTCGAAAATATCCATGACTTCGTCCCACCACTAGAAAAGAAAAAGAAATATTTTCGTTGCTTTGTATGTGGATGGAAGTGATAACGAGCTGTTAGGGTCAATGGGTTTGTGTGAAATGAATGTGTGTTTCCCAATTTTAATTAATCTAGTATGCAATACATTAGGCCCAGTATGTTTCAGGTTCAGGACAAAAATTGAAATTATTATTTACTAGTTGTTCGTGACGAACTGGTCTCACACACAGAAACGCAGAAGCATATTCAGATTTTGCCATTAAAAAGTATCTTTTATTTTGTATCTCTAAAAATGAACGTTTTCCTGTGGTCCCACCGCTATGGCCCACTGGCAAACTTTTTCCCCCATAAACCCACTATATTATAGTGGCGATACGGGTAATAGCAATTAGATGGGGTGTTCAAAAGTTATCCCCGGGCAAACATACATACGAGTAAATTCAAATAAATGCAAGGATGCTCCAACCTAAGTCTGAGTTTGTAATATCATTAGAAGTAAAGTATTAAAGGGGAGGGGGGACTATTTCAAAAGTGGCACAAATTTTTAGAACTTTTCTTTGATTATTGAGACTTTGTTAGATTAACTTTACTATAAAAGTGTGTTCATGAGAAATAATGCAATGTTAAGTTTAAAGCTAAATATAGTAGCTACCTGTTTCGCTTCTTTATCCACTACAGAAGATTTGCCGGGAAGGTAGTTCTCTATTCTGCCGGGTTGATTCTTGTATACTTCATGACTAGCTCTCGCAGACGCTAATGTACTATATCTGAAAATAATCATATTTGTTTGCAAAAATATTATGCGTGCATTGTTCTAATACAGGATGAATGGTTAAACAACGAATAAAAATCAGGAGGTGACTGAATAACTTTCCCCAAGGAACTTAAAGTCTAATGGCCATAAAGTGTGTGGAGTTCTTGTAGACACTAATTTGTTTAATCAGTTCGTTGATTTTAATTAGAAATGCATTAAAAATACCACTGGTTCCAACTAACATTTATTTTTATATGTATATTATGTTAATCAATCAAGGTTATTTAAATCTGTGGTTTGTCGGATGTCCGTACAAATTTGTCACATTTTTATAATTTTAGAATGTTTACGGATTGTGTCAAATTTTAAAAGAAAACTGACCAAACAAAAACACAGATATTCGTTTCTAGAACGTGTTTGCATGGAGCGTTATAGGGATACGCTCCTTATAAAATGTATAGGAAAACTACGCAATTTTGTACACAATGTAATCTATGGTTTTAGTTTACATCCTTTGTCTGCATCTGCAAGAGCACTTACACACACGTATACTTACATTTGTTTGCACGCGCATTTACATATTTACTTACGTTTGTCTGCACGCGCTTTCACACATATACTTACATTTGTTTGCACGCGCATTTACATATTTACTTACGTTTGTCTGCACGCGCTTTCACACATATACTTACATTTGTTTGCACGCGCGTTCACACATATACTTACATTTGTCTGCACGCGCATTTACATATTTACTTACGTTTGTCTGCACGCGCCTTCACACATATACTAACATTTGTTTGCACGCGCGTTCACACAAATACTTACATTTGTTTGCACGCGCATTTACATATTTACTTACGTTTGTCTGCACGCGCTTTCACACATATACTTACATTTGTTTGCACGCGCATTTACATATTTACTTACGTTTGTCTGCACGCGCTTTCACACATATACTTACATTTGTTTGCACGCGCCTTCACACATATACTTACATTTGTTTGCACGCGCATTTACATATTTACTTACGTTTGTTTGCACGCGCTTTCACACATATACTTACATTTGTTTGCACGTGCCTTAACACATATACTTACATTTGTTTGCACGCTCATTTACATATTTACTTACGTTTGTCTGCACGCGCTTTCACACATATACTTATATTTGTTTGCACGCGCCTTCACACATATACTTACATTTGTTTGCACGCGCATTACATATTTACTTACGTTTGTCTGCACGCGCTTTCACACATATACTTACATTTGTTTGCACGCGCATTTACATATTTACTTACGTTTGTCTGCACGCGCTTTCACACATATACTTACATTTGTTTGCACGCGCCTTCACACATATACTTACATTTGTTTGCACGCGCATTTACATATTTACTTACGTTTGTCTGCACGCGCTTTCACACATATACTTACATTTGTTTGCACGCGCCTTCACACATATACTTACATTTGTTAGCACGCGTATTTACATATTTACTTACGTTTGTCTGCACGCGCTTTCACACATATACTTACATTTGTTTGCACGCGCCTTCACACATATACTATCATTTGTTTGCACGCGTGTTCACACATATACTTACATTTGTTTGCACGCGCCTTCACACATATACTTACGTTTGTCTGAACGCGCTTTCACACATATACTTAGATTTGTTTGCACGCGCATTTACATATTTACTTACGTTTGTCTGCACGCGCTTTCACACATAATACTTACATTTGTTTGCACGCGCCTTCACACATATAATATCATTTGTTTGCACGCGTGTTCACACATATACTTACATTTGTTTGCACGCGCATTTACATATTTACTTACGTTTGCCTGCACGCGCTTTCACACATATACTTACGTTTGTCTGCACGCGCTTTCACACATATACTTACATTTGTTTGCACGCGCGTTCACACATATACTAACATTTGTTTGCACGCGCATTCACAAATATACTTACATTTGCTTGCACGCGCCTTTACACATATGCTTACATTTGCTGCACGCGCTTTCACACATATACTTACATTTGTCTGCACGCGCATTTACATATTTACTTACGTTTGTCTGCACGCGCATTTACATATTTACTTACATTTGCTGCACGCGCATTCACACATATACTTACATTTGCCTGCACGCGCACTCATACATAACTAACATTTCATGGGCCAGTGTACTACTTAGAGAAGCGAGGTAATTAAAATTGGTGAGGGGGGTAGATACATAGTATTACGTCTCCTTATATTGTGGCACAACTTACTTATTACTAGGCAAGTAAGGCGAGCTGACGTCATCCAATCTTCTTTCTTCCTGCACAGATGCCGTTCTCCTCCTGGGTCCGGTGGTGAAGTCACTGTCATACGCGTCGCTCCAGCCAGAGCTCAGCCTACTCAAGCCCCCCTCGGGTTCGCTAAGGTACCCAGAACGAGGGTCGAAATATGCGTACTGTGACTTGTTCGTTACTCGCTGGGGCGGTTGTCCTGTTACATACAATAGAACAGTTAGTGGTTAATCTGATCATTATTCCGGAGGGACCGTTGAAATTGAAGACACATTCGCAAGCACTTAATACAGGGTCCAATTGAAGTAGTTGCCACCGTTTTAAACCCAGGATCTGGTCGTGAAACTGAACAACTTTTAATGGAGTACCTATACAATCGGAGCAAAATTTTTTGGAATTCTATGCAAAGTTGACCAATGAACTAATGATTACCTTGTAATTGTAAGTATGAGAATTAAATTATATATGAGGTAATTAATAAAAAATATATATATTTTGCCCGATTGAATAGGTATCTTGGGGAAAGTTATATGGGGGCGCGGAAGCGACCCCGCCAAGTCGAGCACGGCCGTGCCAAACTGTTTTCTATGCAACTAACGGTACTTTTATTTAAGCTCCCTGTATCTTCGTCCTGAATGAAGGTAGAAGTCTGAAATATAGTTACCAATAATACTCACTGAACCTACGTCTACCCACAAATAACAAGTTTGAACTTAGTATAATTTGCGAAATTTCTCAAGTCAAACTTCCCTTACTTTGTCACTGACTCATTGACTCCCTGACTCACTCACCGATCATCGGAAATCTAAAGTACTTCTACCTCACCAACAAACTTGACATTTGGTACAACGACATGCTTTCGTACCCATACAAAGGAAAAACTATGTAAATGAGGATCAATTCTCATTAAATTTCATCCCTCTCTTACCCGATGATGAGCCATAGCGGGAACAGCTAAACTACTGGAGATACAGAAAAACATTCTGCAAAAATACGCCAAGTCTTCATCTGGGGAACGGTAGTGCCCCCGCTAAGTTCAGCACAATGAAAGCACTGCCGTAATACCTTTTCTAGAACTATTCGGCTAATTTTCGAGCCCCTGTATTCATATCTTGGCACTAGGTTCGTACAAAAATAGTAAAAACCCCAACTAAAAGATTCTATAAAAACGTGCCAAGTCTCAATTGAGATTACCTGAACATGAAAAAGTAACCGCCTCCGTGGCGTAATGGTTAGTCCATTCGCTTCACACTAGGAGGTTGCGGGTTCGATTCCCGGTGGGGTTAACTTGTAAGACTCGGTTTGGTTAGTGGTAGGGCATGTTCTAAGCCCGCCTGGCTAGCTAACACCATCTTATCTAAGTCTTGCCGTCAAGCATCAGTGTTAACAAAATTTATGTGTTCCGGCTTGAAGATAAGATACCTAGTTCTCCATTGCGTTGGAGAATCTTGGTAAGACCGCTTCTATCTTCCGCAACATCGTCACTTACCATCAGGTGAGATGATGCCAAGGGCTTACCAATTGTGAATAAAAAAAACACCGGTAGCACTCCGGGAGTGCCGGCAGAAGTGAAAACTTTAGTATTAACGTTGTGTTTAATTATAAGTACAAAAATACTATCATGAGGTAGAATACAATGTTTATTTATTGCGCTATCGTACACAAATATGACAATTTACATGTTATTATTCATAATATTATATCGTTATTTATTTATATATTACATTAATTTTTATCTCTTAGAAATATCAACTTTCATCCATAATTTCGACGACTTTTTCACCATCGTTATTACCAGAATCATCATCGCAAATTTCTAAAACTGATACAATCGGTTTATTCAGCTTTTTCGCATTTTTAAGAAGAAAAGGATGAAGTGTTGTGTTTTATCGTGTCGAAGTTATTCAGACAGACGTTCTGATGCTATGAATGGTATTACATTTCATTTGTAA
The DNA here is from genome assembly GCA_947284805.1 of Coleophora flavipennella. Lineage (NCBI taxonomy): Eukaryota > Metazoa > Arthropoda > Insecta > Lepidoptera > Coleophoridae > Coleophora > Coleophora flavipennella. The sequence continues at coordinate 9,722,381 of OX369299.1, forward strand.
GTAATTTTATACGTAATTATTAAAATAGTTCTAGAAAATTCTCGGCTTTCAAGTATAAATTATACTTCTCGACACTAGGTGGCGTAGCTTTTGTGAATAAAAAATACGAGTACGTAAAGTTCCGCATTGGTATATAGTTATAATCATACGTGGATACTGAAAATTAAAGTATACAATTAAACCTGAATACTTTTTAGTCGCCAAAACAGTACTTTAGTGATTTTTATAATTATATTGTAAACAGGCCGCCATCTATCGTCAACAAGAACAACTATTTTCAACGTACCAAATATCCAGGGCCGTAATTAGATTCAAATAATTTTACCGAATAACACACGGCTATGGTCAGTAATGAAATAACATTTTCATAGCAAATATTTTCAAGTAACAAAGATCTGAGTTGTATACATACTCGTACTATTCTCCGTGACTGTTCATAAATTGAAAGAACTTCGAATGTTAAATAATCATTTTATTCATATTAAGATAATTTACCACCTAGTTAATTTTATTTCTTTTTGTTTGTTTTAGATTTCCATCCGATGATAATTTAAAACAACAATGGATCACAAAAGTGAATAGACCGGATTGGACTCCGACAAAATATACAAAGATTTGTTCTTGCCATTTTAATGATGCAGACTTCATAGTGACAAGAAAAGGCCATAAAAAATTAAAGATGGGCACTTTACCTAGTTTAAAACTGGATTTGTCGGTTGGTTTCGGTATTGTTTGTATAACCGAGTTTCAATTATTTTAGGAGAATAAGTATGTATTTCATTTTATTTTTTAAATTACAGCTTTGACCAATCACCGACTGTAAATCATATTATACTGCTGATTAAATCTTTATCAGAAAAATATATAGATATTCGTTTTAAGCATTTCGCAACCATTCAAAACGATAGGGCAACGAACCGACAACAACTAACTAAAACTGTTATTTTCGCAGGTAATTGAATTTTGTAAATAAAATTATGTTCGTAATAATAATTTGTCTATTATTTAGTGCTAGAAATTTTAAGTACGTCAGTACACATACAAAACAGTAAAAATGTTAACCCTCATTTTATTCATTTATTACACAAACTTTTTAAAGCTCATAGTTCTGAGTACGTCCCATTACTTTCTACACTTATTGACATCTAGTGTGAAATAGCTGAACTACGTAGTGACATCAATATGTCGATGTTAGGTCGCTAGGCGAGTAGTTTTGCTACTAACCGGCAGAAGCGCCCTGTGCTGCCTAAGCGGAGCAGCACACTCAGGCACGGTAGAAAGAGTGGGAGATACTTGTTCCTCTCCCTTCCCCTCGATCTTACGCTTTTTCGATCAGCATCACGTGACCCTGACGCGAGTTTGGAAGTTTTTACCCATCCAACAAAAAGTGCTCAGCGCCGCTAAAGAAGTTTTCACTTCAAAAAAATATAATTATGTAAAAAGCCAAGTTTAAGTGAATAGAAAACAAGTGACTTAACATTTTATAAGAGTAGTAAATCTAAGTAAACATGTTGCGCATTGAAGTAAACACTTCCACTAGTGAGGAGTGAGGTCTAACTTGTTTGGCCAACTACTTCCATTTCAGCCTCTGACTCTCGTATGACATTCCAAGGGATGGTATTTCAAGGCGGCTGCGTGCTGTTAAACTGCTTAATGCCCCCGTTTTGGTGAGGAGAGTTTGCGAATGCGTTTTCGATAGCAATGTAGAGTACGGAATTGCGGCCTACATTTGTTGAGAATACGATATGTTAAGTAAAGGTCGCGGGAAGCCGCTTGAAGCGGGCAGCGCAGGACCGGACGTCGTGGAAATCCTTGAGGGAGGCCTTTCTCCAGCGGTGGACGTCTTTCAGCTGATATGATGATGATGTTAAGTAATCAAATCAGTGAAGCAGCACTACGTTGTTTTCAATCGCAGCTGTAAAGAGCTTTTTTAAAAATTGAAGCCAAGATATCATTTTTAGATCAATTACATTCGAAATAAGAGCTGACGTTGCGTTGTTAATTGCTGGACACTTTGGGAAGCCCTTTATCTTTACTGGTGTATTTAATTATTCTTCGCAAAATTGAATCAAGCTTCTACACACACACACACGGTACTGGCCAGAGATAAAATGTACACTTGCACTAATCCTTTTTGCTTCATACAATTTTCACTTTAGTTGGCTCTTTAGCTAATTACTTCGCCTGTGATTGCTTTTATCTCGCAACGAGATTACGTTTTAAAACTGTTAGTGCGATTCCGGAGCATTAGCGAAAAGGACGCTTTCAATGATAATGTACGTCGGGTTCGGTTGGAAGTTCAAAAACTGCATTAATTCCGCGCGTCAGTATTTATTTAGTTGTTTTACTTTGTCAACCGACTTCAAAAAGTTTTCAATTCGACTGTATGTTTTTTTTTGTATGTCGCGTTTTTTGGTCAATTGTGAACTGATTTTAACGATATATTTTTTTAAACTGATAGGTGATTCCTCAAGAGAGGTCCCATATTTATATTATATCAGCTCATATACGTCCTCAGCGAGGGGCTCGAGCCTTCCCCGATAATTCCCCTAATGGGCGATCGGGCCTTAGTCGACCACTCCGGCCCAGAGCGGGTTGGTCAACTTCATACACTACCTTCGAGTTTCTTTGCAGACGTGTGCAGGTTTCCTCACGATGTTTTCCTTCACCGTAAGAGCGTCCTACATATTAAATCGAAATTCGAAAACATATTGGTACGTGGCAGGATTCGAACCACCACGTCCCCAGACAGGAGGTACCGGCCCTTACCATTACGCCACCGACGATGTATCAAAATAGGTTTAGAAGTTGTTTTAGAAAATAAACGAAAAAGAAAAGCGAAATTGTACTTAGTTGTTGCGGTTGAAGCCGCTTGTGTTTAACGTGGTTAGTGCTTAGCGCTTAGCGCTGTCAACTATACAGGCAACTATAAATTTGTTTTTACATGTTAATAAAGCAATTTTATAATAATTAATAATGCAATTACAATTATCTTTGTTAAAATTAGTGTTGGCGATTTTGTTGAGTTTAATTAACGAAACACCTACGCGTTTTAATCTGAAGTGATTCCATCGGTGATGGGTGATGGGTGATGGGTGGCCTTTATGTGAACACCTCGAACAAAGGAACAGTCGGACGTCACCAGACAAAACTAACAAAGTGAAAAGTGTATTTACAAAAGAACAAAACGATGTGAATGTATTAAAAGCGTTTGTTATATGAAATAAAGAAATGCGAGTATGAGCAGCCACCGATGCTAAGAAATAAAATAAATTTGGAAAATCACCTCGGCGACTTTTGTATCGAATAGTCACATAATCGTCTGAAAAAGAAAATTAAGAACTGTTTGGCGTGATTGTTTCTTAGTTTCAGGAGAGGAATATTTAAATATTGATATAATTATTAACACAGATTTTCCAATTTATACAGGTGTGGTAACATTTTCAATCAAATGTTGCTACAGATATTCCTACTCGAAGATAATTTTATAATCAAAATGTACTTACCATCGTATTTGTTTTTGTGAATGGTGTCGTACATTTTCTTGTACCACCTCGAGGGATCCTTCACTTCCTGAAAGTAAAAACAAACTCGTGACTATGTAACAATACACACCGGACAAGAGCTGGTCCGCCTCGCGCACGGAAGAGGGTTCCCTACCGTCTCACATTTGGGTACAGAACCCTCAAAAATTAACACAAAAGAAATATCGACACCGACAGCACAAGCACGAGTAGCTACGTGCACTCTTCGATTGTTGTTGTTGTCACTTGTTGCTGCAATCGCACCGTGTTAAACGTTTGTATGTATTATCATCATCATCATCATCATCATCATATATACAACATAGCTCACAGAATTGCTAAACTTAAGTGGCAGTGGGCGGGGCACATTGCTCGTAGAACAGATGGCCGTTGGGGTACTAAAGTTCTCGAGTGACGACCGCACACCGGAAAACGTAGCGTAGGTAGACCTCCCACTCGGTGGACCGATGACCTTGTGAAGGTCGCGGGAAGCCGCTGGATGCGGGCAGCGCAGAACCGGTCGTCGTGGAAATCTTGGGGGAGGCTTATGTCCAGCAGTGGACGTCCTTCGGCTGATATGATGATGATGACTTATTAAGGTACAGCTTACCAAGATTCTCCATTGCGTTGGGGAATCTTGGTAAGCCCGCTTCCATCTTCGGCAACATCGTCACTTACCACCAGGTGAGATGTTGTCAAGGGTTTACCAATTGTGAATAAAAAAAAGCTCTTAAAAGTAAGAACAGACGGACGGTGTAGGCTTGTAACGCAGATGCGCCTACCGGCCGTTTTAGTACCCAATTATTATTAATTTTTTCAAGCTACTAGAAAGGTAACAAACAACATGCAATAATACAAAAAAAATAATTTCAGTGGAAAGTGGGAATGGAAATTCCAAAATGAGGAACTCAATGACGCTGGCACAGCGATGACGTCACGCCGCACGCCTTGACGTTTGAAACATTTCTACCAGACTGCGCTGCGCAACGACAAGCACACCCCGTATGTGTGTATGTTTGTATATTTGTATGGCACGCTCCGTAGCCTAAACGGCTTGATGGGTTTTGGCCTGCGAAGTGTCATTAGATTCGTCTTGATCTCGTGACTGACATAGGATATATCTTTACCGGACTAAGAAAAAGTTTTTAAGCTTTTAAAAAAAGGGATTAAGTTTTTATAGATAGATAAGCGTTTATTTAGGATTTCACCCAGCACACACAATACATTTTTATACAGTTACAGTACAAATTAACAATTTGGTATACAATTTAGTTACAAATAAAAGAATTGATACGAATTCAAAGTGGAAAAAAAACAAAACAAATACCTCCTCAATAACATCAAAAAATAAAGATATTGGTGTGCGCTGGCGCAATCCCAAACTAATGGGCCGCGTCTCAATGCGTTGCATTGCCGAGGTAAGGAGGCAAAGCATTTTTTTATGTAGTCGGCTCATTTATAATTAATTCGTGTAGTTAATACAAGCTCTAATTTAGTTAAATTAAGTTTGCAATGTTCGTTTGTATATCCGCTTCAAATCTTGCCATCGATTTTAGACTTCCAAAGGTCCGATTGAGCTGAAATTTGGAAATTGGAATATGGAAGCGTATTCCCGGTGACGGTCCGGTTCCAGGATCGTCTTTTGTTTTTAATTAAATCATAGGAAATTCTTTAGCTCTCAGCCCGACTTTTTGATGTGTAACATCTTTGCTCTCGCTTTCCTGCAATTTGTGGGAGTGATTTCGTGAAATGGGACGGAAATGTGTAACATGGGACGGAAATGTGTAACAGGAAGTCGCGAAAGCGCGCGCTATTCGATCTGACGAATGAGCTTTGCTCTCGCTTTCTTGCAATTTGTGGGAGTGATTTCGTGAAATGGGACGGAAATGTGTAACAGTGATTTCGTGAAATGGGACGGAAATGTGTAACAGGAAGTCGCAAAAGCGCGGAATTCTACTTTACGAGAGTCCGACTCGCACTTGGTTGGTTTTTTTCGTTACTGTCAGATCCGCCACCCAGGCACAATATCGTCATCAAATCTAACTAACCTAAAGTATTTTGTCACATGTTACACATCATATGCGAGTACTGTAGGTCTCGCTCGATTTTTTTTTGAATTTGGACTCACTGAACTTAAAAACTATTTTTAAATAAAAGCTTGTATCAAAAGTTTAAATTTCATTATTAGATATTGTATGCTTGCGATAGTAGGTTCTTGGTGGAACACTGAACTGAACATATTTAGGTTTTTTCTTTGCTCTATTCCACAATTAATTTAAGTAAAACACAAATTTGCTTATACTGCAACCGGTTTCGTGATTATCTTCAGTATCATCTTTACCGGTTGCAGTATGAACAAATTTGTCATCATCATCATTACAGCTCATATACGTCCCCACCGAGGGGCTCGAGCCTACCCTGAATCAGGGCGATTAGGCCTTAGTCGACCACGCGGGCCCAGTGCGGGTTGGTCGACTTCACACACAACCTTCGAGTTTCTTCGCAGGCGTGTGCAGGTTTCCTCACGATGTTTTCCTTCACCGTTAAAGCAATCGGTAAGTATGTACATACAATTTTTATAGTATGTATGAACAAATTTGTGTTTTACTTATATTAATTGTGAAATAGTGCAAGGAAAAACCGAAATATGTTGAGATTATTAGAGTTGAGTTTTAGAACAACATTTCGTTGCTGATAAATGATAAAATGTGACTTTTAAATGACTAGTAGTCCACTGTCTGTCTATACTCACATAATAGAGAGGTGAATTTGTATTTAAGAGATAATTTCTGAACCTACCTACTCATCCGATTGCGAGAATTCTTTAACCAATGTTTCGTCACCCACGCCCGCGTCATCCACACCATCCACGCCATCCACGCCGGCCACTGCTCGTTACAAATGACCTGCTATACAATGGGGGGTGTACTTACAGATCTGAGTGCGACAGGCATGCCGTCCTTGGTGGTGGGGCCGATTCCTTCCACACGTCTGTGCGCATCGGCCATCTTGTGGCCACCGCCGCCGCCGCCGCCGCCACCGCGCTCGTAGTCCGCCTCGCCCTCGCTCGCGTACTCCTTGCGGAGCGCATACACTGCGATACAATACTAATTGTAGTTAAATAAACATAATCACCATCATCACATAGGCCGAAAGACCTCCACTGCTGGACAAAGGCCTCCCTCAAAGATTTCCACAACGACCGGTCCTGTGCTGCGTATCAAGCGGTTTACCGCGAATTTCACCAGATCGTCCGTCCATCAAGACGGGGGTCCGGCTAAGTTACGTCTTTCGATGCACGGTCGCCACTCGAGAACTTTACTGCCCCAAAGGCCATCTATTCTAAGAGCTATGTGCCCCGCCAACTACAGTTAAGTTTAGCGATTCTGAGAGCTATGTCGGTCACTTTAGCTCTCTTATGTATCTTATTTCTAATTCGATCACGTATCTAACGAGACTCGGAGCATAGCTCGCTCCATTGCTCTTTCGGTGACCTTGAGTATAACCTTCAATAAACGTATTAAACAATAAACAAAGCGGTCGTAGCTCACTGGCCAAGAAGGACGGCCATCACCTCATCACCTGGGTGGGTTTGACTGTTCGTGGCATTTATCTCGACTGTTTTCGTGCTTCGCAAGGGCCGCTGAGCCGTTAGTGTTTGTTGCTATCACTAGATGACAGTCGTGAAGCCGTGTCAGAGGCCTTACTACATGCAGCTTAACAACTTATGACAGTGGTTCCTCCACTGGCCCTGCAACCTCTACCAAGCCGGACTGAGAAGACCACACACGGGGGCGTGTAGCGCGTGCAGAGTGGGGCCCAACCTTCCCCAGTTTGGGAAAACCCGCCCGCGCCCCACCAGTTAAGACAAAAGGCAGATTTTTATTTCTTTTATTTATTTATTTATTTATTTATTTATTTGTTTTAGGAAAACTTACAGACAAATTAAATAATATAAACAAACTTAAGTAGATAAAAAACAATGCCATTAAAAAGTTTCCACCAATAAAAATTAAAAAAGCGCATCACAAAAAAAAAAATGTATATATGTAAAGAAGTGATTCAATTGTGGAAAAGAGAAAAAACAAACAACAGCAAAAATAAAAATAAATCAAACAACAGCTAGCATCAAAAACTTAAAGAAAGAAGTAAATTACAGTTCGAAAAACTCAGCAGCAAGAATTCGTCGTATGGATAAGGTACTGGAGCAAAAGAGGTCAAAATTATCAGCTAAACTGTTAAATTTTCTAGATACGCGTATAAGGAAAGAATTTTGTCTATAGTTCGTGCGAACAAGTGGTACATGGAGAAGAGGTCTTTTTCTGTAATTTAAGAGGTCAGTACGCATAGTTATTTTTTCCAATAATTCAGGGCAATCAATAGCACCCGATGCTAATTTCGAAAGATAACTGATATCATTAATATTACGTCTTACATCTAGAGGCAAGAAATGGTAACGCTGACATCGATGGTTGTAGTCAAGAGATGTTTGACGGGTCTTGAAATCTAAGAAACGCAGGAATTTCCTTTGTATTCTCTCAATTCTGGATCTATATGTCTCATATCGGGGGTTCCACACTTGGGAAGCATATTCAAGATGGCTTCGAACATAGGCGCAGTAAAGAATTTTGATTGCCTTAATGTTATCAAAGTTAGCAGAAGTTCTCATAATGAATCCCATGGCTTTCGTGGACTTCGAAATTATATTGTCTATGTGTTTATCAAAAAGAAGATGCGAATCAAATATTACACCTAAGTCACGAGTAAACTCAACTTTAGAAACATTCTGATCATTTAAGGAATAATTAAATTTTATATAGTTTTTCTTGCGACAAAATGTCATGTGGAAGCATTTGGAGACATTCAAATCTAATTTATTGGTAAGACAGTATAATGAAAAAATATTTAAATCACTTTGCAAAGCTTGCGCATCCGAGACTGTTTTAATTGTTTTTAAGATTTTCATATCATTTAATCTAAACCTATCTAATATATATATAAATCTATTTCATCTAAATATATATAACTCAAAGGTGACTGACTGACATAGTGATCTATCAACGCACAGCCCAAACCACTGGACGGATCGGGCTGAAATTTGGCATGCAGGTAGATGTAAAGACGTAGGCATCCGCTAAGAAAGGATCTTGGGAAATTCCCACGGGAACCGAAAAAATCGGGATATGCGCGGGCGAAGCTGCGGGCATCCACTAGTTTTACATAAACATTGGAATGTATAGACTTATATGTCTAATTATATTTAATCTCTTAAGTATCACTGTACATTACCGTTTGTGTTCTCCTAATAAAAATAAAATAAATAAAAAAAAACCGATTATAATCGGTGTGTGTTTATTTTATTTATTTTATACAAGATCCAAAAAGAGTAAAACAACAGGGTGTAAAAAGACCACTCCCGGTAACTTAAACTGGGGCTTCTACTCATCATACTGAACAATTTTCTTCAAGGAACCCATACTGAAATATCGAAAAAAAATTTTTACTTCCCATACAAAACTGGCCGATTAGCTGGCTGATTTGTATGAAATTCAGTATTGGTTCCTTGGAGAAAGTTGTTCAGTATGACGAGTAGAAGCCCCAGTTTAAGTTACTGGGAGTGGTCTTTTTACACCCTGTATAGAAACCAAAAATAAGACGAAGAAGCAAATCAAACTAATGGGACGTCATGGGTTTTTAAGGAAATGTACGAGTGTTGCTTACGCTACTCGTCAGGGTCAGGGTCAGCGTCAGGGTCAGGAGTAGGGAGCAGGATATAGGACATACTTCACTAACTAGTACATTTTGTGAACAACCTGCCCATCTATCAGGATTATTTTATAACAACTGGCCAAGTGCAAGTCGCACTAGTACTCCGAGGGTTCCATCACAACTACATAGTATATTAATCACAATTATACTTTTTCACATTACAAACAAAACACATCAACGCGAGCGACAAAAATAAGCATTTTTGTCATTCAGTTCGGACTCCTTAGCGCGATTACGACTCACACTTGGCCGATTTTAATTATTTTTTGTTTTACTTTAGTACAATTACTATAATAACATCAAGTTCACGCTTGTACGTATTACCGTTTTTACGATAGAGCTAAATCAAAAATACTTTTGTATGAAGACCCCCCCCCTAATTTTATCACATTTTCTAATTTTTAGTATTTTATGTAATAGCGGCAACATAAATACATGTGATGTGAAAAATTAAATTGTCTACCTATTACGGTTCACAAAATGCAGCCCGCTGACAGACAGACAGACGTACAGACAGCGGAGGCTTAGTGATAGGGTCCCGTTGGTCACCCGTTTGGTGCACGGAACCCTTAAAAAGTGATCTAGCAGAGCAGAGGTCGCACAAATCAGCGTGGATTTTGGAGTTAATCAATTATAAGAGGTCTAAGGTCCCAATGCTATTTACAGTGAACTCCATGTTAAAAAAAAAAAAAAAAAAAAGAATATTTCAAAGTGTCAGCGCAAGAAGTAAGTCTAATTAAAAGTATGAATGTACGATGATTAAAATATAAGAGGTGTATAATGAAAGTTGGTTAACATAAGACAGAAGCAGGACGATGTACCTGGGTCACCTCTGGGAGGCGCGGGCCTGTCGCGGGGCAGGCGAGCCGCCCCTCTCTCCTGGTCCAAGTATTGCGAGCCCCGCGGGATCTGGCCTTCTGGAACATACAAATACAAATGCTAGAAGACGTCGGACTTTAAATCTCAAAGTTTCAATAATAAACATATTTTGTACTAGCATTTGCGTAGACATCGTTTTTATGACTGTCTTTCCAACCATCTCTGTGCCAAAATCGCAACAATCCATTGTTGCGTTGCAATGTTAAAGAAATTAACCAAAATAGATTATTATTTAGATCATTGGGCTATGTCATTTTCACGGGATAAAAGTGACCTATGTCCTTTTCCGTGACACAGTCTACCTGCATGCCAAATTTCATCAAGATTGGTCAAGGTGTTGAAGCGTGAAAAGTTAACAAGCAAACAAACACATTTTCACATTTATAATATTAATAAGGACTTGTGAAAGTGTCACAGCCACACTCTGCAACTACTGGTACCTGATGTCTACGTCACTACGTCACTGCGAGCTGCGAGTATGCAACCCTCGTCAGTGTCACATTTCCTCATTTTTATCACGTTTCGTTTCAATTACAACGTTTTTATCCTTCCTCCCCAATTTCCTTATGTCAAAGGTCAGTTATCAAACTAGTACCTATTATAAATATTTTATGGGCTCCTCTAGAGAGCGCTTCTCGTTTTGCGAAATTTGCCCGAGACAGCTGTAAAGAGGAGACCCTTACTTATTCAATAACGAAGGTTCCATTCAGCCGACTAGTGAACGCAATACTTGGGGCTAACAATTGATAAAGAAAGAGGCAATTATTGGTTTTCCAACAATTCGTAATAAGGGGCTGCAACTCCTCAGTGCGTAGATGCCTAAACCAATTAATGGGAGTTCAGGGCAATTAGCCGCCTCTGCCGCAGTTTGTCCGGACTCCGGGGAATAAATTACAAACTTCTCTTTGTTGACGTCTCCGGCATTTTGGGAGATTTCTAATTCCATTCCAAAAGCACGTCGCGTCGCTTATACAGTTATCATCATCCCGCTGAACGTTCGGGGTAATGTTGTGTCGTTTGCAGTTATGACAATGGTAATGGCAGGCGAGGGGACGTGTGGCGGTGTGGCGGTGTGGCGGGACTCGGGAGCCAGCCGCGACCGCGACCCGGACGCGTAAATACAAAGGCGGCTGCAACACAGACACCCATAGTCTGTGCTGCATTCTCTTGCGGGTGACTTAAAGCAGCTATAGTCCATCCAAACCCAGCTGCAACACAGCGGTCTGTAGTGCAGCCGCATTTGTTTCTATAATTCACTCTTAGCGGTTTGCAGCGCAGCTGCATTTGTTACTATAAGGCAATGAAAGGGCGGATTTAACACAGACACCCGTAGCGGTGTTCTTAGGATTAAATCATATTTATTTGAAAAACGAAACAAAAAATGGCAATTACGCATTATCTTTAAATTAGTAAAAAATATTTGAAAACGCAACAAAAAAGCAAATATATAAAAATAAAAAGGTATATTTTTCATGTCCTTAATCTAAAAGTATAAGAAATATAGGGAATAACATGGCAGTTCAGGCCTAATGTTTTTTAGCATTAGGACGGTTATGTTTTATATTTTCGCCAATATTGTGGTTTCTTCCTCTCTTCTTTCCTTCGGAGGTGGTAGGCCGTCCGCTTTGTATTCTCGACGAAGACTTATAAATGCCTCTATCTTTATGACGAGCAACAGACGTCGGTTGGACTTTGATTCGTTTCGTCCTCGTGCTTTCAATTTTTGCAACGCCATCTTAATACAGACAGACACTAGCGAGTAGCGCAAGAGCTGTTCTGTATTGCAGCCGTTTTTGTTAAAACAATGTCTTTCGAAGCCGATCACAGTGCAGACAGATTCCAAATGTCTGTGGTGCAGTCGTGTTTGTAACTATTTATACATTCGGACCCGGCTGTGCTACAGAACGGCTACTGTCTGTGTTGCAGCCGCCTTTGTATTTACGCGACCCGGACTATCGAGATACCACTTGACGTCAATTAAGTATGCAAACACACGCGGGCCAGGAAACGTCTCCGTGAATTAAGATTCATTGCAGCAAATAGTGAGATTTCTCCGCCCCCCATTAGAAGCTCGCGAGCGTTCTTATGAGCGCTATACTCGTAGGTAATAGTTTCCACCAGTGAAAACTATTTTTTTTTCCTTTCGAGCGACGAAAGACTAAAGAAGGTATTGTGATGGCAAAAAAAAAACGAAGTTGAAATTTTAATAGGGATCAATTGTTTTACACTAATAGAGGCAAAAAAATGTGTGTGTGTGAGTGTGTCTGTACGTCCGTCCGGTGTTCTGTTGATTTGTGTATGTGTGTGCCCGACTACGACGGACGGTGAAGGCTTCGCGAGAAAGTACGCACAGCGTGCAGCGTGGCTTCACAATTGATTATACTTTAAAACAATTATCAATAAGTTCTGTGTGAACTATGGATGTAAATCACGAACGAGGAAAAGTTTGCGCGGTGAGCACCTCATCAAAATGTATGTGCGGTTTTGGGTAATGATTACCTTTATCGTGATTCCATATTGACTGATTCATGTAAATGTGGTCGGGCATACAGCTGCCCGCTCCGTAAGCATCATGGAATTCTATTTACCTATTTACCATTGCAATAGAGCGCGCTATGCTAGGAGTATCTTTGCGTGATCGAATCAGAAACGAGGAGATCCGTAGGAGAACCAAAATAACCGACATAGCTCTCAGAATTGCTTAACTTAAGTGGCAGTGGGCGGGGCCCATAGCTCGTAGAACAGATGGTCATTCGGGGTAGTAAAGTTTTCGAGTGGCGACAGCGTACCGGAAAACGTAGCGTAGGCAGGCCTTCCACTCGGTGGACCGATGACCCGGTGAAGGTCGCGGAATGCCGCCGAATGCGGGCAGCGCAGAACCGGTCGTTGTGAAAATCCTTAGGGGAAGGCCTATGTACAGCAGTGGTCGCCGTTCGGCTGATAGGATATGATGATGATTACTACGGTAAAGATGCCAGACGGTACAGGTTATGTGCTGAGTGGTTTCTTTATTTTCTCCTTAAAATAGTTTAATATAAATTTAATATAGCTTGATTTAACTTCTGAAAGAATTTATAAACAGGATGTAACAAAATTGGTGTAGTTCCCGTTAACTGGGGCTTCTACTCATGTATTTTTGTTCTACAAGTTTGCTAAAATCGCAAAAAAAATGAACTCTTCATACAAAACACAGCTGATTGCCCAATTTTGTGCATTTGTATGGAGCGTTCAATTTTTTTGTGCGCATTGACTATGGGTTCTTTGGGAAAAGTTTTCAGTAGAAGCCCCAGTTAACGGGCCCTACACCATTGTTTTTACAACTGTATATTTACTCGTATATCTTCTATATATATAAAAATGAATTGCTGTTCGTGAGTCTCGCTAAAACTCGAGAACGGCTGGACCGATTTGGCTAATTTTGGTATTGAATTATTTGTGGAAGTCCAGAGAAGGTTTAAAATGTGAATAAATATGAAAACGCTCGGAATTAAATAAAAAAAAAATTTTGGTTGTCTTCACACACAACCTTCGAGTTTTTATACATACACATAAGTATATTTTTTTGCTGTTCGTTTGTCTCGCTAAAACACGAGAACGGCTGGACCGATTTGGCTAATTTTGATATTGAATTATTTGTGGAAGTCCAGAGAAGGTTTAAAAGGTGAATAAATATGAAAACGCTCGGAATTAAATAAAAAAAAAAAGTTTTGGTTGACTTCACATACAACCTTCGAGTTTTTATACATACACTTAAGTATATTTTTTTGCTGTTCGTTTGTCTCGCTAAAACTCGAGAACGGCTGGACCGATTTGGCTAATTTTGATATTGAATTATTTGTGAAAGTCCAGAGAAGGTTTGAAAGGTGAATAAATATGAAAACGCTCGGAATTAAATAAAAAAAAATAATTTTGGTTGACTTCACACACAACCTTCGAGTTTTTATACATATACTTAAGTATATTTTTTTGCTGTTCGTTAGTCTCGCTAAAACTCGAGAACGGCTGAACCGATTTGGCTAATTTTGGTATTGAATTATTTGTGGAAGTCCAGAGAAGGTTTAAAAGGTAAATAAATATGAAAATGCTCGGAATTAAATAAAAAAAAAAATAAAAATAAAAAATCAGTCAAAAAATAATTGGTTTTAGGGTAGGGTAGTGTAGTGTAGGTAGGGTTTGCAATCCGGATACTTCGAAATTCGAAAACATCTGAAAAATCCGGATTTTCAGTCAATTTTTAAATCCGGATTTTAAAACCTAAATCCGGTTTTTTCGAAGTTTTCCGAAGTTTCGTTATACAAACAATAAACTAATTTTTTTTCTTGATAGCATCGAAGTATAACATTCAATATGAATTACAATACTAAAATTATACTCTAGATCATAAGTTATTTAATTTTCTTTCCTTTTTTCATTTATTAGTTGCGATTCAAATCTTCACTAATCCTAAAACATGACAGAAGAAGACGAAGATACATTCAAAAAAGCTACTTACGAAGAGGTTAAGGCTGTGTTATGCAAAGTTGTAGCGATGGACGGGTGTGATCGTCCAACTACATCAACCAACTTGGACTCGAGTTCCGAAACTTTTTGTGAATCAGATGTTGAAGAACCGTCCTCTCTCAGTTTCAAAGAACAACTTAATCGTCAACTTGCCAGCATGAGTGACAATACTGATAACCAACGTCAGCCTTCGAGTTCAAGCAGCGGGGCTGATTTGCCTTCACTAGTCCATGTAGAAATGGCTCTACATGAAAACGGTGGGGGCTGCGGTGAAATTCTAAAAAAAGCATTGAGAAGACTGCAGGCTATTCCACCCACCAGCGTTGAATCCAAAAGAGCTTTTTCTACAGCTGGAATATTTTGTAATAAATTAAGATCTCGTCTTAGTGACCAAACACTGGATGCTTTTATGTTTTTGAGATCTCGGTTCTTAAAGAACAATAACTAAAAATATAAGATTAATGTTATTTTGCTGCAATTTCCTGAGTTCTATAAGTCACGATCTCATCTTGATGACCAAATACTCGATTCTTTTATGTTTCATCATCTCTATTTTATAATTTAAGATTTATGTTACTTTTGTTAAATGTTGATTTTTTAAATTTTAATTGTACTTACGCAATGTTCTAGATCATTTGTATGTTACATACTTTATTTTATGTAAGTCTTGACTAAAGTTGTACTCGTAGGTAATTACCAAGCAACTATTGCGTTTAATTTGTCTGACTGATTTTGCATGTGATACCTAAGTGTTATATTTTAAGTATTAAGAGTTTATTAAACACAATTTTTTTTGAATTTACCTGTTTGTTTTTCTTTCATAAGTAACATGTATTAACCGTATGACAAATAAATAGAACATTAATCTACATCAAATATTAACAAAAAATACAATAAAAACAGAATTTGCAACAAATTTTGGAAGAAAATAATTAAAGCTTCGAAAAAACCGAATAATCCGGATTCAGGGGTGACAAAAATCCGAAAATCCGGATTTGAATAAAATCCGGATTTTGCAATCCCTAAGTGTAGGTGTAGGGTAGTGTAGGGTAGGGTAGGGTTGGGCAGTGTAGTGTAGGTTTGGGTAGGGTAGTGTAGTGTAGTGATCGACTCCGTGACGTAATGGTTAGTCCATTCGTTTCACACCAGAGGGGCGCAGGTTCAATTCCCGGCAGGGTCTAACTACGTAAGACTCGATTCGGTGGTTGGTAGGGCATTCTATTAAAGTCCCGCCTACCACCAGCTACCACCATCTTGTGTAAGTATTGCCGCGAGAAACAATGTTATCAGCATTGATGTGTTTCAGCTTGAAGGTAAGATGACCAGTTCCCCATTGCGTTGGGGAATCTTGGTATTCCCACTTCCACTTTCGGCATAATCGTCACTTACCATCAGGTGAAATGATGCCTAAGGCTTGTGGAGAAAAAAAAGTAGTGTAAAAAAGTTGCAAATGATGGCTCACCTCTAGCCCTCTGTAGCAGCGTGACGGTGGGGTTCTGAGCCCTCGGCAGCCGGCCCGTGGAGCCCCCCAGGGAGCTGAGGCCGGCCGCGGGCGCACTGAAGGATGTCCGCAGCCGAGTCTCGCTCTCGGGGCCGCTAGTGCAACCGTTCTGCTCCGAACTCTGCAAGTAACGGCGATACTCGTAAGTTTGTCATTATCCGACTCTGTGAACGGACCCACATGTGCCCACACCATAGACACACCCCGGACATGCATACAAATGGTCGTGAAATGACATTTCTAAAAACAAATGACGAAGCAAACGAAAAAACGGCGAAATCCCATACGTTCGACAACCAAACGGTAACCAATCTGTATCAATCTGGGTGACGAGGGGGTGAGGTCGTAATCTAGAGAGCGGCAGGGAGTGTCCATACTATAAGTTAGTACTAATATATATTATAGTTTGCAATAGAGCACATCATACAGCGCTGCCCTCTCTCCCGTACTCAGTAAACTCTGTTTCGTACCCATCTTTTTAACCGACTTAAAAAAATGAGGAGGTTTCTCAATTCGACGGCATATATACTTTTTTATGTGTGTTCGCGGATAACTTCGTCGTTTATGAACTGATTTTAATGATTTTTTTTGTTGGAAAGGAGATATCCCAAGGGTGGTACTATGATAAAGAAACTAGGATCTGATGATGGCATCCCATAGAAATCGAGGGGAACCTTAGTTTCCTGTTTGAAGTCGTTTTTTTTTATTCAAAATTATTTGTTAAGACCTGACGCAGTTTCGTGGCTTACAGAATAAAATGTTTACATTGTATATTTTCACCTTGGAAAATAAATTTATAAAAGATTGAAAAAACCGACTGCCATAGCACCAACTTTGTACAATTTTGTATTATTATTTTTTGTTTTTGTTAATTTTCTAAACAAGTACTAAACCGATTTTGATAAAATTTATATGAAACAAACTCGGGAGCATAACCCTATCGAATAAAGAAAGAATCATGAAAATCGGTTCACAATCCGCGAAGATATCGCGTTACAAATACACAAAAAAATATAATCGAATTGAGAACCTCCTCCTTTTTGAGAGTCGGTTGAGACTGCCACTCGAGACGCGTGACGCGATACAATAAATAATAGGTTAATAAATTATAAACGGAATCTAAAAGATAATTTGGTTTTACTTGTAAAATATTCGGTGTTTAGAGCAAACTCGTAACGAGCAAAACGAGCGAAATTTCCAATATAAAACTACAATGCTAGGTTGGAACGACATGCGGAAGTGGGTTGAGATAATTGTCGTATTATTTTGTTTTATTGTTGTTTCTTCTCTGTATATTTGACTTTTAGTATATTTCATAATAACATAAGCAAAAATTTTTATACTTCCGTTTTTTTTCATGGAAAAATCTGCACATAGCTGAAATATTAATAAACTTTTCGGCCGTTTTCAATACTTCGGAGCGATGCTATGAAACTTCAAGGTTTTCCTTTGATATTACTTTGTTGCTCGCGAACAGCCTACCATTTTAAACTTTTCTAAATAAAAAAGTTAAAAACCAGCCAAGTGCAAGTCGGACTCCAGCTCCGAGGGTTCCGTACTGCCACACCCCTCTCACATAACTGTGACAATGATACTTATTCATATTACAAACAAAACACATAAACGCAATCGACAGAAGTAAAATTTTAGAGTTTTTATTTTTTGTGGTTATAGTTGTAATAGAAACAAACACTATGTGAAAATTTTAACTATCTACCTATTAACGTTCATAAGGCTCGCTGATAGACAGACAGACGGATAGACGGACGAAAAACGGAGACTTAGTAATAGGAAAAAAATGAGCTGTTGATAAAATAGGTCAAACGATTTGAGAAGAACAGTACACAACGCCTGTTACGGAATGAGGTCTAGGTACGTTTAAAGTACACAACGCCTGCTACGGAATGAGGTCTAGGTACGTTTAAAGTACACAACGCCTGCTACGGAGTGAGGTCTAGTTACGTTTAAAGTACACAACGCCTGCTACGGAGTGAGGTCTAGTTACGTTTAAAGTACACAACGCCTGCTACGGAGTGAGGTCTAGTTACGTTTAAAGTACACAACGCCTGCTACGGAATAAGGTCTAGGTACGTTTAAAGTACACAACGCCTGCTACGGAGTGAGGTCTAGTTACGTTTAAAGTACACAACGCCTGCTACGGAGTGAGGTCTAGTTACGTTTAAAGTACACAACGCCTGCTACGGAATGAGGTCTAGGTACGTTTAAAGTACACAACGCCTGCTACGGAATGAGGTCTAGGTACGTTTAAAGTACACAACGCCTGCTACGGAGTGAGGTCTAGTTACGTTTAAAGTACACAACGCCTGCTACGGAGTGAGGTCTAGTTACGTTTAAAGTACACAACGCCTGCTACGGAATAAGGTCTAGGTACGTTTAAAGTACACAACGCCTGTTACGGAATGAGGTCTAGGTACGTTTAAAGTACACAACGCCTGCTACGGAGTGAGGTCTAGTTACGTTTAAAGTACACAACGCCTGCTACGGAGTGAGGTCTAGTTACGTTTAAAGTACACAACGCCTGCTACGGAATAAGGTCTAGGTACGTTTAAAGTACACAACGCCTGCTACGGAATGAGGTCTAGGTACGTTTAAAGTACACAACGCCTGCTACGGAATGAGGTCTAGGTACGTTTAAAGTACATAACGCCTGCTACGGAATAAGGTCTAGGTACGTTTAAAGTACACAACGCCAGCTACGGAATGAGGACTAGGTACGTATAAGTACACAACGCCAGCTACGGAATGAGGTCTAGGTACGTATAAGTACACAACGCCTGCTACGAAATGAGGTCTAGGTACGTTTAAAGTACACAACGCCAGCTACGGAATGAGGTCTAGGTACGTTTAAAGTACACAACGCCTGCTACGGATTGAGGTCTAGGTACGTTTAAAGTACACAACGCCAGCTACGCAAAGAGGTCTAGGTACGTTTAAAGTACACAACGCCTCCTACGGAATAGGGTCTAGGTACGTTTAAAGTACACAACGCCTGCTACGGAATGAGGTCTAGGTACGTTTAAAGTACACAACGCCTGCTACAGATTGAGGTCTAGGTACGTTTAAAGTACACAACGCCTGCTACGGAATGAGGTCTAGGTACGTTTAGAGTACACAACGCCAGCTACGGAATGAGGTCTAGGTACGTTTAAAGTACACAACGTCTGCTACGGAATGAGGTCTAGGTACGTTTAAAGTACACAACGCCAGCTACGGAATGAGGTCTAGGTACGTTTAAAGTACACAACGCCAGCTACGGAATGAAATCTAGGTACGTTTAAAGTACACAACGCCTGCTACGGAATGAGGTCTAGGTACGTTTAAAGTACACAACGCCTGCTACGGAATGAGGTCTAGGTACGTTTAAAGTACACAACGCCTGCTACAGATTGAGGTCTAGGTACGTTTAAAGTACACAACGCCTGCTACGGAATGAGGTCTAGGTACGTTTAAAGTACACAATGCCTGCTACAGATTGAGGTCTAGGTAAGTTTAAAGTACACAACGCCAGCTACGGAAAGAGGTCTAGGTACGTTTAAAGTACACAACGCCTGCTACGGAATGAGGTCTAGGTACGTTTAAAGTACACAACGCCTGCTACGGAATGAGGTCTAGGTACGTTTAAAGTACACAACGCCTCCTACGGAATGAGGTCTAGGTACGTTTAAAGTACACAACGCCTGCTACGGAATGAGGTCTAGGTACGTTTAAAGTACACAACGCCTGCTACGGAATGAGGTCTAGGTACGTTTAAAGTACACAACGCCTGCTACGGAATGAGGTCTAGGTACGTTTAAAGTACACAACGCCTGCTACGGAATGAGGTCTAGGTACGTTTAAAGTACATAACGCCAGCTACGGAATGAAATCTAGGTACGTTTAAAGTACACAACGCCTGCTACGGAATGAGGTCTAGGTACGTTTAAAGTACACAACGCCTGCTACGGAATGAGGTCTAGGTACGTTTAGAGTACACAACGCCAGCTACGGAATGAGGTCTAGGTACGTTTAAAGTACACAACGTCTGCTACGGAATGAGGTCTAGGTACGTTTAAAGTACACAACGCCAGCTACGGAATGAGGTCTAGGTACGTTTAAAGTACACAACGCCAGCTACGGAATGAAATCTAGGTACGTTTAAAGTACACAACGCCTGCTACGGAATGAGGTCTAGGTACGTTTAAAGTACACAACGCCTGCTACGGAATGAGGTCTAGGTACGTTTAAAGTACACAACGCCTGCTACAGATTGAGGTCTAGGTACGTTTAAAGTACACAACGCCTGCTACGGAATGAGGTCTAGGTACGTTTAGAGTACACAACGCCAGCTACGGAATGAGGTCTAGGTACGTTTAAAGTACACAACGTCTGCTACGGAATGAGGTCTAGGTACGTTTAAAGTACACAACGCCAGCTACGGAATGAGGTCTAGGTACGTTTAAAGTACACAACGCCAGCTACGGAATGAAATCTAGGTACGTTTAAAGTACACAACGCCTGCTACGGAATGAGGTCTAGGTACGTTTAAAGTACACAACGCCTGCTACGGAATGAGGTCTAGGTACGTTTAAAGTACACAACGCCTGCTACAGATTGAGGTCTAGGTACGTTTAAAGTACACAACGCCTGCTACGGAATGAGGTCTAGGTACGTTTAAAGTACACAATGCCTGCTACAGATTGAGGTCTAGGTAAGTTTAAAGTACACAACGCCAGCTACGGAAAGAGGTCTAGGTACGTTTAAAGTACACAACGCCTGCTACGGAATGAGGTCTAGGTACGTTTAAAGTACACAACGCCAGCTACGGAATAAGGTCTAGGTACGTTTAAAGTACACAACGCTAGCTACGGAATGAGGTCTAGGTACGTTTAAAACGGTGACTAGTAAATAAGTTGTCTCAAATTAGGCTCGCCTTCCGTCGCTCGCACCGCCGACGAGCTCGTGCTGACTACTGAGCGCGGAGACTGGAAGTAAACTACAAGTACCTACATTTGCATCGCGTACAAACGGTTTGGATTTTACTAATTTTCCAAGCAGACGCAGATAACGCGTTATGATTTTAAATGTACCTAGCACTTACTAGGTCGTCATCATATAGAGACCAAGTTAAGAAGAAATTTAAGGTGGAAACGTATAGAGAAATGAAGGAGATAGTGTGGGAGAGAGAGACCTGGTAAGAGCTACACCGACAAGAGTACGGCTCTTCAATTGTGATGATGAGTACTTACTGGAAATTTACGGCGGGCGGGCGGCGTGTCCTCTAAGTGCACCGGGTGGAAGTTCTTCCGGGGCGCTTGGGGCGACGCGCCGGTGCTCGACGGCGTCCACACGGGCGGGGGCGGCGGCGGTGGTGGGGCGCTGGGGCTGGGGGCGCCGCGCGTGGGGGCGCTTAAGGCGCCGCTCGCAGCCTGGGGCGCCGGCGCAGGTGGAGTGCCCGGCCTCCACACCGCTGTAAGGTAATTGGTAAATTGCTAGTAATTAACAAACACACGTTTTACTACAAGTTGCATTTGCAATCAGAAACGATGAGATACGCAGGAGAACTAAAGTAATTGACAAAGCTTACAGAATTACTAAACTGAAGTGGCGGTGGTCAGGGCACATAGCTCGTAGAACAGATGGCCGTTGGGACAGTAAAGTTCTCGAGTGTTGACCGCGCACCGGAAAACGTAGCGTAGGCAGGTCTCCCACGCGGTGGACCGACGACCTGGTGAAGATCGCGGGAAGCCGATGGATGCGGGCAGCGCAGGACCGGTCGTCGTGGGGGAGGCCTTTTGTCCATATGATGATGATTTGTAATTGTATGTGATACTCGTATTACCGTTTTAGATATGTAGACATTTCATACTTATTTTAACGGACAAGGAAATAGGTAAGTAGTAAAACTCTTCTTAATCCTAGAAATTTATAAAAAAATCTTGCTTGCTACTTCTGCCGCGCTACGAAGCAAAGATACTGTAGCGCTACGCTCGTGCTACACTATTTGGCAGGTCGTGTCGTAGGCGTATCGTATATTCAGGGGGGGATTCGATGACGAATCGTAATATATCCAGTTTAAACCTACCTACTTTTCAACTCATTATTACAAAGAGTTAAGGCTCAAAGTGGATCACATTACCGTGATTGCCAAATTCAAAACAAACAATCGGGAGTATAAAGCATTTGCAAATATCCCTCAGTCGCGCATTGTGACGCCCGCGTGACATTTGATCCATTTAATTTGTGATACGCGTGGAGTGTGGAGTGTAGTCACAGTATATACTCGTATATTAGACCTAAGTATAGTCACACTCCGGACCCTGCTTACAAACAGTCGTGAAATGACGGAGAAAACAAAATCACAGCGAAAGCCCATACGTTCGAGAACCAATCTGTATCAATCTGGATGATGAGGGGGTGAGGTCGCAATCTAGAGAGCGCCAGGGAGTGTCTATACTGTATGTTAGTACTAATAAATATATTTTGGTATAGTGCAGGCCACGCCACGCTTCAGGCGGGAATCACCGCAGGCATCACCGCCCCGTGTGTTTGCTCGGTCGTTTTGTACAAATTGGGTTAGTGGCGGGCGACTGGCGGCTGGCGGCGCGCCCGCCGACGTAATCGCTTAGCCTATTAAGCCTGCGATGTGATCACGCCCGCGCCCCCTGTGACTGGATCTCCGCACACATGCTTGTATATCCCGCGCTGTCGCCGACACTCTCGTAAGTACACAATCACGATTCATTTAGCTGAAAATGTTTCCAAATAAGGTCCAGTTAAATTCCGTTTGTTTTGTATTGCGACCTCAATGATGCTAAACGGAACGAAAACCTACATGAATACTGTATTTTAGTGCTCATTGCTCTATTAGCAATCCATTGTATTTTCAGTACACTGAATGCATTAAATGTACCTAAGTTCATTATAAGATATATTTTAGGCGTGACGTAGGTGTTCTTTTAGTTGGAAAAGAAAATAAATAGCTGACTTCTCACATTTTACCCGACTACGGCACAAAAAGAGGGTTACCTATGAGTTGCGCAGTCTATTTATTAATGTATGTATACATGGATAGTCGTCTTTTCCTTCGTAGCTCTCAGGTTTGAACAAATGAGGTGTTGTTGTGTTTGTACGAATGCTCCGCGCATGGCGTAACCGAGCCTACCTCGTCATGACGTCATATCAAATCTAATAAGATTGCTAAGAACACAAAGTACCTGACGCATCGCAAAAAAAGAAAATGAGTTTGGTCTAAAACTAAAGGTTTTAATTTAATTGGCTTATTTCTAAAATATAAACTTATACGAGTACAATAAAGTGTAAAAACTTTCCATAAACGTCCAAAAACACACAACTTTTTTTTTTTGAAAAACGCAGCTATCTCTGAACTGGAAAGACTAAAGGCTTTAAATACAACCTTTTTTAATTTATATACCAAATGTTAAATATAAATAATAAACTTAGATTAAGGGTTCCGTACCTCAAAAGGAAAAAAAACGGAACCCTTATAGGATCACTTTGTTGTCCGTCCGTCTGTCTATTAAGACCCTTTATCTCGGGAACGCATGGAGGTATCCAGTTGAAATTAAAACCATATATTTCGGTCTAGAGTCCCTTGAAGCTGTGAATAAATCGAACTTCTAAGTTAACGTGAAAAAAAGATACGGCCGTTTATTCCGCAAAAAACGTGTATTTCGACACAATCAAGGGAATCAAAACTCATAGGGTAATACCCGTCTTATACTACAAGTTTAGGGAAAAATCTGAAAACTATATATTTGTAATTAAATCATAAAAAAATATACTCTTTATTTAAAGTACGTAATCAATTAAGCAAGGAACGGCGGTTCAAATTTTGAATTGAGTTAACCGTGTCATGTGGGGTATCGTATGAAAGCGCTTCATTGGCACAAGCTTGGTGAGATGATACCAAGGGCTTACCATTCGATTTAAAAAAGGAAACTTTCACCAATAGCAAAGCATAGATATTAATTAGTACTAAGGTACCAATATGCAGAATGGAATTTCCGGATGGACATATGCTAAAAACCCCGTTCAATCTCAATATCCACAGGGGCGAAGCGGCGGGCAACAGCTAGTACGTAATAAAGGTCTAGTTGGAAGTTAGATAATTATGGCCCTCTGGTCCAGTGGCAGTAAAATAATAAATAAATACACGGACATTCTTACACCACACGCACGACATATAGTACTCGTAATAGTATAATCAATCAATTGATTTTTGTACACAGTGCCAAGTCAAGCAAACCAATTACAAAGTTACTAAATTAGCCGCTGGATGCGGGCACACGGCACAGCGCAGGACTAATCATTGCTGAAATCTTTTGGGACAACTATGATCACCGGTGGACGTCCACCGGCCGATATGATGATTGATGAGTAGGAAAAAGAAAGAGATGGATCAAATATAGAAAACTAGCTTTTGCCCGCGGCTTCGCCCGCATGTACATCGTTTTTGTGACTGACTTAGAGGGTGCGCGGTGCGCGAGCCGCAACCGGGTCGCGATCGTTAATATGGATTTTCTCTAAATCCCTCGGGAACTATGTCAGGATATGCTTATTAGTAAATCGTGTCATTTCCCACCCCCTCAACCATCTCTGTGCAAAAAATCACACAATCCATTTTTTCGTTGCGATATTAAAGAAATTAACCAAAAAAGATTATATTTTCAGTTCCCTCGGGAATTGCATCGTGCTATGCTATTTTTACTGGATAAAACCGTAACGATTTAACCACCTCCGTAGCTCAGAGGCAAAGTTCACTGGCTTTACACAGGAGGTCGCCGGTTCGATTCCCAGCGGGGTCAATTGTAAGACTCATTGCGTTGGGGAATCTTGGTAAGCCCGCTTCCATCTTCGGCAACATCGTCACTTACCACCAGGTGAGATGTTGTCAAGGGTTTGCCAATTATGAATTAAAAAAAAAGTAGCCTATGTCCTTCATTGTGACACAGGCTACCTGCATGCCAAATTTCATAAAGATTGGTCAAGGCGTATATAGAAGCGTGAAAAGGTAACAAACAAACAAACACATTTTCACATTTATAATATTAGGAAGGATAATGCGCTTTTCTATAAATGAATGACTTGCTTGGCACATCATCATCATCATATCAGCTCATATACGTCCCAGAGGGGCTCGACCTAATCCTGAATTAGGCCGATCGGGCTTTAGTCGACCACGCAGGCGCAGCGCATGACGCAAACAAATGACTTCTATTTTTAAAAAACAAAAGAGAATTGATTGCTTTTTTATCATCATCAATGTCTGGGCTATGCCTGCCAGTATTATTATTTTTTCTTTCCAAGGAGAATGTATCGCATTATCACTATTTATTGAACACCCCCGTAAACAAAATAAGATTCGCAAAACTTGCTCAGCACGCACAGACCCCAAAAATATCAAATTTTAATTATTACAAGCTTTTCATTAGCTTGCCGTATTAGTTTGTCTGTCTGTTAGTTTGGGACAAATCTTGGTAGCTAAATTAGAACCATTTCCTCGTTTCCGATTGAGCTGAAATTTTGCATACAGTTTCGAGAACAATGCATGGCTAGCTAAGTGACGTCATTCTAAATCCAATATGACGGACTCCCAAAGATGGCGGATCAGTTATTTTTTATGCACCCCCATGATATGGATATCAAATAAAAGGTGTTGCAAACTCCTTGCCTTTTCTATATTATGTCTTTTTTATATAAGTGGTTTTTTGTTTTGTCTGTTGTTCTTTGGCTTCTTTGCAAAAAAAAAACGTAATTTTTGTTATTTTGGTTTTTGATTTCACATTTTCAAAAAGTCCACTTATCGTACGATTCAAAAGGGTTTGCTGAGAAGAATACGAAATAATTTAAATTATTTTCAAATTGAAGCTTGGCCTTTGGGACTCCGAGGCGAGGTCATCATGCGCGACCTGCGGCGCCGGCGCCGCGTGAGGGACGAGGGCGTGGGCCCTAGGTCAGCCTCCTCTTTGGTCCAGCGCATCTCGCTGGCCATCCAGCGCGAGCGGGGGAATGCCCTAGTGCTATGGACACTTTTGGACGGGAGGCACTGCGAGGGGCGGAAGGGGGGGCTTTTTAAATAAAATAAATTACTTTAGAAAAAAATAAAGCTTGTAATCTAAAGATTTTTAGTTTTTCGAAAAATATTTTTTCTCGATTCGACTATGATGTAAAAATGCATATGTAAGTTCTTAGTTGCAGAGAGGAAAATTTTCTGGATGTGCGGTAGGACCAGGAGCCGGAAGACCTTGTCGCTGAGCCCAACATAATCGGCGAGACTAAATCGGCTCGACTTCGCTGGCTTGGCCACGCATCCACAGAGGATGGAGGAGGATCCCGCTGTAAAGAGAGCGTCCGACAGGAAAACGACCGGTCGGGGGGTCCTAGGAACTGCTGGAACGTGAAGTGCAGAAGGACCTGAACGCCCTCCAGAGACCCGATTACCGTGAGGAGGCGCAGAATAGGGACGAGTGACGACTTTTGGTGTCGGAGACTAAGATCCTCTCTGGGTCGCTGAATCACAGAAGTATTAGTAAGTAGCAGTAGTAGTAGTAGATGAGTTCCAGGATCGTTTAAAGACGTAGGAAAATGTTAAACCTCGGTCATCTCAGTCGTCAGTTTTGTTAACCAATATTGTTTAGTATGTCACGAAGGAGGCGTTGTGCACGTTGTTCCTCAGATACATCATTATGTTAACTCTATACTAAGACAGAGTGCTAGTACTGCACAGAAGGGGCAAACTATAAAAAAAATAATTAGGTCTGTACCCAATCAGCTTTCTGTATAAAAATGACGACGTCGTCACTCACAAACTTTTGTGCACATCGTCACAGAGTTCTGTAGCAATCTTAAAAATCAATGAGCAGCCCTGCGCTGAACACACACGTTTAGGCCTAACGGAAAAAGTTTACGCGTACGAGCAACAAGCCTAGTTTTGTTCCTTATACATAGTGCTACTCATTCATCTACGACTAGCCGTTGCACCGGAAGACGTAGCGCAGGCAGGCCTCCCACACGGTGGACCGACTACCTGCTAAAGATCGCGGGTAGCCGCTGGATGCGGGCAGCGCAGAATCGGTCGTCGTCGAAATCCTTGGGGGAGCCCTTTGTCCAGCAGTGGACGTCTTCCGGCTGATATGATGAAGATAAATATTTCAATTTCAAGTCCCTTAGCTATGATTTAAGAAGGCACTATAGAACTTGGTACCTACTATTTAGATCTCTGTATTTTTTTTGTATCGGACATGGCTCCTTTTCATTTTTATGTTTTGTTGGGATCAAATTATCTAGGGCCTTACTGGTAACAAAGCTTAAGAGAAATTGGTACACCTATGTTAAACAATACATCAAAAGCCATCACATACCGCGGGGAGCTGGGATTCTATCGAGTCGGATAATTGGTTATTTGTCTAAAAAGCCTGCGAGCCCACGCGAAGCGGGCCCGCCAATGTAAATAAATTTAAATTGAGCTATGTTAAGCTGAAGGTAAATTGATCAAAAGCAAAACTTATAAAATCCTTAAAATCCGCACTGTGCAATAAAATGTTGGAATGGTATAGAAATATTAGTTATTCATGCCATTTGTACATTTAGTTTGTAAGCAATTGTTTAACTCAACTGTGTGTGTACAATAAATATATAAATAAATAATAAATAAATAAATAAATATGTTCTTATAAAAGTAGGTACCGCGTCGCTTCGTTCAGACGGCTGAAAGGGTTGCTTCCACAAAAGATAATAATTGAAAGAGCGATAAAAGATAGATTCATTGAACGAGCGAGCGAAGTCCTCAGAGTCTACTGGAACAATCCGGCATTTGTATGTATGTATACATGTTTGTTCCACACGTCGACACGTCGGAACGTCGTGAAAGGCCGGGAAAATAATGAGACAAAAATATTTTTTTAGTTCGAAGATGAGCTAAATCGGTAAAGGGGTTGGCGAGATATAGGGGATTAAAAAAACATGATTTTTCTAAACACCACTAGATGGCGCTGTGTTATGTGTCCTATCAAATAAAAGGGCTTATTGTAAGAATCTGAAATACCTGTTTTTTTTTTAAATTATTTTATGATAAACCGTTTTATAGTTAATTAAGAAAATACCTAGGCGAAAATTTAATTAATTTATTGAATTTTTAAATCTTAAAAAAATCACAGTATACAGGGTGTAACAAAATTGGTGTAGGTCCTGTTAACTGGGGCTTCTGCTCATCAAAATGAACAACTTTTGTTCTACGAGTTTGCTGAAATCTCAAAAATTTTTACTCTTCAAACAAATCGATCAGCTGAATGAGCAATTTTGTGCATTTTAGTATGGAGGGACCAATTTTTTTTTTGAGAATAATCTATGGGTTCCTTGGGGAAAGTTGTTCAATATGATGAGTAGAACCTCAAGTTAACGGGTCCTACACCAATTTTTTTGCACCCTGTATAGTCATAGATTACAGTAAAACTGCGGGAAAATCTAAAATCGTTCCGTTCCCACGGTTAATATAAAATTTCCAAAGTCCAGAATAAATAGACCCTTATTTACCTAGAGCAAAGTAAACTGCTCAACATTGCCCAGGGATGTTTTGAATATTTTCATGCAAAACACGGTTTCTTGAAAAGCTATTAAAAATTACTCAGGACATGTGCAGCACAGGGTAGGTATGTAAAGTTTCAAGTTGGGCAAGTGCTGTGTTGACGAGTACCTCGTCAGTTCTAATAAACATGGGTTCCACTAATATCGTACAATCGGTGTTCTATGACAATACATAAACACAATTTTCATTTTTCCGCGAGTTTTTACAAAAACCACTTAAAACTAAATTAGTTTATAAGAACTGAGAGGGTAAACATAGCACTTGCTCATCTCGAAAATTTCTACCCTACACGTCATGTCCTAAGCTGTTATTTTTATAGTTTTTCAAAAACCATGTTCTGTATGAAAAGTCTGCAAATATCCCTAGGGAAAGTTGACGTGTGTATATACTGAGAGGTCCTGTTCTGCTGATAGTTAAAGTTTTGGTGCGGAACTTACGTAGTAACTAATTAGTAATCTGTGGCGGAACCCTGTTTGTATGACCCCGAGTTGTACTTGGCCGGTTTTTTTTCCACCAGCCCACCATAGACACATAGAAGAAAAAAATCTTTTATTAATCAAGTTACGATACCCATATGCATAGTTTTCATACGAATTTTAATGTTCCAAATTCAAATCACATTACATCCCTCCGTGAGTTTCATAGAACTCATCTCCCTTGGGATATAACGCCTCGCTTTACGTTGAGACTGCGTGATATATAATTGGTCGTTGTCGAGCAGGTGGTGTCAAAAAAAATAAAAGCTTGTAGGTACCCAAAACTTAAATTAATGACGTTCCAGACTCAAATACTACGAAACAACAGCCTGAGAGGTGATTTTGATTGGTGATTCTGAAATGAATTAAGTTCACTTTCAACTGAATAAAATCGAAATCGCTTTAAGAATCCAAATGGTTTTTGTATTTTAATGCCTTATAAAAAATTTAGAATGCCAATTGCATTAGCTTTTCTAGGCCAAACTAAGCTAACTTGTTCCTTGCTGCTAACTGGCTGCCGCGAGCTACGAGCTACGAGCTACGTGTGCACTGTACTCTGTGCAGGCGAGCATTACTCATTCTAATCACAAGTTTTCCCGCGCGCAGCTCCTTTAACTAATATTTCTCTATTTAATTATCTAACTCCTGCTTTTGTTTTAGGCTTTTAACGCCGTTAGTGGACTTCGCAAATTGTTGAGATGCCATTTCATAGACTACATTGCTAATCACCCTGCTTTGGCATGTGATGTCGAGCCATTAGGTGTCCACTGCTGGGCATAGTCCTCCCCGAGTTTTTGCCGTAAGCGCCCCAACACCCGTCGTCGTCAGGGTACTATTCTGGGGCCACACCACGGCCATGCAGATTACATTAAGAAGAAATAAATGTCGTTTTTGTTACATATTAGGAACCTGAACCTGCGGACTTAATAATGGATACACAAGCTTTTAATTTTGGCGGCCCACTTTATTAGTTTATTACAAACGGAGTGTCCGGCCGTCCACCACTCATGCACTGCTGCTGGGATGGTTGACGGAGTATCGCGTCGCCACCGCACCGCCACCGCACCGCCACCGGCCAAAACCTTACATGACTTTCTTCCAAAAATTTTCCATATTTTTCGTAATCAGACATACGAAACTACTTTTCGTATTTATTTGCAAACATATATTTTCCTATTTTTTTTGCGTAGGTGTAACAAGATTGTATTTGAAGGGTAAACAAAATTCGAAATAAGAGTGGATTTTTGTAGAGTATTAGTACTTATGTCTGATGAAATAAATTTTGAATGAATTTAAATGATAGGAATTATTATTGATCATGGCTGGAGACCGCTAATGTGTGAAGTTGGAATAACCTAACTAATTTAATGAAAAATTTAAAACCCGATATATATCCTATTCCACTTTCGGATCGAGACGAGTCTAATGACACCTTTCGGGATCGAGACCAGTCTAATGACACCTTTCGGGATCGAGACGAGTCTAATGACACCTTTCGGGATCGAGACGAGTCGAGAATGACACTCCATCCAAAATCAAATTAGCGGTTGAGGCCGCAGGCTCAGCTTAAGAAACATACATACATATATAAACATTATCCTCTTTTTTGGGGTATTTTTTACACATGGACAAACGGAGAAACTAGAAAAAGATGCAGGCCCTAGGAGAGTATATAATAATAGGCCTATAAGGAAATTCTACAGAGAATTAAAAATCCGATACCATGTTATAATTAGTGATTTCAGTTCAAGTTCTCTTGTATCCTAATCCTAACTAATATTATAAATGTTAAAGTATGTCTATTTGTTTGTTATCTTGTCCACAGATTACTAATTAGTTACTTACTCTTGTCTAAGGCGCAAGGGACGCGGCGGCGCAGCGGCGCGGGCGCAGCGGATCGTCCTGACTTTTAGTTAAAAGGGTGGGGAGTAAACGAAATAGGCGGCTACTTTATTTTCACGAGTAGTGCGGGCTGCCGTACAATTCACTTCGTAACTGATACACGTGATTTCATCCGCAACTGATACACGTGATTTCATTCGCAACTGATACACGTGATTCTTTTTTTTTTTTATTAAAAATTTGAGTGCGTTTGGCTGTACCTCACCTGATGATTCCACCAAATTTTGTCCTCGTCAATACTTATTAATACTTAAAATATGCCACATGCGGTATATCTGGTATGTAAATGGTACTTGTCACTTAAGATAGTTTTAAAATGTTTTTTTTATTCAAAATGGGCAACCAAGAAAGCTTGCATTGATTAATCCTGCGAGGAGGTATGTTCTCCGTAGGGATTACAGACACAGTCATCATTATCTATTAATGTAATGTATGCACCACAGTTCTACGAGCTATGTGCCCTGCCCACTGCCACTTCAGTTTAGCGATTCTGTGAGCTATGTCGGTTACTTTAGTTCTCCTGCGGATCTCCTCGTTTCTAATTCGATCACGCAGAGAAACTCCGAGCATAGCACGCTCCATTGCCCATTGAACAGATGGCCGATGGGGCAGTAAAGTTCTCGAGGGGCGACCGCGCACCGGAAAACGTAGCGTAGGCAGGCCTCCCACGCGGTGGACCGATGACCTGGTGAAGGTCGCGGGAAGCCGATGGATGCGGGCAGTGCAGGACCGGTCGTCGTGGAAATCCTTGGGGGAGGCCTTTGTCCAGCAGTGGACGATTTGTGGCTGATATGATGATGCACCACAGATTCGCACCACCACAAAACCGCTGCGCTGGTGATATGCACAATGCACATAACATTAGTATTCACAAGTGTAAGCAGTACCTAAGTACCTACGTACTTTAATTTACAAAAAAGAATACTTTCAAAATTTTGTCGGCGTTCGCGAATCGTTTATTGTTCCTTGCGAGATATTAAATTATTGTATAAGGGATGCTAATAGGGTCATTACTTAGGAGAGAAGGAAAACTGACAAAAACCCGTGGAGTAGAGAAATGTCTCATTATGCGAGACACTGCCCTCCGTCCCCCGTCCCCCCTCCCCCGCTCCCCGTCCCCCGTCCCCCGTCCCGCGGCTCTCGGGTGGCTAATGCCGGCAGGGTTCAGTCAAAAATAATCCTCGTAGTTGCGTCTCCGAATATCAAAACTCACAATCATTATCCTTCAGCGTTTAATTAATGACTAGCGTTTGATCTCGGCTTCGCCTGCGTGGTATAGTTTTTATGACCGTAATCGAGGATGCACAGTGCGTAAACCGCAAGCTGCTCGTGAGCGTGGTACAAAAATTAAACTACGTGTTAATCTAGTGCTTGATCTATCTACTTACCAAATTTCGTCCAAATCCGTACAGCCAAAAAAGGGTAACAAACAAACATCCATTACTTTCTCGTTTATAATACGTATGATTATGTTTCGAATCGATGTACTTGCAGCACAGACTCGTGCAATAGGAACACTGAACGCAACCTACAATTGCATTTAAAATTCACACCGCAGTAGATGCACTTTGACGATTATTAGACAAGAAACTTTTTTATTGCATCTACGGATGCAAGATTTGCGTGTAATATTACTGTTTTTTTTTCTCCATAGGGTAATTAAGTGACTAATGGAAATAATAAGTTGAAGAAACACCCAAAAACTTTTTAGTAACAAGCTTTTATTTGAAAAGAGTTTTTATGCTCAAAACACAAACGCTCAAGCTGCCAAATGTGAATATAAATATACGTTTACAAATTTTGAAAAAAAGGCACAATATTTCCAACGATTCGATTGAAAATAAAAACATATCTTCTGAACTTGATTCCACCTCCAAAGTTCATCATCAGATCAAATTTATACCAAATTTCAGCTCAATCGGAAGCTGGATGTTGCTCTAAAACAGTTCGAACGGGGCGAAGCGGGGCGGGGCCGGGCGCACTGTAATCTATAATATAATAAAACTGTAACGGGGCCGTGTCTGTACATGAAATATTTTTGGAAAATAATAACTGTGGTGGACATTACTAACGATACAGAGGCCAAAACAACAACTTTTGCAATTTTTGTCTGTCTGTATGTTCGCGCATCACGCAAAAACTACCAGGCCGATTTTGATGTAATTTTGTATGGTGGTTCCTTATAGCCCGGGTTAACATATAGGATACTTTTTATCCCAGAAAATTCAAGAGTTCCCGTGGGAAAATCAAAAGTATTCATTTATAGAATGGCTCACCACGCAAATGTGGCTTGACCTATTACAATCAAATTTTACACGTTGATACCCTTATCGCGAACTAAAACTGGGACATTGTAAATCCCAAAAAAATTAGGGTTTCTACAGGAATGCAAAAAATTGTATCTTTAGAATGACTCAACGTAACAATATGAAACCTTTACATTGGGATGGGGTGTTTTGACCATCATTGTATAGTCGGGTATCCTTTATCCCGGAAAACTAAAGAGGTCCCGTGGGAAATTATCTATCGATACTTACAATAATAACAATAGAGTACTTTTTTCTATATATTAGCTACACATACCAAACATTATAATCATAGTAGCAGAATGTCAATAGATGGCACTGCAGGGATAATAAAACGCGCTTAAGTTGTATTAAAACGTGAGGAGATGTGACGTGAGGTCGTACCTGCTGCTAAGGTTGTCTATTGCCATCCAGCGCGGCAACGAGAAGTGCGTCTTGGGCTCCTTTGGAGCTGATACGACTCGAGGATTTGACCCATATTAATATTGTTAGGAAATTTTATTACTAGATTGATACCTATAATGATTTGAATTAGTTTTTTGATAATATAGGTATATATGTTATTTCATCATATCAGTTTATATACGTCCCCACCAAGGGGCTCAACCTGCCCTGAGTTACGGCGATCTGGCCTTAGACGATCACGCGGGCCCATTGCGGGTTGATAGACTTCACACATAAGCTTCGAATTTCTTCGAAGGCGTGTGCAGGTTTCCTCACGATGTTTTTCTCACCGTAAGAGCGTCGGATAAACATACATACCAGTATGAAATCGATATTCGTATAGATATTGATAAGTGGCAGGATTCGAACCACGGCCTTCCGGACTGGAGGTAGTGGCCCTAACCGTTTTGCCACTGACGTTCTATATTTTATTTAAGATTTAGAAATCCTTACTTAATATTATAAATGTGAAAATGTGTTTGTTTGTTTGTTACCTATTCACACTTCAACACCTCTATCAATCTTGATGAAATTTGGCATGCAGGTAGCCTGTATCACTGGAAATGAAATAGTCAACCTTTTATCTGTGGAAATTATCATAGCCCGATGCAGTTCCTGAGGAAACTAAAAGAATACTCTTTGTTCGTTTTATATAAAATCGTAACGAAAAAATAGATTGGTGTGATTTTTAGCACAGACATGAGGTGGAAAATGATATAATTTACTAATAAGTATACCTATCCTGACATAGTCCCTGAGGGATCTGGGGACAACTGTTTTCTACGCTCGCGCACGTCGGTAGCGTCGCAACGGAGCAACGGATTAAAGTGATTTTTTGTATAGAATTTGTTGAGGGGGTGGGAAGTGACAAAGACTGCTAATCTGAATAGCCCGATACAGTTCCTGAGGTACCTGGAGAAAACTCATGTCCACGTTTGCGAGCTGATTGCGGCTCGCGCACCACTCACCCTCAAAAAGAGTCATAAAAGCTATGTCCACGTGGGCGAAGCCGCGGGCAAAAGCTAGTCGTTAAATATTCAAGCTCGATTGACTATCTCTAGTTTGCAATCGAAATTAACTTCACCTACAACCTGTCCAGTTAATTCTATTAAAGAGTAAACCTCCTTAGTACTTAGTATTCTTTGACATAACTATGTACATACATAACTATATGTACATACATAACCAGGGACATATTTTTTTTCGGAATATGTCGCACACGGTTCATTCTGTTTGTAATATGGTTTACTTGCTACATTTTGCGACGGTGCATGCAAATAGAACCGAAAAAATATTAGGACATTTTGACCTACTTGCCTCGTCACGTTACGGAGATATTTTGAGAGATCGAGTAGAAAATTAGTGCTTGGACAAATTTTGACTCAAAAGTATTTCTGACCGTGGCGTTTACGCTTTAGGTCAAAACGTCGTCATATATTATGAGGTCAGAATGATATTTTTTCGGTTTGTATTGGCATCTTTTATCGAAGTATGTATAATATATGAGGGTGAAAAAATTAGCTGAAACTATTTTGAGGGCAAGTTCAGTAAACGAAACTGAAAAACTTTTTTTTCAGCGACCATACCAAATTCTGAAAAAAAAATCGCTACATTCCATTATTGCCTACTTAAATAAGTAATATTCTCGTAGTACGGCCCTGTCTTTTGTTTCCATCGCTGGATTTATGCCGAGCCCCAATGAAACTGTGCGCTGTGCCTGGCCGTTGACCTTTGCTAGTTCTCTCAACCAGTACTTATTTAAAATACTGATATTACCTATTTAAAACCTTACAGTTACCATTCTAGTTCCTTTTAGCTGTAGGTAGTAAAATACAACCTAACTGGTATTTACACTTTACGAAAAGGAAGAAATTTAAATTGAAGCGGCTCCTTTGAGGCGTTTGAGGCCATTGAACTATTTTGCTCGAAATTTACCTACGAGAGCGCCTACAAGCAAGTGCGATGCGCGAAAAAAATATATCAGTTAGTCTCGCTACTCATTGCGTTACTTTGCTCAAAGCCTAACATACGACAGAGTGTGACCTAAGTTAATTGTTCCGTAGTGAAAATGCCGTACAACAGTATTTAGACATGGTGGTGAGCTATGAAGTTTGTAATCACAATCTAACAGACACCAGGAACATGTTTCAAGATTGGCATGGCCGTAGACCACATCTACACACAATACTAGGTGCTTTGCAGCGATTCCAGGACTACAGTACTTTTATGCCACGACCGGTAGATGCCGGTCAACCAAGAAAATCACCGGATACCGAAAAAGCAAGAAGGTATGTCTGGCCATTTCCAAACAAATAGGGTTTGAATACCTACTCGTATTATGTGTCCGACACGACGAAAGACACTACAAATCTAGCTCACGTACAAAAGAGGCATATTACATGGATAGGTAAATAGGTTTATTAAGAGAGAAAGACGGCTGGAATGTATGGGGTTGAAAATGGGATGGGAGCCAGTTAACTTACGGTTTTGGAGATCTGCAGGCAATCACCGTGGCTCGTATCTCACTTGCCGCCATACATCGTTTGGCGCTGATTCTTACACTAATTTGTTGAAGTCTTGGAATTTAATGTTTTGGGTCGACCCACACAAGGTTTGCACCTTTTAGAGCACTGATTCTATTTTATTTTAAGTTAATTTTCGGAGCAAGTCCACGCGCACTGGCAGATGAAAAGGAAGGGGGAGGAGGGTACAATGGTTTTATTTTTTAGTGTGTACTACCTACATGAATAAAATGACAACCTATCATTGATTACAATAGATTAAAAATAACCAACGGCCGAATATCTACTTACATAGGTAGGCAGGTGATTGTCAGTCATTGTCATGCAGCGAGCTTTATCATCATAAATTAATGGGTACTTCGAAGTTGTCATGTTACCCAAATACTCTTAGATATGTGTAGGTAGGTATTGGTCAGGCGTCTTTTGGGATGTAAGTAGCACGTAAGTAGGAAGGCTGCGCGGAACGGATCGGAGCGGCGGCGCGTGGGCTGCTACGGTACGATTGCCAGTGCCGGATTCAATAATTTCTTTTTTTTTAACCGACTTCTAAAAAGGAGGCGTTATTATGTTCGACTGTATATATATATATATATATTATTAATGTATGTTCACCGATTTTTCCGTCAATTGTGGACCAATTTTCAAAATTCTTTTTTTATTCGAAAGAGTCCCACTGTCACCAAGTCAGGATCTGATGATGGGATACCAGGGA
Organism: Coleophora flavipennella; assembly: GCA_947284805.1. NCBI lineage: Eukaryota > Metazoa > Arthropoda > Insecta > Lepidoptera > Coleophoridae > Coleophora > Coleophora flavipennella. Next base: position 9,759,520 of record OX369299.1, read on the forward strand.
AATCGAGAGCAACCCTCAAATTACTCATTACGTAGGCACTTATTACGTGATTCATATGTTTTCTAAGGCTATTAAAATACTTGCGTCTGTAAGTCATCATCTCATGTTGATAAGCTGATGAAGGAAGTTACAACTCCTTAACGGTTAGGAGTTGGAGGAAAATTCTTTCAATATTATACATAGATATTGTATACGTAGGTATGCATAGACCGATAGGTTGTATTCTTTCAGGTTATATTGTAGATTTTTTTTCTAAGATTTCGGTATGGTCGCTGATGAAAAAGTTGTTCAGTTTCGTTTGCTGAACTTGCCCTTAACATAGTTTCAGCTAATTTTGTTAGACCTTATATAGGTTTAATCCTATGCGGAAGATTAAAAAACGACCCTCCTTTACCGAGTAAAGTGTTGTGTGTGTGTGTGTGTGCTAAGTAACCCGTGGAACCCGTCGGCAACTCCCAACGTTAAGGCCACCCATCAGCTGAAGTCTATAGATAAAAAGAATTGACGAAATCTAATGCGAGTCCGTCCGACCGTTCTATCCAACCGATTTGCTATTTTTTTATGAAAGGTATTGATGCACAGATTTTTCATCAAGCATTGGAAATCACCCCCGCGAGCAGCTGGCGGCTCGCTCACCACGCTCCCTCTAGAATGTAATACGAGACCGTCAGGCCGTTCTATCAAACCAATTTGCCTTTTTTTAAATGAAAGTTATTGATGCACATATTTGTCATAAAGCATTAGAAATCACTTAACTTTCGCCCTTATCAATGTAATTTAAAAAATATATGAAATCTAATCCGAGTCCCTCCAGCCGTACTATCGAACCGATTTGCAATTGTGTTTAATGAATGGTATTTATGCATAGATTTGTAATTATTAGGCATTGAAAATCACATAACTTTCGTCCTTCTCAAATAAATAAAAACTAAAAAACACGCTTTTAAAGTACATCAGACTAAAAGGTAAAAAATAATTCTTATTATAAGTTGAAAATAATAATTAAAAAATTACTAGTATTATTGTGAAAAAGCGTGGGGCGCTCTGTGCCATATTTTTCGTCTATCGAGCAACCCACACTTTTTCACAATAATACTACTAATTTGTTAATTATTATTTTCAACTTATATTAAGAATTATTTTTTACTTTTTAGTCTGATGTACTTTAAAAGCGTGTTTTTTAGTTTTTTTTAAACTCCATTTATTTTTTATTTTTTAGTTCAAATTTATGAGATTATTATATTGTCGCTGATTCTTGATAAGTCTACAAAGTTTGAATTAAGTCTGTCCGTTTAAAGTGGGTCAAAATCAAGTCCAAAGGAGTTGGTTACGAACAAACTTTTTTTTTTTTTTTTTTTTTTTTTTTATTCACAATTGGTAAACCCTTGACAACATCTCACCTGGTGGTAAGTGACGATGTTGCCGAAGATGGAAGCGGGCATACATACAAACATACAGGTGAAGCTAATAAAAGCGTGATAAAAAGGAAAAAAGACATGAAATCTGTTTTAGAGTCCGTCCGGCAGGTTTATCCAACAACTTTGCAAAATTATTTAATAATGAAAGATCCAGGTAATGCGCAGACTGGTCACCGAGCGATGGAAGTCACCTCACTCTCCCTCTTCTTATCTTCTCTTCTTATTATATCCAAACGCGATTATTCATTACTTCCTTTCTCAATATCTCCGGTCCTAATTGAAATACGCGACGCGGTTCTTTTTGGTCTAAGAACATTCGCTGGAACGAGCTATCTTATTTGAGCTATTGCCCATTTAAATTGGTTGAGTTGGAGGGAAGCTGGAAGAATTAGTGGACATTAAACGCGCACATTATTGCACACCGCGCAACGTCGATGGCGAGCCGCTTGCGGGTTGCGGGTCGCCCGCCGCGCACTCTCAATGTCCATAATAAAAAATGTACGCTGCGGAGCCGCACGGGTCTCCTCGTATCTCCATGAAAAGTCTAAACTTTTCAGTAAAAAGTGAAGTGAAGTGGTCTACGTTACGATGCAGCAGAGCTGTTGCGTCGTCGTTTCACTTACCTGAAACAAAAGAAAACATTTCATTGAAAACTTCATTAGTAGCCAAATGAGATCGCGCGCGTATAGTTGTGATCTTGTATAATGGCCACTCAAATAGCCGTGTTTCCTGTTTTCCCGCCGTTCGGGTTATGCAACTTGTCACGGCGCCAAGTCGCCCGAGCCGCTCGAGTCGCCAACTGCTCAGGTGTGGGTCTGACCTCAGCCGAGCGGCGAGCGTGGCGGAGCGGGAGCGAGCGTGACGCACATTTGTTGACATAGTGCGCGTGACGGTGTGACGGTGTGACTCACTGTACCTGCTATTCTGTACACAATATTGTGGCAGGTACAGCGGAAAAAAGTATATTCGGGGTTTTATTTTATAGGTGCAGCTTTCCTTGACACGGTCTATGGTTTTTTTTATTTAAAATTTGAGTGCGTTGTGATTTTATTGTATTTAAATACTATACTATTGTTTTATATTGCTTTCAAAATGTTGCCAAAGGATACAAATACGCCCATAGGCCATAACCGAGTGTGTATTATAGGTACCCTTTATGCATTGTGCCTAAAGTATTTTCATATTAGTACTTGGTTTCCATATATAATACATCAGCATAGCTATCTTAATTGAAATTTCCATAATGTTCCGTACACCCAACGGGACCCTATCACTAAGCCTCCGCTGTCTGTATGGCAACGAGTTGCATTACATGAACCCGTAATTGGCCAGGAAGTAGAAATGTTCACCGAGTGTGCACTTCATTGCCGCTATAACAACAAATAAAAAATAATAATTAAGGGGAACCCATACAAGAAACGTTATTTTTTGAAATGTGAAGAAACTGAATTGTAGTAGGATTAGCAGTAAATACTATAAAGTTGATTTATGGAGATGTGTTGGTGCGCCTGCGCACGCGAGGCCAACGCATTTCCACAATTGAAACGAGCCCTCGGATACATTTATGACAGAAAATATACAAATAATGGTGATGTTGACACACATGTGTGTCTCTCTCTCTCTCTAATAGAAGGTGCTCTATTTTCGTCTGGCCGTCTCTTAATGACTCCACGCGATATTCACACTTCAAAAATGGCCTACGATTGCGTAACATTGCCGGTTCAGCTTCGAAACTTCAACAAACTACTGAATGGCTATGTCAGAGTATAAAACTTTGAGCTCAAACAGCCGAAGCTAAAAAAAAACCAAACCTACTGCTGTACAATTGTACAAAGACGTGAGTGGTCAAATATAAAAAGGTTCGCGATCAAACCGTTGTTGATGACACCGTTAATGAAAACATGATAACTGGATGGAGGTTGAATTATCTAGCTAGACGCACGCACACATACACATAGACATTACAATAAACTGTACGGCAATCCGCAACTTTCTCGACAATTTTTTAAATAATTTTTTTCATACAAAAAGTGAATAAAAAAATGATAGAATTTTGATGAATTCATGTTGCATGACCGAATGTATACCTACTTGTTCGTAACCAAACTTATACTCATTCGTTACACATGACAATTCAATAGTTCCAACCATTTGGGAGTAAATAAGTTTCAATTTCATTTTAGTTTTACTTTTATTACAGGAGAACGTTACAAACACGATTTCTCAGACCAATGGATAGGTATGACCATGTAATATACTAATAATAGGAACTATGACTTGCAAAGTTTCATCAAAATAGTAAGAGCTTTTGTTGTATGACAGCTATTCTTCCGTTTGACGGTACTAACAAACTTTTGAAAATCCCTGAATGAAATAATTGTTCCTCATTTGGTCGCAGTCGGGCTAAATATTTAGCCTTCAGAGCCAAGCGTGATGGACGGACGCACGCACGGACCGACGGAATTGAGATGTTCGGTTTTTCAGTATGTGTTAATATACAAAACTGAAAATTTCACGAAAATTGGCAAACTTTTTTTTCGTATAACAATACCTCCTCTACCCTACGCACGTACGTACCGTACTACGGGGTTGAGAAAGTAACAATCAGCTAAGTGCGTGTCGGACAACGCATAGTGTAGGGTTCTGGAGTCATTACTAGACACGATAAGCTTCAATTTGAAGCTCAATATTAATAAAATAAAATAAAAAACCCGACTACAGAGAATCTTTACAAAAATATGAAAACAAGAGGTTCAAGCCTGAAATCATAACCTTAAATTTTTCCTACATCTGGGGTAATAGCCGTGATCGCAAGCCATAATGATAGGTATTATGATATAAAATTTGATATCTTCACTGACATAAAACGTGAGCAAAAGTGATTAACACCAATTTAACTCCCCACTAAAAATAATTGAATAAATACTTCCATCTCAACAACTTAGTACATTTTTGCATTACTATTTTTGGTTTTTGTTAATTTTCTAATAAAGTGCTGCACCGATTTTGATAAAATTTATATGGGACCACACGGAAAGCACTAGATTTCAAATAAAAAAAGAATCATAAAAATCGGTTCACCCAGTCAAAAGTTATTAGGTAACACAAAAAAAAAACATACAGACGAATTGAGAACCTCCTCTTTTTTGGAAGTCGCTTGAAAAAGAAGGTTTGGTAGATTAAAAAGGTCGAAGAGATGGACAGACGAACCGACGGCGTAGGCTTAATAATAGAGCCCCGGTGGCACCCTTTGAGCATGGACCCCCAAAAAAGGACAGTTTAAATACTACGATTCATCCATGCACAAAATAGTTTCGGAATTGGAAGTTTGTGAATAATTGAAGAGTCTACCAACCCAGGTCACAGTTTTAATGAATTTGTGATGGAACGCGACGCCGTGCCTACTGCCTAGTGTCCAGTTAACGAACAAACCAAACGAGTAGATAGATACGTTAACTATGTTGTCCAAAATCGATAACTACTTTGATTCATAAAAATCAATTAGTATCAGGTATATCAGAATGTAGTCTGTTAGCCTGAAAATCGAAGATTAGTTCAAAACGTAATTGAAACGTAATCACAGATAACATGACGACCGAAATCAGGTGTACCCATTGTCCGAAATCAGGTCGATCCATCCGATACTCGGCGGATACGGTTCAGGTTGATATCCGATTAATGTGTGCTCTGCGCTGGCGAATGGCGGTGTGGCGGTGGACAGGACTGTACAAGTAGCTCCACGCCCGAATTTAATCACGTTTGCTACATTACACATTTTGATGAAAAAGACAATATTGAAGTTAAAGCAAGTGGCCCTGATATCTAGATACGAGTAAGTCTACAGATGAGATAGGCAACCTTTGCCTTTAAACTTGATACAAGTTATTGTACTTTTGTTACAAATTCTAAACACAAACACGATATCCAAACAATGTTGTAAAATCGACGGGCGACGGGTAATACGCAAGGTCGCAGTCGCAGGGCATCTGGTCGGATCTGGACGAACATGTGTTTCCTATTTTTATCGTTTTGTCGCCATTACGAAATAGGTACCTAAATACTCTGTTCGTTAATAACAGATTGTTTGACACTAATATTACAAACGCGAAGTATGGATTTGAATGAAACTGGGCAGGCACGCGTAGATAAACCAAGCAATGGAATAACACATAGGCTTTGCTGTGCAGTGTCACAGATGACTAAATAGTTACTTCGGCAGTGTGCTCCCTCGATTATACGCTTACTTAGTGTCAATAAGAACAAAACATCAGACTTGATAAGAAAACCGACACCTACGTCAGTACTAATATATGTATATACTTTGCCTTGGACTCGCGCACGGAGGGTTCCCTACCACAAAAATGTTTATCTTATCTTAATATATATAAATCTCGTGTCACAATGTTTGTCCTCAATGGACTCCTAAACCACTTAACCGATTATAATAAAATTCGCACACCATGTGCAGTTCGATCCAACTTGAGAGATAGGATAGGGTAGGGTAGGGTAGAGTAGTGTAGGGTAGGGTAGTGTAGTGTAGGGTAGGGTAGTGTAGTGTAGGGTAGGGTAGTGTAGGGTAGGGTAGTGTAGTGTAGTGTAGTGTAGGGTAGTGTAGGGTAGGGCAGGGCAGTGTAATGTAATGTAAGGCGGTACGAAGTTCGCCGGGACAGCTAGTAAATCTATATAGAAGATACTACTAGATGTCGCTAGTTTCTTCACGTTTCAAAAAGTAGAAACATACGGGAGGTCGCTTTATGGTTTTTATTATTATTTAGAAATACACACCGTGAAAATTTCAACTGTCTACCTATAGATACAGTTAATAAGATGTAGTCCCTAGACTAGACAGACAGACAGACAAAAAAAATCACGTTTCTTGTAAGATTTTATTTTCTTGTGTTAAAAGCTTTTATTTAACTTGCTATGTTTGTATGTTTGCTACTTAATTTGTTAAGGTAATATTTCTCGAGTGGCGACCACGCACCGGAAAGCGTAGTGTAGGCAGGCCTCCCACTCGGTGGACCGATGACCTGGTGAAGGTCGCGGGAAGCCGCTGGATGAGGGCAGCGCAGAACCGGTCGTCGTGGAGATCCTTGGGGGAGGCCTATGTCCAGCAGTGGACTTCCTTCGGCTGATATGATGATGATGATGATATCTTGCAAACGATTTTAGAGCGACTTTCATAGGTCTGATTGAGCTGAAATATGGTATCCTGTCCTACCCGGGTGACAGCAAAACACGCTTTTAAAGCACATCAAACTAAAAAATGAAAAATAATTCTTAATACAAGCTGAAAACAATAATGAACGAAAAATACTAGTATTATTGGGGCGCTTTGTGCCATACTTTTCGTATATCGAGCAACCCGCCGCCGCCCACGAAGACTGCAAGACCAACACCAGTTGTGCTCATCACTTCCTCTGAGTAACGTGGGATACATTTTTACCCGACTGCCGAAAAAAAGAGGTGCCATGTTTTTATGCAGTCGGGTTTTTAAATAGTAAGGTTATTTGTGTGTGAAGTCGACCAACCCGCACTGGGCCCGCGTGGTCGACTAAGGCCTGATCGCCCTAATTCAGGGTAGGCTCGAGCCCCTCGGTGGGGACGTATATGAGCTGACATGATGATGATGATGATGAAGGTTATTTATCAGTTGTATAGTGAAGGCGATAACATACTGGAATTACTTTTTATGCCGTATATATAGACAGATTGCGGCAGACACTGGACATACACTACAGGGTGATTACGGGGTCGTGGAGCAAGAAAGAAGCATTTAACTTACTTTCTCCTAAGGATCACGATAGGTTAGGACTAACAGTACACCAGCGACTTTTACTTTTAGTCAGCAAAAAAAAACTGCGATAATTCGAGATCATGGTCACCCTACTATTAATAAAAATTAATAAAAAGGTGTAATTAAAAGTAGGGTGACCACGCATTTTGAGTCAATAATAATTTTTAAATAAAAATACGTAAATAACGAATCATTTTTGTTTCAATTAAAATAAATACAGGTAGCATCGCAATCATTTACTGAGTCAGAAAAAAATGGTTGGGATTACGACCCCGAAATCACCCTGTAATACAGTCCACTTAAGAAGCAGTTATTCTACATGATCGACTCGACCACACAAGTCACACTACGACCCCTCTTTTAAACATTCACAGGTAATAACTGTAAAACCTTCCTTAGTAAGTAAATAGCAGAAAGGCTGAAGCTTTAGATGGCTTGGCTTTCAACATGTTGGCGATGGCAAACAATAACAGTACGATGGAGCGGTCGGGACAGCGCCCTATACGAATAAGTGCATTACTTACTGGGTTCCTAACATATTACACGTTGCTTATTTTTAAATAGTTTCTTTAATTTGATGTATACTGCCGCAAATATGTCATTTGTATATGATGCAGTAAAATTGTCCGCGAGCTGCACTTGCAGGACGACGGCATCGTGGAATATACGAGTAAGTACCGTCGCACACGGGACAAGAGGAGATGGAAACCACTCAACTTCTATAGAAGTTAGATTAACCAGGAAATCAATCAGTTGCACTTTCTTTTAACAAGCTTTATATGTATTGTATTATCTTGCCGCGTATAGTAAGTTTGGGACAATTCTTAGAAGCTAAATTTCCAAAACGAAATAATTAAAATTATCTATTATCTATAATATAATAAAACTGTAACGGGGCCGTGTCTGTACATGAAATATTTTTGGAAAATAATAACTGTGGTGGACATTACTAACGATACAGAGGCCAAAACAACAACTTTTGGAATTTTTGTCTGTCTGTCTGTCTGTATGTTCGCGCATCACGCAAAAACTACCAGGCCGATTTCGATGAAATTTTGTATGGTGGTTCCTTATAGCCCGGGTTAACATATAGGATACTTTTGATCCCGGAAAATTCAGGAGTTCCCGTGGAAAAATCAAAAGTATTCATTTATGGAATGGCTCACCACGAAAATGTGGCTTGACCTATTACAATCAAATTTTACACGTTGATACCCTTATCGCGAACTAAAACTGCGACATTGCGAACCCAAAAAAAAAAAAGGATTCCTGCAGGAATGCAAAAAATTGTATCTTTAGAATGGCTCCACGTAACAATATGAAACCTTTACATTGGGATGGGGTGTTTTGATCATCATTGTATAGTCGGGTATTCTTTATCCCGGAAAACTAAAGAGGTCCCGTGGGATATTATCTATCGTTTCTTACATTATTAACAATAGAGTACTTTTTCCACAAATTAGCTACACATACCACACATTATAAACAGCAGCAGAATGTCAATAGATGGCACTGCAGGGATAATAAAACGCGCTTAAGTTGTATTAAAACATTAAAATATTATTTCATACTTTTGAGTGGATTTCTTTTATGTATTTTTCAGCATACGCTAATTTACACAACTCTAACTCTGGAACTATGGCACGAAGCGATGTGTTTCATAGACGATAGGTATTTTTTTACAGATTCCAATCGTTTAAAAAAAATTAAAAACACATAAATCGAGTTTAGCATCTTTTAACAGGAGGCACAGATATGGGAACTCTTCTGACGGCGACTATTTGCGTGTGGCAGTTGCTCCCGCCTGCAATATTAATATCTGTGAACCTCATCAATGTATTTGCGGGTCCACGGTGGAGGCAATTGGCCATCACTCACTGAGTTGCGGTCGTTGTTTGTGAAGATTCCCACGTCACCAATTCCTTAATGACCTCACTCGGAGGGCACTGGTCTCGGCCAGATGGAATTTTCCATCTTTGATGCAGCCGCTGGGCTTTAGTCGATCTGATAGCAAAAGGCCGGAGGGTTTAAACAGGTGCCATGGCAGAGAGGAACGTGCCTGCTTTGGGACGCCACTTTTTCTGCCACACACCTCACCCGTACGGTACTGATGCTCAATTTTCGGCGAGAAAAAAGCATAGTAAGGACTCGGTCTTGGAGGCAAATTACTGCTTTTTGCCGCTGGTCTGTGAGACAACCGGCTGCTGAACCCTCAGAGGCCTTTGCCTTCATTAAGGAGATTGGGCGTCGCCTTCGAGAGAGGAGATGTGACGTGAGGTCCTACCTGCTGCTAAGGTTGTCTATTGCCATCCAGAGCGGCAACGAGAAGTGCGTCATGGGCTCCTTTGGAGCTGATACGACTAGAGGATTTAACCGATATTAATATTTTTAGGGAATTTTATTACTAGATTGATATAATGATTTGAATTAGGTTTTTGATAATAAAGGTATATATGTTATTTCATCATATCAGTTTATATACGTCCCCAACAAGGGGCTCGACCTGCCCTGAGTTAGGGCGATCAGGCCTTAGACGATCACGTGGGCCCATTGCGGGTTGATTGACTTCACACATAAGCTTCGAGTTTCTTCCCAGGCGTGTGCAGGTTTCCTCATGATGTTTTTCTCACCGTAAGAGCGTCGGATAAACGTACATACCAGTATGAAATCGATATTCGTATAGATATTGAGAATTGACAGGATTCGAACCACGGCCTTCCGGACAGGAGGTAGTGGCTCTAACCGTTCTGCCACCGACGCTCTATATGTTATTTAAGATTTAGAAATCCTTACTTAATATAATAAATATGAAAATGTGTTTGTTTGTTTGTTACCTATTCACACTTCAACACCTCTACCAATCTTGATGAAATATGGCATGCCTGTATCACTGGGATGAAATAGTTTATTTTTTATCTGTGAAATTATCATAGCCCTATGCAGTTCCTGAGGAAACAAAAACAATACTCTTTGTTCGTTAAGTTATTAAAAATCGTAACGAAGAAATGGGGTGGTGTGATTTTTAGCACGGATTAAAGTGATTTTTTGTATAGAATTTGTTGAGGGGGTGGGGGGGGGGGGGGAAGTGACAAAGACTGCTTATCCGAATAGCCCGATACAGTCCCTGAGGTACCTGGAGAAAACTCATGTCCACGCTTGCGAGCTGATTGCGGCTCGCGCACCACTCACCCTCAAAAAGAGTCATAAAAGCTGCTATCAAGTCATAAAAGTCATGCGGGCGAAGCCGCGGGCAATAGCTAGTCTATAATATAATAAAACTGTAACGGGGCCGTGTCTGTACATGAAATATTTTTGGAAAATAATAACTGTGGTGGACATTACTAACGATACAGAGGCCAAAACAACAACTTTTGGAATTTTTGTCTGTCTGTCTGTCTGTCTGTATGTTCGCGCATCACGCAAAAACTACCGGGCCGATTTTGATGAAATTTTGTATGGTGGTTCCTTATAGCCCGGGTTAACATATAGGATACTTTTTATCCCGGAAAATTCAAGAGTTCCCGTGGGAAAATTAAAAGTATTCATTTATAGCATGGCTCACTAGGCAAATGTGGCTTTCCTATTACAATCAAATTTTACACGTTGATACCCTTATCGCGAACTAAAACTGGGACATTGTGAATCCAAAAAAAAAATAAGGGTTCCTGCAGGAATGCAAAAAATTGTATCTTTAGAATGGCTCAACGTAACAATATGAAACCATTACATTGAGATGGGGTGTTTTGAACATCATTGTATAGTCGGGTATTCTTTATCCCGGAAAACTAAAGAGGTCCCGAGGGAAATTATCTATCGATACTCACAATAATAAATATACTGTACTTTTTTAACATATAAGCTACACATACCACACATTATAATCATAGCAGCAAAATGTCAATAGATGGCGCTGCAGGAATAATAAAACGCGCTAAAGTTGTGTTAAAATATTAAAATATTATTTCATACTTTTGAGTGGATTTCTTTTATATATTTTTCAGCATACGCTTTTTACACAACTCTCTGGAACTACGGCACGTAGCGATGTGTTTCATAGACGAACAGATAGGTATTTTTTTATAGATTGCAATCGTGTAAAAAAAAAAAAAAACACATAAATCGAGTTTAGCTTCTTTTAACAGGAGGCACGGATATGGGAACTCTTCTGACGGCGACTATTTGCGTGTGGCAGTTGCACTTCGCCTGCAATATCAATATCTGTGAACCTCATCAATGTATTTGCGGGTCCACGGTGGAGGCAATTGGCCATCACTCACTGAATTGCGGTCGTTGTTTGTGAAGATTCCCACGTCACCAATTCCTTAATGACCTCACTCGGAGGGCACTGGTATCGGCCAGATGGAATATTCCATCTTTGATGCAGCCACTGGGCTTTAGTCGATGTGATGGCAAAAGGCCGGAGGGTTTAAACAGGTGTTATGGAAGAGAGGAACGTTCCTGCTTTGGGAATCTACTTTTTCTGCCTTACTTCTCACCCGTTCGGTACTGCTGCTCAATTTGCGACGAGAAAGAAGCATAACAAGTACTCGGTCTTGAAGGCAAATTACTGCTTTGTGCCGCTGGTCTGTGAGACAACCGGCTGCTGAACCCTAAGAGGCCTTTGCCTTCACAAAGGAGATTGGCCGTCGCCTTCGAGAGAGGAGATGTGACATGAGGTCCTTCCTGCTGATAAGGTTGTCTGTTGCCATCCAGCGCGGCAACGAGAAGTGCGTCATGGGCTCCTTTGGAGTTGATACGACTCAGGGATTTGACCCATATTAATATTTTTAGGAAATTTTATTACTAGATTGATATAATGATTTGAATTAGTTTTTTGATAATATAGGTATATGTGTTATTTCATCATATCAGTTTATATACGTCCCCACGAAGGGGCTCGATCTGCCCTGAGTTAGGGCGATCAGGCCTTAGACGATCACGCGGGCCCATTGCGGGTTGATTGACTTCACACATAAGCTTCGAGTTTTTTCGCAGGCGTGTGCAGGTTTCCTCATGATGTTTTTCTCACCGTAAGAGCGTCGGATAAACGTACATACATGTATGAAATCGATATTCATTGGTAAGTGGCAGGATTCGAACCACGGCCTTCCGGACAGGAGGTAGTGGCCCTAACCGTTCTGCCACCGACGCTCTATATGTTATTTAAGATTTAGAAATCCTTACTTATATTATAAATGTGAAAATGTGTTTTTTTGTTTGTTATCTATTCCCACTTCAACACCTCTACCAATCTTGATGAAATTCGGCATACAGGTAGCCTGTGTTACTGGGAATGAATTAGTCTACTTTTTATCTGTGGAAATTATCATAGCCCGATGCAGTTCCTGAGGAAACTAAAACAATACTCTTTGTTCGTTAAGTTATTTAAAATCGTAACGAAAAAATGGGTTGGTGTGATTTTTAGCACAGAGATGAGGTGGAAAATGATATAATTTACTATTATGTATATTCTGAAATAGTTCCTGAGGGATCTGGGGACAACTGTTTTCTACGCTCGCGCACGTCGGTGGCGTCGCAACTGAGCAACGGACTAAAGTGATTTTTTGTATAGAATTTGTTGAGGGGGTGGGAAGTGACAAAGACTGCTAATCCGAATAGCCCGACACAGTTCCTGAGGTACCTGGAGAAAAGTCATGTCCACGCTTGCGAGCTGATTGCGGCTCGCGCACCACTCACCCTCAAAAAGAGTCATAAAAGCTATGTCCACGCGGGCGAAGCCGCGGGCAAAAGCTAGTTTTCAAATAAAAGCATGTGGATGGTGGCGCATCGGGAGCCGGGTCGTTCCTTTTCCTCTAATATGGTTGAGAGGAGCGATGGCTGACTCTCGCGTTATACTCGTGACCGGGTGCTGTTCGTGTGAACTGGCCTACACTTGTCAAAGGCGTTCATGACATTCAATAAACATTATTTGTTTTTTTTATATCACGGATTGGATTTTGACGTTATTAACTAATGATTGTTTATTTCTTGATTTTTTACAAATGAAATTATGTAATCACTATTTTATGACTATCAGAAAGAGTGTAATTTGCACCTATTTTGAATAAATACCTTGAATCTTGAATGTACCTAAAAATTTTTAGATTTTTCGTAAACTTATACTTAATCGTTTTCACGGATATGACGAGTAGTGTCAGAAATAACGGGAATCGGGAGGACGAGGCGAGGTGAGCGTGTCTTTTGTATTGCCTTACATTTACAAACGTCATACTCTCCTTACGATCAGCTGGCGAGTACTCAGTGGTATCTCTGTAGGTGTGCTACTCTATGTACTCGTACTAGTGGAACGAAGCCACGGGTTCGGTACTAGAGTGTAACTTGTGAGTGCGAGTACCTAGGTCAACGGGACCCTATTGCTAAGCTTACGGTGCGGTGTCAATCCGATCATTAAAAGGTTGTGTCTTTTGAACTGTGGTGGTAGGCTGAAATTTGGTATAATTATAGTACAAACCCATACAATGATTTCAGTAGACTCGGAGAACTTCGCTCGCTCGTTCAATAAACTGGACAAGTGTGAGTCGTATACTCGCGTTAACTGAGTGAATTGTTTTTCGTTAGGTGTGGTTGTACGGTACCCTCGATGTGCGAGTCAAACTCGCACTTGGCCGGTTTTTTATCTTTATCAAACACCAGCAAAGACAATACGTTCAACATACAGCCCGGAAGGTTAGTGTTCACTGTAATTCACGTAGCCGCTCGCTGAACTTTCACGGAGCTCGTTCAGGACTTCAGGAGTGCCCGTCCGCCGTGCTCCCCACTAACATTTTTCTCCATATAAATCTGCGAGCGTAATGGGAAAAGTTGTGTAAGTAATAAGTATTCTTATTATACACCATTAACATGCTGACGGGACGCAGGGGCAGACGGGACGGGGCGGGGCAGGGCGGGGCGGCGCTAATGCCATGAATGCTGTACAGTTCAATGAATAAAAGTGCACACACTCACTCACTCACTAGGTACCCAAAGTTCACAAACTCAATTAGGTTCAAGCAGTACGTGCCTAAAACTCAGTGAGGCAGATTAATTTGGAATAATTTAAAAGAGAGTCCGATCGATATGATACAGATAATACATAAAATACACGATAACTGTTTGTTCGCTATGTCAGCTGGATATTGTACACTCTACTCATGAAACTGATAACTTTCCCCAAAGAACATATAGAACCGGAAGAAAAAAATGTAAATACCAATAGTCAATAATTGATGAATCGAGTTGCACAGTTTGTATGGAGTATTTGACGTGAAACGTCTTTAAAATAACATACGTACGAGGTACCCGTGCAGGGCAACAAACTGAAATGCAACGTATACAACGAAAGAGACTTACATCTGTTTCAGACAATTGAAGGTGACAACTTCATTTCTTGGTATTCCCTCTCGTATATCTACCAGATACGCTAAACTACCAGCCCAACTAGCAAAGTTGTCCTATAATTTAGAGATTAAATAACATTTGGTTATATAGATGCTATATAGTGGTATCTCAAATTTCAAGGAATTGTGTAACAGTATTTATACGAACGTGTGGTCGTATAATACTTAAGTCATTTAATTTTGTCTAGAAAACGTTTACACGATCAAATTATATGACCATCTTATAACAGTCGCAGCTATGGCCTTTACAGAACCTTTTTATACAACTCTTTGTCCTTTAAACGAAATATATATGATTATCGTGTATTAATCTCGTTTACGACCACTTTTTGACTTTTTGACAGTTAAACAACTCTTAAAAGATGAACTTTTAAATGTCACAATTATGTCTGCTAAAAGACTATCTTGTGGTTGCGACTTAAAGTGATATAGATGTAATTTATATTACGATAATCAGGAGGTTGCAATGGCGACCACAACACTGCTTTTGGTCAGTAATAAGATTTTTACTTGACAATCATATAAACGTCATAAATTTACCTCTTACAAAACGTAATATTGTCCTGTACCCGTTTTGTATAAGAACTTTTGAGAATGCTTACACGACTTTTATACAATGTTTAAAAGACGAATATTCAGATGGATACGCCTTAAATAACTAAAGGTTTTGAAAAGGTTTTATAACTTATTATTATAAATACTTAAATTATTTAATGGTTTTACGTGCTACTCTTTTACAAACTGAACTTGACTTCTTTAACGGTACCCTGAAAATGGCGGACAGCAAATAAATTAAAGTCGTGTAATGTGACTTACAGTCATAAGGTGTCTTATAATAGTTATCATCACTACATAAAGTTGCATTAATGTAATATTAAAAATAACATAAATAAATAATATAATTAATTAATATTAATTTACAATAATTCGAAGGGGGCATTAAAAATTATATAAAATAACATTAATAATCGTCGAGAAATTTAATTCCCATTAGAAAAGGTAGATACTAAGAGTTACTAAGACCAACTAACTTTATTGCAAATAACATTTAGTAATAAACATGGCAGATATAATAATGTGATTAAACAATTTTTTAAGCGTCGGTGGCTCAACCGGTAACGACTCGGTCCATCTAACCAGAGGTACCGGGTTCAAATCTGGACGGCCAATGTACCAATGAGTTTTTCAAAAACTTACGTACATACTTACCGATTGCTTTAACGGTGAAGGAAAACATCGTGAGGAAACCTGCACACGCCTGCGAAGAAACTCGAAGGTTGTGTGTGAAGTCGACCAACCCGCACTGGGCCCGCGTGGTCGACTAAGGCCTAATCGCCCTGATTCAGGGTAGGCTCGAGCCCCTCGGTGGGGACGTATATGAGCTGTAATGATGATGATGATTAAACAATTTTTTAATAGTTATTATCTTACACTTCACTCACATCCACTGAACTACCTACGTAGACATCATGAATCCGTGTAAAGGTTATGCCAATGATTACTTCACAATTTTTGTAAAGTTATATGACGTCTAATAGATTACTATACGACAAGATGGTCATATCTCAATCACTTTCATGATTGCTATACGAATGTATTTTGTATATTTGATATTTATATGACTGTTAACTTCTTAGTTTTCATTATTACGACCTTAACACGTCTGCTATACGACTGTAAGTTTTATAATTTCCGCCTATTTCGCGTCGTATAAACGTTAATACGATTGCAATACGACCAAAATGGTCCAACCTCAGGTTGTGACCAAAACGTTTTCTCGATCATTATACGATCAAACTTTGCTAGCTGGCAGGTTTATGATATAGCGTCCTCACTCACCGACAGCTAGGTCATATAGTGAGGGCCGCTATTCCTGCCAACACCATAAGGTGAAGACAAGGACCAGTTACGGTAGGTCCCGGTACTCTGCAAGGCGAGTGCCTCGTGGAAGAGAACCACTACCTACTGTCCAGGTAGGTCCCGGAGCTGTAGGCGCGCTCACAACAAGTAAACCTCACTCATGAAGGAAAATTGAAATTGTTTCACGTTAAGTCAATGGCAGTGTGCCCCGACAGTGTGCCCCGGCAGTGTGCCCCGACGGAGTCCCACCCGATTTTTTGCTCCAATTGTATATTTTTTGGAAAATTTGTTCCGTTCACGAGTAGGATTGGCGATTTTCACAAAACTCTTCCTGTATAACAGATTCGTGTCATTACAGTACCTACAGTTTCCAAAAATAGCAATTAATAGAAAGGACAGTCTTCTAAATAATAAAAAATAAAAAATCGTGACAGGCAAGTGAACAAAACGTTTTTGCGTAAAAAGGAAATTGTTTGCTAAAAGGGTTACACGGACGAGAAGCAAACGCTTTTAGATGCACACCTTGTCGCCCGTGCCACTGTTTTTTTTCGCATAGAGTTTGTAGAAATGGGAAAATATTTACACACACATCACGGTACACGTAACTATTTGTTCACTGTGTTATTTCCAAATATCTTGAATCTTGAAATATCTTGAATTTTAAAATATTATGGGATCTTTTTTGTTGGTGGCGTTAATCAATAACGATGACGCAAGAGTAATTTAAAAATTTACAAACCAATTAACACTTCCGTCACAATTATGTCTATAATGAACAGTGACGAGATCTCGCTTGGACGAAATGAATTTGGTGTCTGTTCTAAATAGGTAGGTGAAGTGATTAATCATCATATCAGCTCATATACGCCCCCACCGAGGGGCTCGAGCCTACCCTGAACTAGGGCGATCGGGCCTTAGTCGACCACGCGGGCCCAGTGCGGGTTGGTCGACTTCACACACAACCTTCGAGTTTTTTCGCAGGCGTTTGCAGGTTTCCTCACGATGTTTTCCTTCGCCATAAGAGCGTCGGCTAACCGTGCATATGAAATCGAAACTCGCAAACAAGTTGGTACGTGGTAGGACTCGAACAAAGTGAAAGTAAATAAATAAATAAAAATAAATATTCTGAGACAAATCACACATGGTCATCTGGCCCCAAAGTAGGATTCCCTGTGTTATGGCTTACCAGAGACTGATATACATACATATATAGATATATTTAACACCCAGACACAGAGCAAACAAATCTGCTCATCACACAAATGCTTGCCCTGGGTGGGGATCAAACCCACGACTCTCGGATTAGTAGTCTAGGGCACTAACCACTGAGCCACAGAGTCAGTGATTAATAAATGGACCAAACACAATCGTAAAATATTGACGATGGTCACTCTGACCACTGTGTGGCACTAAAATTCGGTCACCTTGAGTATACGTCGCTAGTAGCTACTGTATAACCCCGATTTTAGTTTTACGAGCCATCTGACATTCGAGTGTAGGTAGCCGACCTGCTACATAGACAACAGTATCTACAAACCTCGCGGCGCGGCGTAACTGGCACTCCTCGCTTTCCTTTTAAGAGTTTACAATTAATAATACTTACCTATTTTTTGTGTAAAAAAATATAAATCATGAAATTCATCTCTTCTATTTTTTAATCATATTTGTGTACACAAATATTTATGTAGCAAAAAATATCGCAATTCTTACAGGTACCTAGTAAACTGAAAGCATTTCGCTGCTTCACTTGAATAAAATATGGCTTATACATTTTCCGTTGTATTATCGTGATGACGGACGCGTGAAAATGACAAATGCCATTTGTAAAATATGAACCGTCAATAGGACGAGTAATGGGGCCATGGAAATGGAGCGGATTTTATTAAAAGTACCTAGAAACCGATCTTAGACTTTACATATTAGCACGCTTTTAACTTCTACTACATACAGTTGCAAATCGATACGATAAGTAGTTTGGATGACAACACAAGAATCTGGCACTATCATCGAGCTGATCTGATAATGGAGTCGGAGGGTAGACTGGACCTCCGTAACGGGACAACGTGTCCTACTTAGCCGTGGTCCCGTGGTTGGGCTAATTGGAATCGTCTTCAGACACACTCTGCTTTGGTTAATAAATGGTTTTCAAGCGTGTCATTTAGTTGTCAAACGACTTCCAAAAAGGAGGAGGCTCTCAATTCGACTGTGCGTTCTTTTTTATGTTTGTCACGCGATTTCTTCGCCGGTTGTAAACCAATTTTGATGATACTTTTTGACGTGGAAACGTCTAAATATATCGATGGACGCTGGCTGCATGTACGAAAAAGGTTGTCTCATTGTCCCGTTACGCTCATTGTCCCGTTACGCTAATTGACTCGTCATAAAAGTATGCAATCATTTCATCAATGTTTTGTTATGATGTTGTCACGTTAAACTATTGTCCGTAAACCGACTTTACAGACAACCAATTTTTTCATTGTTATGTCTCCTAGTTGGTCCCATATATTTTTTTAAGAAAATGAATAAAAACAAATAATGAAGTATATATGCGGTAAGTTGTTGCGATTCAAGTCAGTTCTTTAACGTGTTAAGCTAAGCGTGGTCAATTGTTTAAACTATAGAGCCGATTATTAGTAATACGAGGGCGGTTTGATAAGTCCATGACTTTGGAAAGAAGAAACACTCATTTCACATATATATTTTTATTTTTCTACATAATCTCCTTTCAACTCTACGCACTTAGTCCAGCGATGTTCCAACCTCTTACACCCATCAAAAAAATATTTTTTATCAATTCCTGAAAAATAGGCCTCAGTTTCGGCTACCACCCCTTCGTTTGACGAAAATATTTGCCCGCCAAGTCATTTTTTCATGTTTGGGAAGAGGAAAAAGTCACAGGAGGCTAAATCTGACGAATACGGAGGGTGTGGCAATAATTCGTATCCTAATTCGACAATTTTTGATGTCGCGATTGCAGACGAGTTGGCCGGTGCATTATCCTGATGAAATATAATTATTTTCTTTGCTAGATGCGGTCGTTTCTTAGAAGTCACCTAACTTTTTTGTTTCTAAAAAGCTTGTTTTCGCGCCAAATTTGAAAAAAGAACGGCATGCGCTTCTTAGTGAGTTTCCAAATATGAGACAGAAAAATAATATTTAAAAAGTTTTTATTTAACCTTAAAGTCATTGAGTTGTCAAACTGCCCTCGTAGTACTAATACGTTATCAATTTGCTAAATGTAAATAAAATGACTGCCGAGCCGCCGAGCCAGAGAACAAAATGAAATGGGCGGCCGCTGTGTTCTACACATTACGCGGCCACTCAAATTGACCATAGGTAGTGTCAAATACTTAACGACTGGCCGCACGCGGATCATCGCCCACATTTATTATAATGATTTACTGTTCAGTTGTTTATAGCCTTTCCACCAAGTGGGCCGTCAACCTTTTGCGACATTTTACAATAAACAAAATAGAATCCTAACTGCTAATGCTAAAGTAATTCTAAAAATATGTCCTTTATCACTGTTCTTAACTGGGCAAGACAATCGGTTTTTCTTCTAATGCTATAATTGTTTGTCTTTCTTTCACGTCGTCGTCGCGAAGGTATCGACCTTATTTTTCGCATAGAGATAGTGGACGGGACGGTGTGAAGAGAAGGCTGCTTTTTCAACCGACTTCCAAAAAGAAGGTGGTTCGGTTCTTAAGTCGACTGTATGTTTTTTTTATGTGTGTTACGCGATATATTCGCAGATTACGAACCGATTTTCATGATTATTTTTTTATTCGATAGCGTATGCCCCATATAAATTTTATCAAAATCGGTGTAGTGTAGTACTTTTTTAAAATTAACAAAAGTCAAAAATAAAAATGCAAAATTGTACTAGGTTGTTGCGATGGCACTCGGTTTTTAACGTGTTTAGCGTTTACAATCATATCCCGGGCCCGATCAAACAGCAATGCCCCGTAATTCTCTATGGATCTCAAAAAAACCCTATTTATGTTAGAGTTCCGTAGTCTCTACGAGGAACCCTTTTATGATCGCTTGGTACCGTCCGTCATGGGCAGTCAGTCAACCCCGTAAAACTTTTACATATTAAGTATTTGTAATTCATTGCATTGTTTGGTAAAAAAATATAGATTTATTGTAAATAACCAAAAAATATCGTTAGGCATGTAGGTCAGTAGAAACTCTTCTACTTCAGGTATACTGCGATAATAAATTGTCAAGTTACGAAGTGAACTGCAGAACTTTACAATATGCCTGGTCCGACACGCACTTGGCCGGATTCTGTTTCTAACACGACATCCACGTTGCGAGCGAAGTCGCGGGCGTAATCTTTATACTATTATAACAATTTTAATATTATAGTACCATAAAAACAGTTTGAGTATGTAACACGAAATGTTATCTTGTCTACAAAATGTATATTTACAACGACGTAGGGCGCGGGGTGCGGTGCGCGGGGCGCGGGCGGGCGTCGCCAAACTGTTACGGTGTGTCGTTACGTTTCCCGGCTATTGGATCGAGTCGTGAACGTGAACCTGTAAGGAGCACATTTTGCAGTGTATCGCATCGCACATTACATGTTAGAGCTATAGCCCGGGAACAGCGCCCAGGTACGAGCAGGTATAAGGTTAGATATTTTTCACAAAGTACCCTGCCGTGATCGTTAAAATGATTTTCTTATTCTTTTTGTAGTTAACAGTGAATGAATTCAAACGAAGTGGTGTTCTAAATTTTTTGTCTATTGCTAAGTTTAAAAAACCTATCTAGTTTTAGTTTTTGATCTATAGGTAGTAGTTTTAAAGAATTCGATTATACAATTTGTTTTGTTTAGAAAATCGATCACTACCAACCTGTTTTGTTTTAACGGAAATGACAAAGAATATCTCAGGAAATCAAATCTTATTATTTTTGAAAAACGGTCAATCACTCTACATTTCATGTCCCTATACTCTATGACTATGGCACACGCTTATATGGGTACTCAACTCCTGGAATAACAGTAATTTAATGTAATGTTGTTCGTCGTTAAAAGTTATAAGTTTTGTTCAGTGGAAAGCTCTGTTCTGTAGCAGAGAGAGAGAGAGAGAAAGTTACATCAACTTTACAAGCAACTTAAGATAAACATTTTATCTTTTAAAAAAAAACGTAGCGAAAGAAGAAGAAGAAGATCTTAAAGAAGAACCTAATCTTACGATTTAGTTGTTTTTATTGAAGGGTGACTTGATCGACCGACAGCGAGAGTGGAGTGGAGTGTACTCAGCTATGACTCCAGACAATATGTAAATCTGCTTGAAAATCATCGGCTCTATCTAGTTGATCAAGGAATGTGAGCAACTCTCTGAGATCTGATATTAGAAATTTTGTATCCTGTGTTGGAATATCAACAAAAATAAACCTGTCTCACTTTGACTACAGGTAGTCTTTCTCTGTCATACATGTATGTATTAGTTGAACACTCGAGCCCTTTATTCTAATCTGACGATAAACTGTAGAATTACGTTTGAGTTTCTGTGCAGGCTATCGCTCCTGTACTTGTGCTCGCTATCGAGGCGTTGAGTAGAGAAGACATGCATACCTACACACCATTCCTGATAAACAGTATGATAAATATTGTTATTCTTTCACCGTTGAATACTGTAAATGTGTCTTTCATTTGGTCACCTGCACCCAACATCCTGTTACTTTAAAAGTTTTGCAAGAACATGGTAACCTAGTCCTGATGCTGCAGCATCACCTGGAATCTGCAGGATACCCAACTCCTCACTAACTTAAAGCAGAGATATCGTGTTTGGCCGATTTGAATGATCTTAAGAAATAGGTTAGATATAGATGGTGGAAAAAAGGGTGTCGGAGTTTTAATTTTTTTTAACAATTATATAGGGGGTGATTGGTAATACGACGGACGCACTCCAGGAGTTGAATGAGAAGGCGAAACTGAACACTTTTTCCCAAGTCAATTTGCAAAAACATTTTTGAACTTCTCATACAAAGTTGGCTAATGTGCTGATCAATTTAAATGTTTTTTTTAGATTGATCACAGGTCATTTGGGAAAAGCTGTTCAGTTTCGTCATCTGATTCACATCCTGAATTGCGTTCGTCGTCTCATCAGTCACCTCGTATTTATCCTTACTTAATATTATAAATGTGAAAATGTCTTTGTTTGTTTGTTACCTTTTCACGCTTCAACTCCTTAACCAATCTTAATGAAATTTGGTATGCAGGTAGCCTGTGTCACAAGGAAGGACATAGGCTACTTTTTATCCCGTGAAAATAGCAAAGCCCGATGCAATTCCCGAGGGAACTGAAAATATACTGTTTTTTGATTAATTTATTTAATATCGCAACAATGGATTGTGTGATTTTTTGCACAGAGATGGTTGAGGGGGTGGGAAATTACATGATTTACCAATAAGCACATCCTGACATAGTTCCCGAGGGATCTAGAGAAAATTCATGTCCACGCTCGCGCACAGCGCACCCTCTAAGTCAGTCACAAAAACGATGTCCACGTGGGCGAAGCCGCGGGCAAAAGATAGTATTATTATACGTGTAGGTACGTAAGGAAAACACAAAAGGGGAATGTTCTTGTTTATTCGGTGCGAGATTACGCCGCGTTCGTTATCATCTCTCATATATAAAGCAAAGCCAAGCAAAGAGGAAGTGCACGCACGGTTCATCGTGACGAAATATTTACAAAATTTACATACGCGACGCATTCCACAGAGCCAGCCGTCCACCAGCCGACCACCAGCCGACCACCAGCCGGCCACCAGCCGCGCCGCGCCGCTGGCTTCCACGAAAATGATGCCGTTACGCTAACAATGTATACGTCACATTATTTATAGAAATCTTTTAGTTTTCTTTGCTAAAGAGAGCCGTTCTACAGCACAGACGCACAGGCGAGGCAGGGCAGGGCAGGGCAGGGCGAGCGCGAGCGACTGAACTTTTCGGGTAAAAGGTAACGAGTATAAGAAAAAGTGGAACGCGGAAGGGAAATGCCGGTGCCGCGGCACGTCGTCAGAATGGCATCTCCAGTTCCGATATACTCGTACCATTCATTTTCAAACTAAAATTATGAAAGTAGAGTGATTTATATTATAACATCAGAGAAAGAGAAACTAACAAATTACATATATCAGCCAGATACATATACATAGTAGGTAGTTTAATGTTCCTCCACTCGAAGTATCCTTTGATTTTAAAAACACTCCAGCGCTCATTAGTTTGTACAATGAAAACAGAGTAAGCTTTGTTTTAGACGAGTTATTTAAATAGAACATAGGGTCGGCTAGCTGTGAGGTAATTGACAGACTAGACGAGCCCTTCTAGGTATTAGGTGCGAGGAAAGTACACAGCACTGTGCACACTACACTGGGTTTTTAACCGCCTACGTGGCGTAATGGAGGCCGCGGGTTCGATTCCCGGCGGGGCTTGACTTTGTAAGACTCGGTTTGTTTGGTGGTAGGGCATTTTCTAAACTCGTCTGGCTAGCTACCACCATTTTATCTAAATCTTGCCGCCCAACACGAGTGTTAACAGCATTGATGTGTTCCGGCTTTAAGATAAGATAGCCAGATCCCTATTACGTTGGGGAATCTTGATAAGCCCGATTCCATCTTCGGCATCACCGTCACTTACTATCAAGCCAAGGGCTTACCAAAGGGGAGATAAAAAAGTGCAACATTTGTCGACAAACGCAACGCGCGCGCGCGTCAGCAAGACGACGGCGGCGGGGTCTTTACGACTGCCCCTGCGGGTGAGATTGTCGGCAATCGCAAGCGTACACCAACTGTGTTCGAGAAATCTTCGTCCCCGAGCGAGCGGTTTACATTACAACTATATTTTTATCCCCCGACGCAAACAATCGTGTTTTTCAAGTGTATGTATGTACGCTCTGTAGCCTAAACGGCTTGATGGATTTTGGAGCGCGAGGTGTCGTTGGATTTGTCTTGGTCCCGTGAGTGACATAGGATTCATTTTTATCCGACTGAACAAAAAAAGGGGTTACGGTTTTATGCAGTCGGGTTTTTCATTTTTAATAATTCCTAGTTATTTAATATTGTAGTACCTGGCAATGTTTATTTTTTTACAATTATAGTACACCAAAAACAATTTCGTAAAGCTAATACATAGGGATATTGTATTGGTAAAAGCAATCTTTTCCAGACAACCTTTATCTATAATCTATAATATAATAAAACTGTAACGGGGACGTGTCTGTACATGAAATATTTTTGGAAAATAATAACTGTGGTGGACATTACTAACTATACAGAGGCCAAAACAACAACTTTTGGAATTTTTGTCTGTCTGTCTGTCTGTCTGTCTGTCTGTATGTTCGCGCATCACGCAAAAACTACTAGGCCGATTTTGATGAAATTTTGTATGGTGGTTCCTTATAGCCCGGGTTAACATATAGGATACTTTTTATCCCGGAAAATTCAATAGTTCCCGTGGGAAAATCAACAGTATTCATTTATATCATGGCTCACCACGCAAATTTGGCTTGACCTATTACAATCAAATTTTACACGTTGATACCCTTATCGCGAACTAAAACTGGGACATTGTAAATCCCAAAAAAATTAAGGGTTCCTGCAGGAATGCAAAAAAAATGTATCTTTAGATTGGCTCAACGTAACAATATGAAACCTTTACATTGGGATGGGTTGTTTTGACCGTCATTGTATAGTCGGGTATTCTTTATCCAGGAAAACTAAAGAGGTCCCGTGGGAAATTATCTATCGATACTAACAATAGAGTACTTTTTCCACATATTAGCTACACATACCAAACATTATAATCATAGCAGCAGAATGTCAATAGATGGCACTGCAGGGATAATAAAACGCGCTTAAGTTGTATTAAAACATTAAAATATCATTTCATACTTTTGAGTGGATTTCTTTTATGTATTTTTCAGCATACGCTACTTTACACAACTCTAACTCTGGAACTATGGCACGTAGCAATGTGTTTCATAAACGAACAGATAGGTACTTTTTTACAGATTCCAATCGTGTAAAAAAATTAAAAACACATAAATCGAGTTTACATTTTTTATCAGGAGGCACAGATACGGGAACTCTTCTGACGACGACTATTTGCGTGTGGCAGTTGCTCTCCGCCCGCAATATCAATATCTGTGAATCTCATCAATGTATTTGCGGGTCCACGGTGGAGGCAATTGGCCATCACTCACTGAGTTGTGGTCGTTGTTTGTGAAGATTCCCACGTCACCAATTCCTTATTGACCTCACTCGGAGGGCACTGGTCTCGGCCAGATGGAATATTCCATCTTTGATGCAGACGCCTGGCTTTAGTCGATCTGATGTCAAAAGGCCGGAGGGTTTAAACAAGTGCTATGGCAGAGAGGAACGTGCCTTCTTTTGGACGCCATTTTTTCTGCCTCACACCTCACCCGTACGGTACTGCTGCTCAATTTGCGGCGAGAAAGAAGCATAATAAGTACTCGGTCTTGGAGGCAAATTACTGCTTTGTGCCGCTGGTCTGTGAGACAACCGGCTGCTGAACCCTCAGAGGCTTTTGCCTTCATTAAGGAGATTGGCCGTCGCCTTCGAGATAGGAGATATGACGCCCGCTTCGGGTCCTACCTGCTGATAAGGTTGTCTATTGCCATCCAGCGCAGCAACGAGAAGTGCGTCATGGGCTCCTTTGGAGGTGATACGACTCGAGGATTTGACCCATAATAATATTTTTAGGAAATTTTGTTACTAGATTGATATAATGATTGGAATAAGTTTTTTTAATAATAGAGGAATATGTGTTATTTCATCATATCAGTTTATATACGTTCCCACCAAGGGGCTCGACCTGCCCTGAGTTAGGGCGATCAGGCCCTAGACGATCACGCGGGCCCATTGCGGGTTGAATGACTTCACACATAAGCTTCGAGTTTCTTCGCAGGCGTGTGCAGGTTTCCTCACGATGTTTTTCTCACTGTAAGAGCGTCGGATAAACGTACATACCAGTATGAAATTGATATTCGTATAGATATTGGTAAGTGACAGGATTCGAACCACGGCCTTCCGGACAGGAGGTAGTGGCCCTAACCGTTCTGCCACCGACGCTCTGTATGTTATTTAAGATTTAAAAATCCTTACTCAATATTATCAATGTGAAAATGTGTTTGTTTGTTTGTTACATATTCATACTTCAACACCTATACCAATCTTGATGAAATTTGGCGATCAGGTAGCCTGTATCACTGGGAATGAAATAGTCTACTTTTTATCTGTGGAAATTATCATAGCCCGATGCAGTTTCTGAGGAAACTAAAACAATACTCTTTGTTCGTTAAGTTATTTAAAATCGTACCGAAAAAATGATTTTTAGCATAGAGATGAGATGGAAAATGATATTATTTACTATTAAGTATACCCTGACATAGTTCCCAAAAGGATCAGGGGACAACTGTTTTCTACGCTTGCGCACGTCGGTGGCGTCGCAACGGAGCAACGGATTAAAGTGATTTTTTGTATAGAATTTGTTGAGGGGGTGGGAAGTAACAAAGACTGCAAATCCGAATAGCCCGATACAGTTCCTGAGGTACCTGGAGAAAACTCATGTCCATGCTTGCGAGCTGATTGCGGCTTGCGCACCACTCACCCTCAAAAAGAGTCATAAAAGCTATGTCCACGCGGGCGAAGCCGCGGGCAAAAGCTAGTATGTATCTATGTAAGTATGTTTGTTTAGGTAAAATCTTACAGTCGATTTTAGAGCGACTTCCAGGGCTTCGATTCAACTATACATTTCGGTACAATAGATCCTTTGGTATTTTATAATAATATGATGAACTTTGGATGGTAAATCAAGGTCCCACGATTGTCTTTTGGTTTCAATAGAAAAGAAATATTATTGTGACGTGTTATAGGTACATTTGACGTTTTTGAACATAAAAGCTATTTTCAAATAAAGGCTTGTAGAGTCATTCGAGGTAACCGAGCGCAGTGGGTAAGTGGGCGTGGACAAGTGTGTGTGTGGAGGGGTGTTTGTTTAGGGCGATCGCCGGCGCTGCGCGGGCGCGGAGGGGTTTAACTGTTGCGACATGTCCGTGCGCCGCATCACGCGTAGTTATTTATTAATTTTCTAAAAACTATTTTTGATGCTATAATCGTAACTTTTGTGTTTGGAAAACACTGTTAATTGCACAGATTTACGCCAGTAATATATAACTCATTGGTTAATTGCAAGATTGTGATCTGATAAAGGTAAGTCTATTTTTTATTAATTACATGCATATTTTTATTGAAACGTGACAAAGTAATTTGAGGTTATATTCGGTGTCTCGGACTCAGTCAAAAATTTAAATGAATATTTAAATTTTTGCTTCTTGGGGAAAGTGTACGCGGGTAAATGAGTGCATTTGTCCCTGGTGTCATAATGTATGGCAAATATGAAAACGTGTGACATATAAGTTGGTAAATCTTGATTTTATGTTTTTTTTTGTTTTAGTGTTATGCCTCGAAAAATATACGAAAAAAACCTGAACTTGCACCAGTTACCGAACAAATTAAACTTCTATGATAATTTTGACTAATTTCAAAGGGCTTTTTAATATAAAAAGACATTTACCTAAAAGAAAAAGAACTGAGTTTAATGGATCTCAAGTCACATACTTAATGTTAGACTCGAGTGATTTCTAAGGTCTTATATTATTATAAATATATATTTTCGTTAATTTGTTTAAATAGAAGTACAAATTATTTTATTGGGTTATATTACTTTTAATTTCAGTTTTCTATGTTAAGGCTACTATTATATGTTTGAATGATCTCAAGCCGAAATTTCTAAATTTTGTGATATATTCATTACTTTTCCCACAGGGGTACGCACACTTACCCGCATTACTAGCCGTCATTATTATTTTGTTTCTAAAAAATAAGACATTTAACGTTTTCGTTTCTTTTTTAATTTATGGCCTACTAAATGCTGTATTCAAAAAATATTTTTTAATTTAAATGCACGGTGCAGGCTTCAAAGGAAAAGTGCGCACACTTGACCCGAACGACACTAACTACCTAAAAGTTTTTAGGTTTTTCGATAATTATTTGTTTAAAAGGTGACCTGATCGAGAGTGACATAAGCTATGATAAGAAAATCTGTTCAGCCGTTTGAGGATAGTCAGCTCGTTTGTAGTTGATGAAGGGATATGAGCAACTTCCACAGGTTTGATTGATTTGAAATTTCGTATCCTGTTACTTTAGTGATATTGCAAGAAGATTTTAGTCTTGTCCTGATGCTGCAGCATTATCTGGAATCTGCAGGATACCCAACTCCTCGCCAACTTACAGCAGAGGTATTGTTTTTGGGCTCATTGGAATATAGTTTGATGAGTATTATAATAATATAATTATCAACATCACATCATATAAGCCAAAAGACGTCCACAGCTGGACAAAGGCCACCCCCAAGGATTTCTACGATAATATAATAATAATACATATTAAAGTCGGAAATTTTAAAAATTTTTAACTTATAGTATATTTACTTGATTTATTCGCATCGCATAATTTAGATAATAGCACTCCACAACTGTGAACAAAAATAGATGTTATTTAATAAGTACTATATAATCGAGTGTTTGCTTGATACCTACAATTGTAGATAATGGATCATCATCATTATAGCAGATCCATCAAATCTAATTAATTACTTTGCTATATTTGAGTTTTTGTTCCGCGTGTTCGTTCACATTCGTTAATATTTAAATATGATTTCAATTCGTCATGGGAGGGCAAAGTAAACGTGTAATAAAGGATATGTATATCAAAAACAAATAAATGTGGATATTAAAACCGACAAATTACGAAACATCATGTACTGAGAACGGAAAGTAAATTAACGGTAGGATTAGGTACCTACATAAGGTACTATCCTGCATGAAAAGAGTTTCTGTTAACGGTAAAATTAAAGTAGTGGGAAAGGTTAGCAACAAAACATCAATTAGTAATGGTAGGTTAATTTCAAGTCAATACAACACAATAAAAACACAAATGAACTGTCATTAGCTTCCAAACGTTTTAGTATAAATGCAGAAAAACATACAAAGTTAAAGTACTCGTATCTAGGTGTAGGAAGCTACTCCTGGGTGACAAATGACCTCAAGGTCACTTCTTACCATTCTTATGGTAATACGATATGTCATAGTTAAAGTAAGTCCCTTCTCTTTGTCGAGAATATCTACATATGCTATGTTACACTGTTTAGTATTTTAATTAAACGTCCATGTGTTTATTTTATTTTAAATGGTATATTTCTCAAATTCATTTACAAAATGTATTTCCCTTTCCCGAGAAATATAAAATATTATTTATTGTCATCAGCACATTGGCGGTTCTCGGACATAGAAAACACAACGACAACAATAAAACAAACATCAAAAAAATAAAACAACGTCAAGACGCATTCCCTTACGTACGGTAGAAGTATGTAGATACCAGTAGGCATACCTGGTGACGCCGAGCGCGCCTTGAACGTCGGCGCTATCATGACCGTCTCTGGAAACCACAATCACACAGGTGAAGCGCTTCCTACACTTTCACTTAAACCAACGTAACTTAATGGAACTAACATTATGATCCGACTTAATGACTAATTCCTGCAATCGTGCATCGCGCCACGAGATGGCTACCTACTTATACACTCAGACCTGCTCAAAGCCAAAATCATTTGAGAAATTTCCCAATGACAATCGCGATCTGCTCGGGATTCAGTTACCTTAGTCATAAGTGGGTAATAGCTACCTAGCAACTAGCAAGGGATCAGATGCAATCAGGGGCGCGGGCGGCCCGTGGACGCAAATGCTAAAAGAACATACCCAGTTTCCTAACACCTAAGCTGGGGTAAGCCTCCACCAATCGGAGCAATCCTCGTCCACCTAACCGTAATCTTTCCGAATTCTGGGAATAAAGACAAATGATACGTGTATTTTGTGATAAAAGCAATCAGATTGGTAACAAAAATACAATTACTCTAGGTAGGCGTGCCTAGGGCTTGATGAATTGATAAAAAAGGGATGTGGCACTCGGGGCCTGCCGCGGTAAAGCTTTGCATAGCATTTTTTATCAACTTATGCAATTATAATTATTTAAGCAGTATTTACCAGTACCATCAGTCCTTGGGGCGCGGGATGTTTAAGTAATAAATTAACACTAAGAAAGTTAATCATCATTTTCATCATCATCATGATACTGTAAGTTTTTTAGAACTCAATATATATTTTTTAGGGTGTTAGGTTTTATTTTCGTTACGAAATTTCTTGATTCGGTCCCCTCAAAGCCCGCGATAAAAGCTATACAATAGCTAAAAAAGTATTTAACTTAATGAGGCGATATTCGGTACGCAACACGGCACGAGGTGCCACACATCGTACGTTTGTCATTCATTAGCATTAGTCTGAAAACTAAATAAACACTAACAATACGCAGCCACAGAATCTGTACTGAATGCTTCAATCAAGCAGGCTTTAGAGGCAATGCTATTCGGAGCGTCGGTGGCGTAACGGCTAGGGCCGCCGCCTTCTGTCCGGGAGGTCGTGGTTCGAATCCTACCACGTACTAATGTGATTTCGAATTTAGATTTCATATGTACGTTTATCCGACGCTGTTACGGCGAAGGAAAACATCGTGAGGAAACCTGCATACGCCTGCGAAGAAACTCGCAGGTGGTCTGTGAAGTCGACCAACCCGCACTGGTCCGGCGGGCGTGGTCGACTAAGGCCTGATCGCCCTAATTCAGGGTAGGCTCGAGCCCCTCGGTGGGGACGTATATGAGCTGGTATGATGATTATTCGGGTGCAAAAAATGCAAACGTACATGTTGCGCTGCAAATAAACTGCTCACTCGTACTACTGGATAACAATTAATAAACTAATAATAATGACGCGGACAATGTATCTGCTCGTCTGGTTTTTTAGGGTTCCGTACCCAAATGGTAAAAACAGGACCCTATTACTAAGGTTTCGCTGTCCGTCCGTCTGTCTGTCTGTCTGTCTGTCCGTCTGTCACTAGGCTGTATTTCATGAACCGTGATAGCTAGACAGTTAAATTTTTACAGATGATGTATTTCTGTTGCCGCTATAACAACAAATACTAAAAAAAACGGAATAAAAAAAATATTTAAGGGGGCTCCCATACAACAAATGTGTTTTTTTTCCTCTTTTTGCTCGATATTGATAACGGCAACAGGTAGACGATTGAAATATACACTTAATATTTATTTATATATTCACTTTAAAAATAAATAATTAAATTAAAATAAAACAAATATTTAAGGGGGGCTCCCATACAACAAACGTGATTTTTTTTGCTCATTTTTGCTCTACATTGATAACGGCAACAGGTAGACGCTTGAAATATTCACAGAATATTGAGTTGTATTATTCACTTTAAAAGTAACTTATAAAATTAAATTAATGATTAAGGAAGGCCTCCCATACAATCAACGTGATTTTTAAAGATAATGGTACGGAAC
Organism: Coleophora flavipennella; assembly: GCA_947284805.1. Lineage (NCBI taxonomy): Eukaryota > Metazoa > Arthropoda > Insecta > Lepidoptera > Coleophoridae > Coleophora > Coleophora flavipennella. Next base: position 9,791,497 of record OX369299.1, read on the forward strand.
ACTTTGAGCGTGAGTCCGACTCGCACTTGGCCGGTTTTTGTCTCTTTTCATGCTACAATGGTCGACACTCGATATTAGTCACTATAAACTTAACGCAGTGCGCAGGTACCCAAGTAAAAACAAAGACTACAGTATGAAAATCAATCCATGCAGGAATTGGGTATTTGACAGTATTAAAAATCAATTGTATAATTTTAATTTTCTCTAAATATTGATCAATTTGATATTTCAATCCATTTTCAATTTAATATTTATTAAAATCACCAAATTATTTCGTCAAAGACAATGACATGACATGCCTGTAACACAAACATTTTAGAGCGAAATGTTGTTTTGGACGGTCGGTAAGAAACCTAGTCAAATACCGGGTTGGTGTTACTTTATCTTTTTTTTTATCCACAATCGGTAAGCCCTTGACATCAATCATCTCACTTGATGGTAAGTGACAATGATGCCAAAGATGGAAGCGGGCTTACCAAGATTCCCCAACGAAATGAGAAACTTGATATCCTATGTTCAAGCTGGAACAAATCAATGTTGTTAATAAAGGTGCTTGGCGGCAAGACTGAGATAAGATGGTGGTAGGTGGTAGCCAGCCAGGCGGGCTTAGAAAATGCCCTTCCACTAACCAAACGAGTCATATAAAGTTAGAGTCTGTCGGTAACTGGTCGGTAATCGAACCCGCGACTGATGTGAAGCTAATGGACTTAACAAATACGCCACGGAGGCGGCTAACTACTACTAACTAGGTACCTACTTGTAAGGCGGCCAGTGTTGCCAATTTAGAGACTTAGTAGCTAGATCTAACATATTTTCGGAGCAGTCTAGGGACAACAAAAATCGACGCTTCAGCTTCATACATTTTAGCGACTTTTCAAGTACAGTAACACCATACATCTAGCGACAGAATTGCCATTTTTATATTGTTCTAGCGACTTTTCAAGCGTACGACTAACGACTTTTTGACATATAGAGTTGGCATCACTGAAGGCGGCCCCATGAGCCGAGTGGGACCATTGCGTTGCGTTGCGTTGCGACGTAACAACTCCGAATTAGAAATCTATAAAGTTAATGTTGGTATGTACGAGTACCTACCATCCATGTAGGTGCTTTTCACTACTTCACAGTTTGACAAAGAACGAGATAAAACATTTGACCCACAGTTAAGTAAGAAGAATGTAAGCTCCGATGGTATACATTGTGGGTGCATGGTGAATGGATAAAATGTGGGGCATCCTACTCGCGGCTAGAAAATGCGTCACTCGCGAACGAACGGTGCTAAGTCAATGTTGAATTAACGTGTACAGAATAATGTGGAGAAAGGCCCTCCTGGCCAGACTACCTACGAACTTACAATGAAGAACAACATACAACTTCAGACAATACCTTCGTTTCGTGGGCGTATTGTACGAAACCTAATAATTAGGTATATTGAAAATCTCCCACGCACGTGTGGCACCGTGCCACCGTGGCACAGTGGCACGTAGACGCGCACCGATGTGGATTCTAATCACCCTTTGATTTCCGAATTTTACCTTTCTCGAAATCAGCCTGCACACGGCAGCGGCGCGGCGCGGCGGGGGCGGCAAAGGGCGGCGAGGGCGGAGTGTCGGCCAAATTGGTAAAGGTAAAAGACGATACCGTCAGGGCCGTGGGCCATGTTATAGTATAGTACGAGACACGAACTAATTCGGGCCACTTCCGACCTTCCCGTCACTTAAAAGCTGTTTGGCCTCCAACTTGCGATTTTGTGGGTCTAGTAAGATTACTCCAATCACCCACCGAATCCCAATTTCCATAAACATTTCTTTTACCATTCTTGAGATATTGAAGTCCAATAATCACTACTTCACGCGCCAACAGGTAGGGTTATGAATCTTACAGGCTATGTATGTATGTTCTGGTTGGCGAATTACGCAGCCTAAAATACTGAACCGATTTAAACAAATGGCCCCTAAAAAAGTGATGATCTACAGTATGTTATTGTAACTATTATTATTTTAATCTTGATTTTTTACGTATAACCAGTGTTATAAATAAATATAGTAAACCTTCTATTACAAAATACAGCACATTGTAATTTACCCAAAAAACCTACCGTATCAACACTGCTTACAATTTCTCGGTATATATATTATATAGGTATATGTTATTGAAGTCAGTCAGGTCAAAAATTAAGATACGTTCAAAGCATCAAACTTAGTATATACGATAAGGTCGGTGGCTAAAAAGCGTCGGTGGCTCAACCGGTAACGACTCGGTCCTCCTAACCAGAGGTGCCGGTTTAAATCCGGACGGCCAATGTACAAATGAGTTTTTCGAAACTTACGTACTTATACTCACCGATTGCTTTAACGGTGAAGGAAAACATCGCGAGGAAACCTGCACACACCTGCGAAGAAACTCGAAGGTTGTGTGTGAAGTCGACTAACCCACACTGAGGCCGCGTGGTCGACTAAGGCCCGATCAAGGATCGAGCCCCTCGGTGGGGGGGGGGACGTATATGAGCTGATATGATGATATGTTAAATATAAGTTCCTCGGGATATACAATAATATTAGATCTTACTTCTTGTATTGGCGAAGCTATTGGCCGACTACGAATATTACAATGGCACATTGATGACGTGAAACGTCTTTAAAATGATACGCACGGGTACCAAGTCAGAAAAATGGACCGTTACGAATTACTTTAAACCGTCTTATTTTTCATCATCATCATCATATCATCCGAATGACGTCCACAGCTGGACAAAAGCCTCTGGTCTCCCCCAAGAATTTCCTTTACCTTTACCGTGTAGGATGAAGCCCGGAGCGCTCCCTGATAGGCCAAAGGCCGAGCTCCACATAGGGCTACCATATAGTGCTCTTCCCCCGCCCCCTCCCCCCATAGCCCCACCCGTTTTTATTTGTACTTGTCTCCCTTTCACGTTTATGTTGTTGGTGCGATCAATTTTTACAATGTTAATCTACTTCGCGGCGAATCTGTTTATTTATTTATCTGTTTGTATGGCTAACATCTTGCAATCTATTTTACAGCGTAACCTTTTGGTATTTTGAAGTTGATCAGAAGATGAACTTTGGAGGTGGAATGAAGGTCCGGAGTTATTGAACTGAATCTGAAAATACTGCGCTCGCCTTCTGGGAGCTATGCCGGTTACTTTGGTGCTCCTGCGGATCTCCTCGTTTCTCAATAATGTCCAGCTCGTGTCATAGAGTTGAGTTGACTCAGTGGCTCAGTGGTTAGTGCCCTTGACTACTGATCCGAGGGTTGTGGGTTCGATCCCCACCCAGGGCAAGCATTTGTGTGATGAGCAGATTTGTTTGCTCTGTGTCTGGGTGTTAAATATATCTATATATGTATGTATTTAAACGTATATAAGTATGTACATCAGTCTCTGGTAACCCATAACACAGGTAATCCTACTTTGGGGCCAGATGACCATGTGTGATTTGTCCCAGAATATTTATTTATTATTAGTACTTACACTGAAATAAAAGCCTGAGCCTAAACATTTTTTGCTACCAATTTATCATAACAGGTATAAAATAACTAAAATCCAATAACGCTAGGTAGCTACTCGACGTGAAGGTATGAAACCACATTATCCTCGTTTCAGCTTTAAAAACAGCGGAGTCACTCGGTCTCTATAAACATTATAAAAGATATTTAGGCCCATAATCTCCTACGCTTTGGAGGGAGTTAGAGGGTCGTTTCTGTAAACAAGTTAAATCTAATTTTATTAACTACAGTGATGGTGGTATACATTAGTACGACAGTACGGTACAACGTAACAGCACTGGAGCCCAGTAGTGAGTGAAGTGGACTTGGCTGCAAAACGCGACAGGTAGAGCTCGCGACTCACGACTAGCACCGAGTGCCGGGCACCGCTGGCAACGCTAGTACCATGAAATTGAATTGGCTGACAGTCAGAGACGAAAATAAATACATATGTACAAACATAAAACGTATTTGGTTAAACGTGTGTATATCCGAAGCTAGTTGTCCACCAGGTCTCCGCGATTCGCGAAAATTCATAAAAACGATAAAGAATGTATTTATTTTTATGATTAAAGAAGATTCTGTCTTTCCCTAGAGTGATTTTACTATGGCAGTAAACGTAACCACATAAGTGTACTCTCGCATTTTGTACATGGTTTAATTAGCATCACTCTGTACTGCAGTCTACTTTGCTAGGGCTCTCCAGTCAAGTGGAAATCAATAATTGAAGTCTGTTTACATCAATATATTACATAAACATGACATAAACAGAAAAGAGGCCAATTCGGCGCAACAGTTATCCCGAAAATATTGCATCATTGCGTAATTGTTAAAAGGTGGGTAGACACAGTGTGGGGAGCGCCTGCGTCGCACGGTCGCGCATGACTTGGTCGGCAGCAAATAGAGCCCAGATCCTGTCTGTGTGTGAACCGGCCGCACCCAGCCCGCATTGTGGACTTCCACTCGTTCAGGACAAAAGGAAGCCCTACGTTTTACACCAACGACTATTTATTAACAATTACCAATGCTACCATTAATACAACAGTCATGTCATTTACTGAAAAAAGCTATTTGAACTGGTTAACTTGCATCGCATAAATCTTTGTGAAAATCTGAGTCGAAATAAATCAACAAGAATGGGAAAGATAGCGCAAAGCAAACAAACGGTTGGCAAAATAAAATAAAATCAATTGAATATTGGAACGACACGCCCCGCGTCCCAACCGGAGCCCACAAATCTCTGGAAACAATTTTGTGTAATCCGTACAAGACATCTGAACCTCACATACGATACGATAGATAACCAATTTCATAAGTTTCAATTCACGTTACGGCTTAAGATGCCTGTTATACCGTTATACCGTTCTATTATGTCCAATTTTATTTACGAGTAGGTTACATTCTCAGGTCTAATAAAATGTCAACCTAACGAAATTTGTTTTTGCCTGCTAAATAAGTATGTCACTAAATGTTTCAGAAGACAATACTACAGCTGAAAACAATAACAAGACCGGGCAGCAATAAAAAATAATTATTTCTCCTTTAATGGCAATTAAAAATTCCTAGTCTATGGCACCCTACTCCGGGCACTAATGGACTGCTTATTGCATAGGCCGCGGTCGTCGGCAGTAGTGCCGCCCGCCGTGTTGTACTTAGCGAGCCAGTTGCACGCTGATGAATGAGTGCTGAGTCACTACATGAACTGTGTTCGGCTAAATAAGTGGCTAAATACCTACCTACAACTTTACAATAGCTCCTTGAAAACATGACTGACAATAAGTGTGTCCAAGAGAAATATTTGAATTACTTCCGGAATTTCGTACTGCTGGGGTCACCCTATCTAGAAGGCAGATTACTAAAATCAGAAAATAAATAATTTGCATTTATTTATTGCTTTATTTTTCCAGATAAAGAAGAAGCCGTGCTACAATTTTATGATTACTTTTTAAATGTGCATTAACATTAGTACTTTGTTCATACAAAGCCAGAAAAATGAATGAACAAAAACACGTACTTATATGGACAGATCAGTGTACAAAAAGAAAAACGTTGGTAAAAATTTAACTATTAAGATAAGCTGAGAGTTTCACAATATTAATATGTAGTTACCTTTGTAGAACATTTAAATTAAACAATAAAAGTTTAAAAAACTAAAAACCGACTTCAAAATGAAATTCACTCAAAAATATGAAATAATATTCATATACTTAGATACACGACATTTACCAACAATAACGAAATCAAAGGTGGGGTACGATTAAATTAGGGGCCTTAATTTATTTTTGAGGTCGGTACCAGCACACGTACCTATCAAATGTTTTAGATTCGATGGCATTGCTGGCACCGACTCCAAAAAAAAATGAGGTTCCTAATTTAATTCGTACCTATCTTTGATTTCGTTATTGTTGGTAAATGTCGTGTATCTAATTTCATACTTTTAAGTGAATTTCATTTTGAAGTCGGTTTTTAGGTTTTTAAACTTTTATTTTTATTTTATTTATTTTTAGTGATAATGTTATTTATCTAAGAAAATAACGTTTAACCCAATCACCCACTCGCAAATAGGAACCATCAAATCATAATGCATGTGTTTCATCAGATACAGATTCCTGTGACTTCCATCACCATCTCAACAGCATGAAAGTTAAGGAGTTAAATCTTCCAACATCGGCTCATCTGAATAGTCTGAAAGAATACAACTATCGGTCTATACGTACCTATATTTGAAGAATTATCCTCCAACTCCCAATCATTAAGGAGTTGTACCTTCCTTCATCAGCTCATCAACATGAGATGATAATTATACCGGACGAAAATACTTTCATTATTTTAGAAAATTACAAGAAACACGTAAAATGTGCCTATAAAGTTTGAGGGTTGCCCTCGATTTCCCTGGGATTTTATCATCACATCCTGACTTGATGACAATGGGACCCCCTCGGGAGTATAATATTCTGTTGAATAAAAAAAAATTTGAAAATCTATTCACAATCGGCGGATATTGTGAGAACCTCCTCCTTTTTGAAGTCGGTTGAAAATGACCATAGACTAATTTCTGTGTTACCCAATCATTGCTTGCAGGCCAGGCTGCGTCCAATAGGTACCGGTTTCTATCTGCCGATCACTTTAAGGTATGACACAGTACGTACGTACGTACACGGTACTTATACATGTATATCCTTCTTCTCTGACATAGTTGCGCATTTTCCTTAAAAGGAGCCTCATAGAGCTCAACAAACTTATCTATCGTAGCGAGCAATGCAATGCAAATTGATTTCACGATGCCCGTGTTGCATTACTGCGGCCTTTTAATGTGTAGTTTGCTTGATTAGCATGGAAAGAAGGGCTTCTTCGTCAACTCACAACTCGTAATGTTAACAGTAACCTCTAGGTTGCAGCCTACGCACGCTTCGCTCTCTTGGATCTCAATGTGTCATCATTAGTTTGAGCGGAAGTACTGAACTATTACAAAAGAATTGAGAAACGTTAGATTAGTCAGCTCAGGCATTCCACGTTCGATTAATGATGCCGATCACGTTACCACCAAACGCATTCAGCTACTAATTAACGAGACTTGGATTATGGGATCTAATCTAGACGCCCGCCGCCGCGCCGCTGTGCCGCTGGCCGCTGGGCGCTGGGCGCGCTACGTCCGTGACCCAAATGTTCAAATCGCTCGCCGTTTGCTTGTTTGCCGACGTTAATGTCTTTTGAGACTTCTGATAATGTATGCCTGTGCTGTGGCTGAACCCTTTAGCGACCAAAATAAATAACGCGTCGCGTCGTAGATCCCACCTGCGATATGGCACTATCAAATATTTATTGTACTTCACTACCGTTTCAATTCCAAAGCTATCTGAAGCAGATTGTGTTCCGATTGGATAGGAATCAAAAAAAATATACATATAGCAAAATTAAAAGTCTTGTGTGTCTGTTTATGTATGGGACAATCTAAATATGAGCATATTAGCCAACTCCGTGGCGTAATGGTTTAGTCCATAAGCTCCACATCAAGGGGTCGCGGGTTCGGTTCCCGGCGGAGCCTAAATCTGTAAGACTCTGTTTGGTTGGTGGAAAGGAATTTTCTAAGCCCGCCTGGCTAGCTACCACCATCTTATCTAAGTCTTGCAGCCAAAACATCAATGCCAACAACATTGATGTGTTCCGGCTTGAAGATCAGATGGCCAGTTCCCCATTGCGTTGGGGAATCTTTGTAAGTCCGCTTCCATCTTCATCATCAGGCATCATCGTCGCTTACCATCAGGTGAGATGATGCCAAGGGCTTACCAATTGTGAATAAAAAATATATTTATAAATAAAACGGCGTAAAAGTGACAGCTTTCACTGCGATAAGTAATCCAATTGAATATAAATAAACTTTACCATCATTACGATAGAAGAAGAAGAACCTTGCATTTTTGTCTCCTAATAGTATAGTATAGTATAGTATAGTATAGGTGAATCCGTTAATCCTTGGACGGCGTTTAGAACAGTAACTAACCTAGTCAAGTAACACGTAAGTAAGTAGTCGGGGCGGGGGGGGGGAGCCGCTATTCAATTAATGTAATGCATAACAAGTATCAATTTGTCAGACGCTATGACAGTTATGCTTCGTAACGTCGTGATCAACTAATTTGAGACATAGCGCCATAGCGCCACAGCGCTATGCACCAGTACCAGTACCGCACTGCCGTGTAACTAATTAGTAATCTGTGCTGCCGTATTTACACGTTTACTACGTCTTTTGATCTATTCTATGTGATACTCAATCAATAGCAAGGTATTTAATAAAGTTACAATAACGCAAGGTCAAATCAGTCCAGCAAATTGAATTTTCTGAGATGTTTTTTTTTGGATAGGTACCTAATTTGAATTGAAAGATTATCTCCAAATATCCAAAGTAGGCTTAAATTTCAATTTAAAGTGCTTTGACGGTCAAAGAGATCACGAGATAGAGACGAGACGTAAACAACTTTAAATAGATGTGTCGACGTTATTGGTAGCTAACTCTTCATTTTCCCTTAACTTACGTACGATAAGTAACTAGGTATCTACTCTATATCTATTGACTGACTCGGTGGCTCAGTGGTTAGTGCCCTTGACTACTGATCCGAGGGTTGTAGGTTCGATCCCCACCCAGGGCAAGCATTTGTGTGATGAGCAGATTTGTTTGCTCTGTGTCTGGGTGTTAAATATCTATTATATGTATGTATTTAAACGTATATAAGTATGTATATCAGTCTCTGGTAACCCATAACACAGGGAATCCTACTTTGGGGCCAGATGACCATGTGTGATTTGTCCCAGAATATTTATTTATTATTTTTATTTATTATCCACTGAATTGAATAAAAATATGTAAAGGGTTATTTTGTTTGTGACGTGTACAAAAGCGATGGTTGACATCAGAGTTAGTTAATCAAGATCGGTCTCTTGACTCTCGGTCGCGTGACCCTGACCCACCTCGCGACTCGCGACTCGCGACCCGCGAGGCGAGCCCTCGTCGTTACTCCAAGTGCAACCAAGTCTGATCGTCCCCCTCCCCCCCCCCCCCCCCCCACCGCCCCCCGCGCCCACGCTCACACTAATACCAACTAATCTCCCACAGCTATAGCTACAGGCTCAAGTTGTTTACTTACTCGCATCGTTTTATAAATTACTACAACCGTTACTTTAATATACCTATTCGGACACAATTTGGAAAACAACCTACAGCAACGTCAATGTGCGCACTGCTACATCGAGGGGGATATTTAAAGATTTTTAATACAAAACATCCTTTTTTGTAAAGCTATAAAATAGACTATATTTTATATGTAGGGTAGAAATGTGCCCAGTGCTCACCTGTAGTTCCCTGTCTGTCAGGGCTTGCTTACTGCTACTGCTTATAAATGAATTTAGTTTTTAATTTGTTTTTGTACAGAGGCCAGCACATCAAGCTATACACTCGTAGTGCGATTCTGATCTATACCCATTCGGCATAAGAACGGTACAAAGTCCGAAGTGTGTAGCTTGATGTGCTGGTCTGTGTACATTCGTATAGACAATAAAAATTGTGTTAGGTATTTTATTTTCATAGAAGAGTAGAACACATTGCATGAAATTTTCCTAAAACCTATTTTCTCATAATCGCCTCCGTGGCGTAATGGTTAGTCTATTCGCTTCACACCAGGAGGTCGCGGGTTCGATTCCCGGCGGAGTCAACTTTGTAAGACTCGGTTTGGTTGGTGGTAGGGCCTTTTATATAGCTCGCCTGACTAGCTACCTACCACCATCTTATCCAAGTCCTGCCGCTAAACATCAGTGTTAACAGATTGTAAGAACTGTCAGCAGAGACGGACAGGGAGTGCTTGCCGCCGTGTCGTGCATGTGTCGTGTGCCGTGCCAGCCGCCTGCCTCCCCCTTCACATCTCATCGTTTACTCACCAACGTATAATCTGAATTTACTTTCTTGGCAAATTTTATCGAAATCGGTTCAGAAGATAGGCAGTGAAAAAGTAAGAAACATAAACCAATAAAAAATTACAGCATGTGTCATTGTTACTTCAGGTACACCTACTCATTTATACTGGGAATTTTTGGGATATACAAGATACAGTACAGTCAAGTTTTAATACATTATTTATGCTTTGGTATACCGTTACTTGTGTCGTTGAATGTTCGTATCAGTACACTCTTGTCACGACTAGCCGCCCTGGCCTGGGCCTATTCGGCTTTCAGAGAAATCGACATCCGTCACCAACTGACAGGGTAAATCTTGAAAGTTTCTACCCTACACATGTCCTAAATATTTTTTATAGCTTAAAAATATCTCTAGGCAGTGTACTTGTGTCTTGTACCATCGCTTTCGTAATTAGCATAACTGCCAATACCTCGCGTGTTCGCGTTCAACTTATTGCCCCATGCGCGCACTCGCGAGGTGTCCTATAACTAATTATTGCATGACATTGTGAACATCTCCATTTACACAGATGTCTCATTATTAGGAACCTTCAATAAATTAAAACAGGTTTATAATGTTGTGGCAAGTGGCGAGTTACTAAAATCGTTGTGATCGGCTACTAATAACATTATTACTAATAACATGCTTATTTTATTCAACGTGTTTGCTGCCATTTTGGATGTTGATATTCTTGTGTATGTTAAGCACTACGAATTTAATTAACTCTGATTTGTTAATGGGATTCACGCTCCAACTAATTCAGTTGCTAACCACGATACGATTTGCATACATCCTACCTACCTTTTGAAACGGAACACAGGAACACACAAAACAGCAAAACGCCGAGTTATTTTTGCACTACATTTACCTATCAGTAGTCTAAAAGCAGAAGTTGACAAAGATAATGGCAGCGAAAATAAAACAGACGATTGAAGATAAGTAAACAATACAATGGCGCGACCTTCGACTTCTTTTATCGCGGATGATCTCTCTCTCTCTATCTATCTACCTGAACCTTAGATCTCTCTACCAATTCTTTACTCTATCTAACTAAAATAACTACATTATACGTTTAGTACTTACTTTTTACTTAGAAATAAAAGTGAAAACAATAATATTCCTGCGTGTACACCTGCAGCGCCATCACGTGGACGCACAGCACACGTCGTCGTACGTAATACAAAACACGTCAACTTATCATTAACTCAATTAAGTTTATCGATGGTATTCACTTGTGTGTCTTATATTATATGCATTGTACACACCGTTTGTTTAATTCGCTGCTGGCATTATCCGTGCGTGCGGCGTGCGGCGGACTTGTGAAGCGAGCGAGGACAATCCGTACGCGTACGTGTGATGGCGCGGGAAACGGTCGTGAGCGCGGCGTGCGCTTGTGAACGTACGGACGTGCGCAGGGCTGGACGGCCGCGGAGCGACTACCGATACCGACCGACTAGTGAGTTAGTGACTAGACGTTTCGGCCGGCTGATAAGCCGAGCGCACCACACGACATCGAATCGACACTTATGACCCTTACATTTATTTCTAGGTCTAGCTGACGATGGTGAAGGGTCAGTAAAATAACTTAATCAATTTACTTAAAAAAATATAAACGCCACTGCTTAAAAACATAGGCCCTATTTTTTTAACAGTAGGGTAAAATTGAATCCTATATGCCACTCCGGGCATCAAGCCGAATCTAATACACCATGCATTCCAAAATCCATCACGGCGTTTAGGCTACTGGCTCAGCCAAAGAAACAGATATACATACATACACCCGAAAAATATTACCCTCCTTTTTGGCATTCGCTAGTCGGTTATAAAGCATTCAGTAAGCATTGAGTGAATGCGCACAATTTAGTGAGGCACCTTATACTCGAATTGTTAGAGTGGCTATAAGAATACTAACTAACACCGAAAACGAATAAAGATTTAACTCGTCAGTGTTTTAGTAATTAGCTCTTTTATTTATGTCTGTACAAATATATTCTTCTTTGTCATCATCTTTAGCGCCGGGGTCACTCCAAGTGCACAGGTACTTTTATTAATATGTAATATTATATATTATAATATATTTGTACAGACATAAAAAAGAGTTCGCTCGCTCATTACTGAAACACTGACGAGTTAAGTTTTTATTCCGCCTGAAAAATATATGTAGCTTTGACATTTAGCTTCAGTAGGCCAACCAACAATGACACGGAGCTACTTAAACCGACGGCGTCCCTGTATAAAAACCCACCGCGACAATAAAATGTCAAAGGAAAATAATGAGCGAGCTACTATTAAACTAGCGTTCGAGACGCCCTTAAATTCGCACGTCGCACCGAGACAGGAAGGGCCGAAAATAAACTGGGACAAATATCTGGAAATAAACTCGAGTCTGTCAGTTCACTATGGGCCAAACGGTTACCTAATAGCTCTCAAATAATGTAGTAAGGCGCAATTTCAACCACCTCCGTGGCGTAATGGTTAAGCCCATTAACTTCACATCAGGAGATCGCGAATTCGATTCCCGAAGAAGTCTAACTTTGTAAGATTCGGTTTGGTTGGTGGAAGGACATTTTCTAAGCCCGCCTGGCTAAATAACACCATATCTCTTAGTCTTGCCGCCAAACATCAATGCTAACAATATTGATGTGTTTCGGCTTGAAGATAAGATAGCCAGTTCCCCATTGCGTTGGAGAATCTTGGTAAGCCCGCTTATGAGATATTGTATTTAGTTGCCACAGACCCGGCTTTGTGCCTATAAAACTGACCGCATTGTGTTAAACGGAATGTGAATAAATGCATGTACTTTCTGGTTGACTTGACTGTCGAGTTATTGGGAATTGTACCTACATGCCGACCGTCTGAGGTGTCTCGAATTAGGAGGATTGCAGCACCTCTTGAAGAGAAAGACAGGTCTTTGTGGCATTCATACATATACATACATACACTACACAACACACACAGATGACATCTATATTTTTATTGCCACCTACAAACGAACGACCTACGAGGACTTCGCGATTGCTTTATAGGTGAGTAGTTAGTTGTCAGTTTGCGTGCCTACTTACTTGATTATTGGTAGGTTGTTTGTACCTGATGTATTAGGAACAGTCCACCGGGACTGCATTGGATATAAACAACCCCTATTCAGTGCTTAAAGCTGCGAATAACGCCAGTAGGTCGCGCCATGTCACCTGGGTTACGGAGACTTTGAGTCACCAGTATAACGGCTATTTTGTGTCCCCTGTGTTAGCAAGCCTAGGTTGTGTCTCCGTTCACGGAGCCAAGGCTTGATCACTTAGCGGCTTTAAGCAATGAACCCCTAGAGCTGCGTATCTCATGTAGTTTACGTCCCCACCTGTGGGCCTGAGACACGAAACTCAATGGGCCTAGCATGCGTCTTTGTTTGCCCATAAACGTCCCCACCGAGGGGCTCAAGCCTACCCTGAATTAGGGCGATCGGGCCTTAGTCGACCACGCGGGTCGGTTTGATTTTACACACAACCTTCGAGTTTCTTCACGGGCATGTGCAGGTTTCCTCACTATATTTTCCTTCACCTTAAGAGCGTCGGATAAACGTACAGATGAAATCTAAAATCCAAAAACACATTGGTACGTGGCAGGATTCGAACCACGACTTCCCGGACAGGAGGCAGCGACTTTAACCATTACGCCACCGACACTGCGAGTGCAAAGGAAACATGAGCAATCACGCTATGCATACTTTCTCGCGAAGGCTTCACCGTCTGGCGTAGTCGGGTATGCACAAATAAACAATGCGCTTTATTATATTAGTAGTGAAGAATAAATGTTACCTTTTTTATTCACAATTGGTAAGCCCTTGGCTTAAGTGACGATGATGCCGAAGATGGAAGCGGGACCTATATCAGATTTGATAAAAGAAATACAAATGGGTTGTATGGAAAGTTCCTTAAACAGGTGTTTCCTGGGATGATGGACTAACCAGTGTAGTAGACCTTATTAATTGCTAGTTATTCACAAAGTTTCATTAAAATGATTAATGCCATTTTTGATTTCAACAAATATTTTAAGTACGTATAGTGGCAACCCTTAAAATCAAGATAGGGGAAATTTTGAAGTGCGCGTCGGACCACGCGAAAAGCAGGGCTCCGAAGTCTTTTTAATGTAATTTTTGCAGTTGGCATAGAACAAGTCGTATGGAAATTACATGAACTTTTTACAAATCTAACTTCACAGCCATTTAAAGTCGGTCGACTATTACTCCTAAACTAAGAAAGCTTACTCGGCCGCGACAACTTGACACTCTACTTGTGGCGACATCTGCAGTACCCGCCACATACAACTACATAACCTCAACTCAAGACTGAACCATCGATCATACTATATGGAATTACATCTTCATCTCGATAGATGGCATCTAGAACGCGCTATTAGAATTTCTTCAGCGCTAAGCATATATACAAGCACCAACCATTCACGGTTGGTCCACGGCCGGACCCCAGGCACAACACCTCGCCTGGCGGAGATATCTCCCTTTGTTCTCGTCATGTAGGAACACACCGTTCCCACATACTCTTTCCATAGTTGTCACATTTCCTGAAACAGCTGAAAGTCTAACCACTCTTTTTTGTCGAAAAACCTAAAAACTTTTAGGTACAAGCTTTTATCTCTTTTATTTCAGTTTATATCCACGACACTATTAGTCGGGCTTTAAATTCATAGATCGTGCATTATCGGGTCGTGAATTATTGGTACTCCAAAATGTATGTTCAAGGTTATGACACGAGTTATCAGACTGTAGATTCATAGGTCGTGCATTATCGGGTCGTGAATTATTGGTACTCCAAAATGTATGTTCAAGGTTATGACACGAGTTATCAGACTGTAGATTCATAGGTCGTGCATTATCGGGTAGCGCATAATTGGAAAATGCAAAATAAATGGTACAGCCATACTGTGCATATTTTCTCGCGAAGCTTTTGCCGTCATACACAAACAAACGATAAACATTACGCTTACCTAGTAGCAATAATAAATAGAGTTTTAAAAAACTAAAAAACACGCTTTTAAAGTACATCAGACTAAAAAGTAAAAAATAATTCTTTATATGAGTTGAAAATAATAATTAACAAATTACTAGTATTATTGTGAAAAAGCGTGGGGCGCTCTGTGCCATATTTTTCGTCTATCGAGCAACCCACACTTTTTCACAATAATACTAGTAATTTGTTAATTATTATTTTCAACTCATATTAAGAATTATTTTTTACTTTTTAGTCTGATGTACTTTAAAAGCGTGTTTTTTATTTTTTTTAACTCTATTTATTTTTTATTCTTTAGTTCAAACTTATGAAATTAATATATTGTCGCTGATTCTTGATAAGTGTACAAAGTTTGAATTAAATCTGTCCGTTTAAAGTGGGTCAAAATCGAGTCCAAAGGAGTCGGTCACATACAAACATACAGGTTACACACATAAATCTAAGATAATAAAAGCGTGATAAAAATAGGTGTATTATATCAAAGTCCGATCTCGCAAATTATTATTATTTACATCAGGAGGTTGCGGGTCGATTCCCGGCGGGATCTCACTTTGTAAGAGTCGGTTTGGTTGGTGGAAGGGCATTTTCTACGCCCGCCTGGCTACCTACCACTATCTTATTTAAGTCCTGCCTTGATGATCCGGCTTGGAGATTAGATAGCCAGTTCCCATCGCGTTGGGGAATCTTGGAAAGCCCGCTTCTATCTTCGGTATCATCGTCACTTACCATCAGGTGAGATGATGTCAAGAACTAACCAATTTTAAATAAAAAAAGTAAAAAAGTGTTTTCATATGCTGGCAACCCTAAAAATATAGTTAGGAAAATATATAGGCTAAATAAAAGGCTGGAGATGGTAGGTTGGTAATTTAAAAAAATATTTTAAAAAAGCTTTTGAGTAATCGTAAATTGGTACGGGAAACAAAAAAGTGTGTCAAATTTCAGCCCGATAGCTTCAGTGGATGTGAATGAAATATTGATTGCAAAATTCACGGACATACATACAAATGAATTTAAATAAAAGGTTTTTACAGTAGCTGTGACGTGTACTGTGTACTGTGTACTGGAGAGTGGAGAGGAAACGCGACGTTCCATGATTAACGACGCACTCGCCGGGAACCGATCATGTCATACAGGTACGAGTGCCACACCGGTGTGTTGCAGTGCTGATGCTGGTATTGCCATCAATTATCATTTACTGCCTTCTCCCGGGGTATTTTGAGAAAACAAACAGTCAAGTGCGAGTCTGACTCACGCAGAGTAGGGTTCCGTAGTCTTTAAAAAAATAAATGTAAGTATATTTTAAAAAAAAACAAAACTATATTTGCAGTTCGCAATAGAACATTTTGAATGTAAAATCTATGAACTGCACGTCTTAAGTTGGTCGACTCTATTACTCCTAAACTAAGGAAGCCTACTAAGCTGTGATAGTTTTCCTATTAAACTGATTATACATATGTCCTACTATTTAGTATTTTTCTCAGATATCCTGAACTAGCGGTTTAGATTGGGCACACTCGAGTCTAACCATAGTACTAATAACATATGCTGTGCTGTAACTTTATTAGCACTAAAAGGAACTTAATATTTCTTAAAAAAAACACCCTCTCTTTACATGTAGGGGAGGTACCCTTAAAAAATTTTCAAGATTTTATTGTCCTACTTTGGTTGGCGTGATACATATGTATACCCAGGCCAAATTATAGCTTTTTAGGGTTCCGTACTCCCAACGGGTGACCAACGGTACCCTATTGCTAAGCCTCCGCTGTCTATCTGTCTGTTTTCACAGAATGTGTATTTCTGTTGCCGCTATAACAACAAATACTAAAAGTTGGAAAAAGTGAAAAAAAAAACCATACAAAAAAACGTGTTGAAGATTTTTTATTTAGCTCTATCGTAAAAACGGTAGTACATACAGACGTGAAACTTAATGTGATTATAGTACTTATACTGAAGTAAAACAAGAAACAATAAAAATTGGCCAAGTGTGAGTCGTAATCGTGCTAAGGAGTCCGAACTGAATGCCAAAAAAGTATATTTTTGTTGCTCGCGTTGATGTCTTTGGTTTAAAATGTGAATAGGTATCATTGTCATAGTCGTGTGGAGGAGTGTACAAGTGCGGAACCCTCAGAGCGCGAGTCCGACTCGCACTTGAACAATTTTTTAATTGCTAAGAAAAATCGAGATTCTTGCGACCAAAGTTTCCAATGCATCGCCTTAACAAAGTATCCTCCCCCTCTAAGCGTTCTCAAAGGGTTTGTCCTAGAAACTTGAAAATTACCTATATGTAAGTAAGTGGGTCTTAATAGGTCTCAATGAAATATACATATTTCCGGTATCCGGTATTCCGGTATCCCATGATACACGTTTTCAAGTTTCAAGTTTTCAAGTTATGACTGCGGAACCCTACATTGTGCGTGGTCCGACACTTACTTAGCCGGGTTTGTTAAATTTCGAGCCAATGTGATAATCTTAAGATGGATCGCATTAATCACATCACATCAAACACATTCCGCGAGTAAACATTAACCCCGCCAACCTTAACCGTATCGACGAGAGAGAGACGCACACGCACATCACGCACACGCAAACGCACACGCACACCACACTCGCTTATTTATATACATTTACTTCTCATCTGTTTCTTATCTATCATACAACGCATTGGAAACGCCCGTTTGGCGATCCAGAGAGACCGATTTATACGGAGTCTTGTCGGAATTAAACTCAAGTGGGGATTGAGTCCGAGACCGTGGTGCACGGTGCGCGGTGCGCGGTGGGAGATAGCGAGGGCAGATTAATTAGACCCGCGGCGGAATTAACAACAGGCAGCACGCACACTCGGCTCAAACAACAACTTACTAGTGATCAACAAACGTGAACAATATCTTGACGTCTCTTGTTTAAGAGCGTATTCACAAAACAGTTTTCCATACAAACTTAAAATTATTACTCTTGAAAATTGATGGGCCGATTCCAATGAAACTTTATACACTTATGGAAGTCACAAAATTCTAGTTTGTGGAAAAATTACATTTCCAAAAAATAGTGTTGTGACTAAATAAATAATAGTGATTTAAAGTTTTCATGAAGGAATTTTTAATTTCCATTTCATAATTTCAGGAAGGAATGTGGTCAACCAAAATCAGGCCGGGTGTTTGAGGAGATGGAGTCGAGCAGAAAAGCTATTAAGTCTAAACTTAAGTGGTGCCAGCAAAACCAGGAGCAAATTATGATGGATGTAATTGCTGCTCAGCATGCTAAAAATGACTTCAAGGGTTTTTTTCCATTTCATAATTTCAGGAAGGAAGGTGGGCAACCAAAATCAGGCCGGGTGTTTGAGGAGATGGAGTCGAGCAGAAAAGCTATTAAGTCTAAACTTAAGTGGTGCCAGCAAAACCAGGAGCAAATTATGATGGATGTAATTGCTGCTCAGCATGCTAAAAATGACTTCAAGGGTTTTTTTAATTTCATAATTTTAGGAAGGAATGTGGTCAACCAAAATCAGGCCGGGTGTTTGAGGAGATGGAGTCGAGCAGAAAAGCTATTAAGTCTAAACTTAAGTGGTGCCAGCAAAACCAGGAGCAAATTATGATGGATGTTATTGCTGCTCAGCATGCTAAAAACTACTTCAAGGGTTTTAGGAAAAGTAGCGAAAAAGTTTAATAATAAGCTTGGTGTGCCGGTGAGCGTCGACAATGTCACAGATCCTGAGAAAATAACTAATATGTTTAGGGAGCACTTTGTTGTTAAGTCAAATCTAAGATAAGCAAATGTTGAGTGTGATGCTGGGCTATCATGTCCTGGGAATAGTGAAATTAGGTTCTCTGCAAAACAAATTGCAAAAAAAGGCATGAAGAGAGCAACATCCCCAGGACACGATGGCCTCAGCACTGAGCATTTGCAAAATGCAGGACCTCATTTGCCTAGGGTTTTGACCCTTCTGTTTTTGTATAGGTCATTCTCACGTACCAGTAGACTTGACCAAAACCACTGTTGTACCAATCATAAAAAACAGAAGGACCAGAACCAAACAAAAATCTCGATCAGAACCAATTACAGATCAATATGCTTGGCAACAGTTATTGCTAAGGAGCTCGACGGTTTGCGTAAATTACAATATGCTATGGAGCAAGGAAAAACCTGAAATGCCAAGAGAGTTAATATTTGTCTTAAAATTTTGGTATTCTGGTCAGATAAACTTTGTAAAGTGGAGAGATTCAATTGCAATGTGGGGTAAGACAAGGTGGCTTAAGCTCTCCAAAATTGTTTAACTAATATGTTGATGCCGAGGTCGAGGAGCCCAGCAGCATGCATTTCGGATGTCATATAGATGATGTGTGCATAAATGAAACAATTGCTAAGTGTATGTGAAAATTGTGCTGCACAATACGGTCTTAGATATATCGAAACAAAAAGTGAGCTGATTTTCAAGGCAGGCAACAAGTGTCCATATCATATTCCCCTTGTGTTACTAAAGGGAACAACTTTAAAAAGACTTTCTGCTTTCAAATATCTGGGCTACTTGGTTGACAAATATTTAAATGATGATGCTGATATTAATATTGAGCGTAGGGCCCTTTCAACCAGAGCGAATATGATCGCACACAGGTTCCGTAGATGTACAGCTCAGGTAAAGATAACATTGTTTCGAGCCTACTGTACATCTCTATAGACTTTTAGCCTGGGGGCTGTGTATTCGAGAAGGATCATCAGCCGAAAGACGTCCACGGCTGGACAAAGGCATCCCCCAAGGATTTCCACAACGACCGGTCATGCGCTGCCCGCATCCAGGGGCTTCCCGCGACCATCACCAGGTCGTCGGTCCACTAAGTGGGAGGCCTGCCTACGCTACGTCTTCTGGTATGCGGTCGCCACTCGAGAACTTTAATGCCCCAACGGCCATCTGTTCTACGAGCTATGTGCCCCGCCCACTGCCACTTAAGTTTAGCAATTCTAAATGTATAATACAGCTTCCATACATACATACACACATTACCTAATGGGAAAACGATTTATCTACCTACTAGTGACAAATAGATAGTCTGCTCAGAATTACGTTAAAACATTTAATTGCAACCATGTTAAAGCAGTTACGAGGCGTTTAAATTTATGAATGAGTTCACGCTGATATCGAATGTCAAGTGGCAACGTGCCAAGGTCAGGAGAATTAACATCGGGTGTTACATGAAAATAATAAATCGTCATTTCCGTTACTATCTCATTGTGAAGTGACGTAGCTACGAGTGCGTCACTTCTCAATGAGAAACAAACCCAAACCTCAAATCAACAAGCAATGTTTTGAGGCTCAAAGTATTAACAAACGTTACTGTAAACATTAGGAAAGAGTAACTAGTGTGCTGGTGTAAGGGGTGCGTAGGGTAGGGCGGGGCTAGTTGAGCATAGGGGTAAGTTGGGCAATCGAAATATCTCAGAAACTATAACTCAGATGAGATACTAGTTAGGCTTCTTTTTTCTTGAAT
The DNA here is from genome assembly GCA_947284805.1 of Coleophora flavipennella. Classification (NCBI taxonomy): domain Eukaryota; kingdom Metazoa; phylum Arthropoda; class Insecta; order Lepidoptera; family Coleophoridae; genus Coleophora; species Coleophora flavipennella. The sequence goes on from OX369299.1 coordinate 9,811,938, forward strand.
TACTTCAAGTACTTTTACGTTTATTTACTTTCCTGTCCAACCAATTCTCTCCATTCTCCTCCAGCACCACATTTCAAACGCTTCCAATCTTTCTCTGTCCTGTTGAGTGAGTGTCCATGTTACTGAACCATACACCGCAATGCTCCAGATGTACGTTTTTAAAAAGCGTTTTCTATTATTGCGTGACATTTAAGAAGTATGTGGATTCTTTTTATTATTAAAAGCTGTTTTTGCCATGGCTACTCTTGAAATTATATCTGGGGTACATCTTGAGTCATTGCTTATTAAACTGCCTAAATACTTGAAGTTTTTAACGTGTTCTAATGTTTAGTTGTTCAAATGGATTTGGCTATTATTAATATTTTTTTCTTCAGATGATCAATGTTTTTGTTTTGTTGTGTTTATCTTGAGCCCAAATTCTATGAATATTCTATCTGTTCTTTTAACTAGTTTTTCTAGGTCTTTCGTTTTTTCTGCTAACGCAGCTATGTCATCTACGAATCGTATAAAATGTATTCTTTCCCCATAAAATTTTACCCCGCCTTCCTCAGTTTAAATATTTTTTTTAAGGCACATTCTATAAAAAAAGGTGAATATAAACGGTGAGAGTACTCGCACTCCTTGTTTTATTTTTAAATTCTCATATTTGTCTCTGATCTCTATTAAGTTTTCTTAATTTTTGTAAAGATAGTATATAATATTTCTGTCCCTGTAATCTAAAACCTGCATCTTTCAAAACCCCCATCATCAGTTTCCAGTTCACCTTGGTAAAAGCCTTTTCCAAATCAATAACATCTCATTGTGTGTTCATGTTTAAATCTAGTCTTGTGTACATTAATCCTAATGATAAAATGGCTTCCCTAGTTCCTCTGTTGTTTCTAAATCCATGCTGATCTATACCTACATATTCTTCGGCTATTGGTCTCATTCTAATTTGGATGATTTTGAGTAATATTTTAGAGGCTTGTGAAATTATGCTTAGTGTTCTGTGCTTTTCACATTTAAATATATTTAACATTTTGGGTATTGTGACAGTTTTGGCTAGTTTTAAAATCTTCCGGAACTTAACCCAGAAAGGACATTTCCTGTATCAGTACAAAAATTTCACCTAGTAGTTTAGTAGTAAATTATGAGTTATTAAATTTCCGTCAGTCTCAAAAAGCTTACTTTGCATACCAGTAAATCTTATATATAAAATTCTCGTGTCACAATGTTCGTTCCCGTACTCCTCCGAAACGGCTTGACCGATTCTCATGAAATTTTGTGAGTATATTGAGTAGGTCTGAGAATCGGCCAACATCTATTTTATTTTAGGGTAGGATAGGGTAGGGTAGTGTAGTGTAGGGTAGTGTAGTGTAGGGTAGTGTAGTGTAGGGTAGTGTAGAGTAGGGTAGTGTAGTGTAGTGTATGTAGGGTAGGGTAGGGTAGGGTAGGGTAGTGTAGGGTAGGGTAGGGTAGTGTAGTGTAGGGTAGTGTACTGTAGGTTAGTGTAGGGTAGGGTAGTGTAGTGTAGTGTATGTAGGGTAGGGTAGTGTAAGTTAGGGTAGTGTAGAGTAGTGTAGTGTAGTGTAGGGTAGGGTAGGGTAGGGCAGTGTAATGTAATGTAAGGCGGTACGTAGTTCGCCGGGGCAGCTAGTGATTATAATAAAATTCTATATGAACGAAATACGTTACAAGTATTTTGACGTGAAACGGCATTAAAATCAGAAAAGTGAACCGTCACAACATTGGTCTATCCCTCTTACCTTTTGTATTTATAAAACTACTAGGTTTATCCCGCGGCTTCACCCGCGTGGACATCGTTTTAATCACTGTCTTTAAGGGTGATTAGTAAATTATGTCGTTTCCCAACTACTTAACCACTGTGCAAAAAATCACAACAATCAAGTATTTTTTTCAGTTCCCTCAGGAACTGCATCAGATTATGCTATTTTCCCGGGATAAAAAGTAGCCTATGTCCTTCCCCGTGACAAATTTCATAAAGATTGGTCAAGGCGTTGAAGCGTGAAAAGGTAACAAACAAACACATTTTCACATTATAATATCAGTAAGGATTCGTCGCACAGACATGGATCTCGTGACGCTATACTCAGCTCACTGCCACTGTTGTCATGTAGAGTTTGCGTCGGGGCCGGGGTGGGGCTGCGGGGGAGGCGTAAAATGACCGAAACCGGCGCAGTTGCTCCTTTTTTTCAGTATCACTCCCGAAACACACGCGATAGCGCGGTGATTTTCTCGTGTTTATATTTAGAAAACACAAATTTTTTTTTGCTTATCTGAACGCTGGTAGTTAGATTAATTGTAAGTAAAGCGCGAAAAGAAACTATTATCTACAACAACAAAACGCTGGGCAAAACTGATAAAAACGCATTTTGGAAAACTATATAGTAGGTTCACAAACATATTCGAGATCCACTTGAATGTATGACAGCGATGGGTACTTGTATAATTACACCGCTCTCATTGCCCGATGGCTCCCAATACCTATCTCTCCCCTACATGCACGTTTGCCTTCGAATATTTTTTAACGAGCTGGTACCCCCCGCAGCTTGTCCCGCGTAGATATCGTGGGTATAATATATGCGGTGCGCGGGCCTGCGTTGTCCTGAAGGTCCATTCTAAATGATAATTTGATTTGAAATATTTTATTTTACTTATTTAGTCTGTGTTTCCCGACTCCTACAATTTGGGGATCTTCAAGGCGAGAGTGAATAGGCATTATTTGAATTTCCGTGTACCATCCTCGACTACATCGTCACTTACCATCAGGTGAAATGTAGTCAAACGCACTCAAATTTTCAATAATAATAAAAAAATACTTTACCTTTTATAACAAATAATACAAACACACATACAAAAAATCAAATCCTCTCTCAAGTAGTTGAGACTAGTGGATTCCCGTAAATACGTTTCCGCTTTTAAAATTTAGATCTTTACAACAACGCCACCCACCAGATCCAACTTATAGTTATGAACCTCCAGGAAAACCCATAAGTCCCAAAAAAAATCATTAAAATCGATTAAGCCGATTCGAAGGAAAAAAATACGAATACACTTACAACGGAATTTTATACATTAAGATTAGTTGGGAAAGAAAAGTGTGTGTTCCTATAACTGCTCCTGCGCTCCACTTTCACGTTCACACCTAAACCTGCCTGTCTCTATAAATACAGACAGATTAAAACAAAACTGTAATTATTATTTATGTTAAATCGATGTTCAAGCTGAACATAAAAATCTTTACAATAACTTTTATGATCTTGTACAAAATTGAGGGCTATAAAATAAAATGCTAACAAAAGAACAGACTTATCAAAAGGCAAAATTAACTAAAACCGTGTCAATATTTAATTATTTAGGCACTAAAGCTAAGAGACTATCTCTCCACAAGAGAAGCGCGGCGGCCTGGCTGCTCAATAAATAATTAATGAAAATGGAAACTAGTTTCACGTCCTTTTCTAAAAAATTAAGTGAAATTTAATGAATTTGGACACGTTTTGTAACAAAATAACTAAAGTAATACGACGAGTAGATGGTACGCGGTAATAACTAAAGTAGTACTACGAGTAGATGGTTCGCGGTAATAACTAAAGTAGTACTACGAGTAGATGGTACGCGGTAATAACTAAAGTAGTACTACGAGTAGATGGTTCGCGGTAATAACTGAAGTAGTACTACGAGTAGATGGTACGCGGTAATAACTAAAGTAGTACTACGAGTAGATGGTACGCGGTAATAACTAAAGTAGTACTACGAGTAGATGGTACGCGGTAATAAATAAAGTAGTACTACGAGTAGATGGTTCGCGGTAATAACTAAAGTAGTACTACGAGTAGATGGTACGCGGTAATAACTAAAGTAGTACTACGAGTAGATGGTACGCGGTAATAACTAAAGTAGTACTACGAGTAGATGGTACGCGGTAATAACTAAAGTAGTACTACGAGTAGATGGTACGCGGTAATAAATAAAGTAGTACTACGAGTAGATGGTACGCGGTAATAACTAAAGTAATACTACTTGTTGATGGTACGCGGTAATAACTAAAGTAGTACTACGAGTAGATGGTACGCGGTAATAACTAAAGTAGTACTACGAGTAGATGGTACGCGGTAATAACTAAAGTAGTACTACGAGTAGATGGAACGCGGAATAACTAAAGTAGTACTACGAGTAGATGGTACGCAGTAATAACTAAAGTAGTACTACGAGTAGATGGTTCGCGGTAATAACTAAAGTAGTACTACGAGTAGATGGTTCGCGGTAATAACTAAAGTAGTACTACGAGTAGATGGTACGCGGTAATAACTAAAGTAGTACTAGGAGTAGATGGTTCGCGGTAATAACTAAAGTAGTACTACGAGTAGATGGTACGCGGTAATAACTAAAGTAGTACTACGAGTAGATGGTTCGCGGTAATAACTAAAGTAGTACTAGGAGTAGATGGTTCGCGGTAATAACTAAAGTAGTACTACGAGTAGATGGTACGCGGTAATAACTAAAGTAGTACTACGAGTAGATGGTTCGCGGTAATAACTAAAGTAGTACTACGAGTAGATGGTACGTGGTAATAACTAAAGTAGTACTACGAGTAGATGGTTCGCGGTAATAACTAAAGTAGTACTACGAGTAGATGGTACGCGGTAATAACTAAAGTAGTACTACGAGTAGATGGTACGCGGTAATAACTAAAGTAGTACTACGAGTAGATGGTACGCGGTAATAACTAAAGTAGTACTACGAGTAGATGATATGCGGTAATAACTAAAGTAGTACTATGAGTAGATGGTACGCGGTAATAACTAAAGTAATACTACGAGTAGATGGTACGCGGTAATAACTAAAGTAGTACTACAAGTAGATGGTACGCGGTAATAACTAAAGTAGTACTATGAGTAGATGGTACGCGGTAATGACTAAAGTAATACTACGAGTAGATGGTACGCGGTAATGACTAAAGTAATACTACGAGTAGATGGTACGCGGTAATAGCCAAACTTTTAACGGAAATGCTTTCACTACACCCACAACAAAATGTTGTTTCGAACCAGTATGCTCCTACAATTTATTGTTTGAACAAGACTCATGCCACAGGAGCTTGTTTTTACCATTTTTATACAGATGTAAGAACCTAAAAACCCCAGGAGAGCCAGGTAAATAGAAAATCATCATTTCAGCCGAATGTCGTCCACTTCTGGACAAAGGTCTCAACAAGGATATCCATAACAACCGGTTCGCGCTGCCCGCATCCAGCGGCTTCCCGCGACCTTAATAACCAGGTCTTCGGTCCACCGAGTGGAGGGAGGCCTGCCAACGGCAACTAAATAGGATATAGGCAACCTAAATTTACCATATATACAGGGTGTCCCGCGATAAAGTTCAACCCCGAAAGGGGATGAAATTAGATCAAAAATTATTCATAAAAAAAAAAATCTTTTTTTCTTTATTTGAGTGCGTTTGACTGCAACTCACCTGATGGTAAGTTATGATGCACTCGAGGATGGTAAACGCAAATTTAAGATTTTAATTTTTTACAAGGAATCTAATGTACAAAAATGAGAATTTCTTCCAAAGTAATAAGATCGATTTCGTTGGTATAAAAAAAATATTATGAGAAATACTTGGCAAAGAGATTAAAGTAGCAAATAGCTCGCAAAAAAGTAGCCATCATGGCTTTTTGTAATAAAAATACATTTTAAAGGTGCTGTTCAGGTGTTTTTCAATGATTTCTTAATTTGTCTAAACTTTGCCCATATGAGCAGAAAATATGATGACTTATTTACATTCTTTATCATGTTAGCTTTCAATCCACAAAAAATCTGCGCCTCAACTCGAAAAACAAGCGAGCTAGGAACTTTTGATTTGATAACGTCACCACTCAGGTAGAGACTCCTTTGTATTAGAGTTCCGTGCCCAAAGGGCAAAAACGGGACCCTATTACTAAGAATTCGCCTTTCCTCTGTCTGTTTTTCTGTCTGTCCGTGTTTTACCAGGCTGTATTTCATGAACCGTGATAGCTAGACAGTTGAAATTTTTACAGATGATGTATGTCTGTTGCCACTATAACAACAACTACTAGAAAATAGAATAAAATAAATATTTAAGGGGCTCCCATACAACAAACGTGATTTTTTTTGCTCGATATTGCTAATGGCAAAAGGTAGACGCTTGAAGTATTCACAGAATATTTAGTTATTTATTCCGGCCAAGTGCGAGTAGGACTCGTGCACGAAGGGTTCCGTTTCATTATCTATAACGTATGATGTATGGAAGCCTCCCTTGAGTATTAACTTTATTTTAATTCACTTAATTATTTATTTTTAAAGTGAATAGTGAATATTTCATGCGTCTACCTGTTGCCATTATACCGGGTACCGGGTTCAAATCTGGACGGCCAATGTACCAATGAGTTTTTCAAAACTTACGTACATACTTACCGATTGCTTTAACGGTGAAGGAAAACATCGTGAGGAAACCTGCACACGCCTGCGATGAAACTCGAAGGTTGTGTGTGAAGTTGACCAACCCGCACTGGGCCCGCGTGGTCGACTAAGGCCTGATCACCCTCATTCAGGGTAGGTTCGAGCCCCTCGGTGGGGACGTATATGAGCTAATATGATGATGATAAATTAAATTAAAGTAACACAAATATATAAGGGGGGCTCCCATACAACAAACATGATTATTTTTTTTGCTCGTTTTTGCTCGATATTGATAATGGCAACAGGTAGACGCATGAAATATTCACTATTCACTTTAAAAATAAATAATTAAGTGAATTAAAATAAAGTTAATACTCAAGGGAGGCTTCCATACATCATACGTTATAGATAATGAAACGGAACCCTTAGTGCACGAGTCCTACTCGCACTTGGCCGGTTTTTTTTATTATTGTTGTACCGGTTTGGTTGCCGGGCGGAGGTGGTGACGTTATCATCATATTTTCAACCGACTTCCAAAAAGGAGGAGGTTCTCAATTCGACTGTATGTTTTTTTGTTTGTTTGCTACGCGATATCTTCGCAGATTGTGAACCGATTTTCATAATTTTATCCCATTTAATTGGTCCCATATAAATTTAATCAAAATCGGTTTATTAATTTATTAGAAAATTGTCAAAAAACAAAATTACTTAAGTATGCAAAATTGTACTAAGTTGTTGCGACGGAAGTCGGTTTTTTAACGTGTTTAGCGTTTTCAATTATTGCACATTAGAGTCCTTAAAAAAATTAAAATCTTAAATCTGCAATATTTTTTATTTTTTTTTGCCAATTTTTGATCTAATCTTAGGGGGGGTGTCCTTTTCGGGGTTGCACTTTATCGCGGGACACCCTGTATTTTCGTATAGAGAACAGTACAAGTAAATGATCGTTAGTCAGAAACCCCTTCATGTGCAAAACTTAGATTGAAACTAGAAATAATTCGGTTCAATGGAGCGAATGAAGGAATCTAGGGCTTATTATTTAATTAGGGTTACACGCAAAAAAAAACAAGAGCTAATCGGTGTTGTTACTAATTTTTAGGGTTTTAAACCCAAAGGGCGAGATTATTTGCTATTACTAAGCCTACACCACTGTCTGTCCGTCTGTCCTACATTAAAGGGTTGTATCTTTTGAACGGTAAGTTGAATTATTAGGGTTCCGTACGCCCAACGGATGACCAAGGGGACCCTATTACTAAGCCTACGCTGTCTGTCCGTCCGTCTGTCAGCGTGCTGTATTTTTATGAACGGTAATAGGTAGGCAGTTGAAATTATCACATAATGTGTATTTCTATTGCCGTTATAACAACGAATACTAGAAATTTAAAAAAGCGAAAAAATAAGGGGAGTCTCCATACAAAAAAAAGTATTTTTATAGTTCTTTAGAAAAATATTTGATTTAGCTCTATCGTTAAAATGGTAATACATACAAGCGCGAAACTTGGTGCGATTATTATACTAATACTCAAGTAAAACAACAAATAATAAAAATTGGCCAAGTGTGAGCCGGACTCGCGCTAAGGAGTCCGAACTGAATGACTTTTAAAGTTGCGTAACTCAAAAGGAAAACACGGAACCATTAAAGAATCACTCGCGCGTCTATCTGTACATCAGTCACAGTCAGTTTACTCCGAAACTACTGAACCGATTGAGTTGAAATTTGGTACACATATATTTAAGTCAGTAACCCAAAGACGGACGTGTAACGTAAATAAATGAATTTAAAACATGGGGGGCCGTATGGCTCCAAGCTTAGAATAGGATCATCCCATCTCTTCCAACGGCGATCATAAGAGTAGACTAAGGGACTTAAAACCGGAGTATGGGCAGCAGAGTCTTTTCCGTGCGATGTGAAATATCTGTAACCACACTGCGATCGCCAACCCGCCTGCCTAGCGAGGCGTTTACGGCAAGCCTGGGGGGGCCTCCTTATGAATAACACATCCAGAAAAAAGCCCCTAGTCCCAGCGGCCCTGCTATTCTTCGCTCCAGACCAGTCATAGTAACGGCGGGCGGGAGGTGCGAAGAATCCCCGGCAGATGCCAGGCTACTAAACTCAACAACCTTTGGCCCTGGCAATTTATAACACGTGTACACTGCGTACTGACCAGAAGCTTAATTACAGAACTCGAAGAAGGATTGAGCAGGTTACGGTGGGATTTATGTGAATATCGTAGGTTTATGTGAAGTCCGAAGAGCGTCGGTGACGATACGGGCAAGGGCTGCCGCCCTCCTGTCCGGGAGGTCGTGGTTCGATTCCTGCCACGTACCAATGTGATTTCGAATTTCGATTTCATATGTACGTTTATCCGACGCTCTTACTGGGCCCGCGTGGTCGACTAAGGCCCGATCGCCCTAATTCAGGTTAGGCTCGAGCCCCTCGGTGGGGACGTATATGAGCTGATGTGATGTGAAGTCCGAAGAGAAAAAGAGAACACCATGATCCTTAAATCCGGAAACCGTGCTTTATTTCCGGGAGGGCGACCAACTGTCTCAGGAATGTATATTTTAGCAGGGTTGTGTCGGGTTTCTCGTCCACAATTCCCTCATTACCAATATGGTCCAAATCGTGAGCGTTTCGACAAGGGTTGCATACCTGATACTCAAAATCACCAAACGGTATTCGATGAAGGTCATACAGGTATGCGCGCCGACCGCGGAATACTCCGATGACGAGGTAGAGACTATGCATGAGGACATCTGTACAGCCATACATAGTACCACGACTTATTACACCGTTGAGGTGGGGGAGCTGAGAGTGGGGCAATTTGGATACGGAGTAAGAAATGCACGTGGTCAGATGCTGGCCGACTCTATGGAGAAGGAGAGCCTCTTTATGATGAACTCCTTCTTCAAAAAGTCAAAAAAGCGGAATTGGACATGGTTGCATCCCAATGGGGCGTGACAAACAACGAGATTGACTTCATCAGGTTGACGAAAAGGCAAATATTCAATTATGCCTCCGTAATCAACTCGGTAAAAACAGGAAGCGATCACCAAATGGTAAGAGGTACATTGAATCTAAAGACCAAACTAGAATGTCGACTGATGAAGCCTTCGCTCCGACCAGCGCCCATCCCGCTCCAAAACCACAAGAGCTTACAGCTAGAGTTGCACAATTGCTTCGAATGCCTAAGAGACTGCGAGAATGTGGACGATTATAATGTCCGCTTTTGCTATATATATACATACATACATACATATATTCTTTTGTTAACACCTTATTTGTTTTAAATGCAATAAAGAGTTAACAAAAAAACAAAGATTAGTGGATAATGTCCAAACGGTCGGGTCTAAGATTTTTTAAAACTCGCCGTTCAAACAGAACCAAAAAAATCTCGGACTTCACCAGTAACCTAATGGAAGAAAGACGCAGATTGGTTTTGCAGTCCTCTGAAGACGCAACTAAACAGGCAGATCTCTAAGTCCCTGACTCGCGATTTGCACCAGTATAACACTAACTGTATTAAAGAGGCGATTGAGCATAACAATGGCTTCAAAGTGTTCGCGAGAGATCTGTCTGTTGGACAAAGCCAGCAGACCGCAACGTTTGGACCGCAAATCTACCTGCCAGCGGTCTGGCTAAAGACACAAGAGCAAGACTAACTCGACACTATACCGAAGATATCCCGGACGTCAGCCTGTACGAGATTAGAATGGCTCTCAAGCAGTTCAAGAAAAACAAGGCACCGGATGATGATGGAATTACGGTTGAACTTCTGAAAGTCGGTGGGACACCGGTACTAAAGCTATTCAGAAGTTATTTAATTCCATTATACTCGAGGGACAAACGCCTAAGGCATGGCATAGAAGTGTGGTTGTGCTTTTTTTGAAAAAGGGTGACAACACCCTGCTGAGGAACTACTGAGCCATGTTTACAAGCTGTTTTCGGAAGAATAGAATAGAATAGAATGCTTTATTTTATGCTTTTTTTTAGTCATTACGATTCGATCCCACGCAGGTTTGACCACTTTTAGCCTCTCGATCAAGCCGGCTTCTGAAGAGGCTTTAGTACCATAGACCACATACATACGCTGCGGCAGATTATACAGAAGATTGAAGAGTACAATCAGCCACTATGCTTGGCGTTCGTGAAAAGCCTTTGATTTAGTCGGGCTGTGCTACAGTCTCTCCAGCGGTGCCAAATTTACAATCGACACATCGAGGTGTTGAAGTGTCTGTAAAACGCCACCAAGAAAAGAACTCGAAACCTGTACAGATTTTTTTTATTCACAATTGGTAAGCCCTTGGCATCATCTCACCTGATGGTAAGTGACAATGATGCCGAAGATGTAAGCGGGCTTACCAAGATTCCCCAACGCAATGGAGAACTGGCTATCTTATCTTCAAGCCGGAACACATCAATGTTGTTAACACTGATGTTTGGCGGCAACACTTAGATAAGATGGTGGTAGCTAGCCAGGCCCTTCCGAGAAACCTCGTAAAAAGTAAAAATATAGGTAGTTCCTCAATCAGCGTACGGAACCCTCTCCACGCGGCTTTAACTCGTACTTGTCTGGTTTTTTTAGTGTGCTGGCAACCCAACAAGTGCTGGCAACCCAGCAAATCGTGACAGTAGACAGTGCAATAAACCGGCCTCTTGCGAGTCGGACTCGCGCAATGTAGGGTTCTACGGAACTAGAGACAATTAAAGACTCCGAACTTTTATAAATAAATATATACTTTACAAAAAAAATATTGTTTTTGCAATTGGTAATACATCATTTTGTATGGAAAAATATATGAACTATTAACAAATCAAACTGCATCATCATCACTTACCGTTAGGTGAGATGATGCCAAGGGCTTATCAATCCTTACTATAATATTATAAATGTGTTTTTTTTTTTTTTATTTGTTACCTTTTCACGCTTCAACGCCTTGACCAATCTTTATGAAATTTGGCATGCAGGTAGCCTGTGTCACGGTCAAGGACATAAGCTACTTTTTATCCCGGAAAAATAGCATAATCTGATGCAGTTCCTGAGGGAATTAAAAAAATACTCGATTGTTGTGATTTTTTGCACAGAGATGGTTGAGTAGGTGGGAAACGACGTAATTTACTAATCACCCTTGAAGACAGTCATTAAAACGATGTCTACGCGAGCGAAGCCGCGGGAAAAGGCTAGTTACCTATAAATTTTAAAAATATCTTAAGTTGGTCGACTATTACTCCTGAAATAAGAAAGCCTACTTAACTGTGTCCTTTTAAATGGGTTATACAGGGTGTGACAAAGTTGATGTAGGTCCCGTTATCTGGGACTTCTACTTATCTAAGCCGTGCAAAGACAGACGGACATGACGGACAGACATGGCGAAAGTATAAAAGAGTTCCTTGATGACTAAAGAAGCCTAAAAAACTGGCCAAGTGCGAGTTGGACTCGCATGAAATAGGGTTCCGTAATCCTTTCAAAACTAAATGATTTTTTTTTAAACTAAATTGTATGGTAAATCTATTAAAATTTTACAAATCCAACTCCAATGAAATTGTTTTCTGAGAAGAACAAGTAAAATTATTTTCACTTGTTACTGTACTACCTCATGATTAGTACTATAAACACATTAAAATTTACATTTACAAACAAAAGACATCAACGCGAGCAACATAAACATGCTTTTTAGGGTTCCGTACCCCAAAAAACGGAACCTTTATAGGATCACTCGCGTGTCTGTCTATCGGTCCGTTTGTCTAAGTTGGTCTGCGCGTCTTAAGTCTTAAGTTGGTATCGACTATCTCTCCGAAACTAAGAAACTTAGTCGTGATAGTTTTTCTTTAAAATTAATTACATTTCCTACTATTTACTATTTTTAGATGTCCTGAAAAAGCGGTTAAGCTTTAGGCACTTAAGTTTTCACTTCAAAAATGTTTTTTCAAGGTAATATTTTACTAGCTGTTTCCCGCGGCTTCACCCGCGTGATCAACGTTTCTATGACTTTTCGAGGGTGCGCAGTGCTTGCGTGCAGCCGCTTGCGGCTCGCGAGCGTGAAAAAAGTAGCCTTTGTGTTAATCCAGGTCCTAATCTGTCTACCTACCAAATTTCGGCCAGATCCGTTCAGTAGTTTTTGCGTGAAGAAGTAACAAACATACACACTCACATGCTTTCGCCTTTATAATATTGGGGTGATAACTTTGTCGGAGTAATTAATATTTATACGAGCCTGCCAAACTACAGCTTTCTTTCTCTGAGCCAAGCCACGGACAGACGGACATGGCGAAACTGTACGGGTTGCTTGTTCACTACGGAACCCTAAAAGCCAGCCAAGTGTCCAAGTGTGAGTCATATTCGCGTTAAGGTCAAGAGTCCGAACTTAATATAAAAACCGGTCTTGTGTCCAAGTGTGAGCCATATTCGCGTTAAGGTCAAGAGTCCGAACTTAATAAAAAAAACCGGCCAAGTTTCCAAGTGTGAGTCATATTCGCGTTAAGGTAAAGAGTCCGAACTTAATATAAAAACCGGCCTTGTGTCCAAGTGTGAGCCATATTTGCGTTAAGGTCAAGAGTCCGAACTTAATAAAAAAAACCGGCCAAGTTTCCAAGTGTGAGTCATATTCGCGTTAAGGTAATGAGTCCGAACTGAATAAAAAACCGGCCAAGTGCGACGCGGGTTTATAAAAACACAGGGTTACGCACCAAACCTTTAAGGGTTAACTGGAGGGACGAAATCCCATACAAACGTACTTTCGTTTTAATTTCGAAACCATAAAACTCATCGTATTCAAATTTTTTACAAGCATTAAGATGATAAATATCTAGATCTGTAATTAGTTTTGGTTCGAAAATAATAAACAAAAAAAAAAGTTACTTATATTACTCGATTTCGTCGATAAAAAGGCCAAATTTTTTAAGTTGCTATAACTTTTTTTTTGTTTATTATTTTCGAACCAAAACTAATTACAGATCTAGATATTTATCATCTTAATGCTTGTAAAAAATTTGAATACGATGAGTTTTATGGTTTCGAAATTAAAACGAAAGTACGTTTGTATGGGATTTCGTCCCTCCAGTTAACCCTTAAGTACCAACTGAGATTCTCACAACAAGCCATTAAATATATCACACGATTTTTTTTCTATTTTTTTTTATTTTATTATTATTAAAAATTTGAGTGCGTTTGACTGCAACTTACCTGATGGTAAGTGATGATGCAGTCGAGGATGGTACACGCAGACTCAAATAATGCGTATTCACTCTTGCCTTGAAGATCCCCAAATTATAGGAATCGGGAAACACTGACGCAGGCAAGGAGTTCCACTCCTGCGCTGCAAGCATAGTAAATGAAGAAGCGTAACGATTCGTGCGAAAAGGTGGAACATCAACAACAAAGGGGTGCAACCCCTCCCTGCGTCTCGTTGACCGACGGTGGAATGGAGCAGGGGGAATGAGGTCGTGAAGTTCTTGCGCGAACTCTTCAAAATGAATTCGATAGAATACCGACAGACAGGCGACTTTGCGGCGATGCTCAAGGCTTTGGAGCCTGTCATTGACTAGCTCGTCGTCACCTATTAACCCTCTAAAATTGGCTCCCATGTTTAAAATTAATTTCTTTACGTTACACGTTCATCTTTTGGTCACCGATTTACATATATGTACCACATTTCAACTCAATCGTTCCAGTAGTTTGGGAGCAAATTAGCTGTGACAGACAGACGGGCGTACGGTTAGACAAACACACGAGTAATCCTATAATGGTTCCGTTTTTAGGGTTCCGTACTCAAAGGGTAAAAACGGGACCCTATTACTAAGACTCCGCTGTCCGTCCGTCTGTCTGTCTGTCTGTCTGTCAGTCCGTCTGTCACCAGGTTGTATTTCATGAACCGTGATAGCTAGACAGCTAAAATTTTCACAGATGATGTATTTCTGTTGCCGCTATAACAACAAATACTAAAAATTAGAAAAATAAAAAATAAGGGGAGTCTGTATGAATGAACTTGCGCCATCTAGTATGATGGTTTTTGAAACATGTAACTAGCGCCATCTAGCATGATGGTACAGAACCCCATGTGTGCGGTTCTGATTTGCACTTAGCCGGTTTTTTTTGATGCACGGAACCCTAAAAATATCATATTTCAGCCATTTTGTATTTTTGTTCATGACATTTACCCATGGTTTCTCAAGGAAACTCGTTAGATATATAATTTTAATTGAATAAAAGAAGCCCCAGTAATTTTTTTAGCTTGAGGTCCACAACTAACCATGCACGGCACGAGTACCTACCTATATGCGTGATGATCTGATGATGATGATTATGTACCTACGAGTGTTTCATAACGTCACTAATACCTGGGTAGTGGCTAATGGGTACAGAGTACAGACATACTTTGGAGTAGCTCCCTGCTAATTTTAGCCTATCATTCGATTCGAATATTTTATAAGGATTCAGGTCAGTGCAACGGGACATCTCGCGGAGACCGAACTAACGTAACACTGTGAACGCAGACTAATAATACATTGGAACTAAAGGCTAAGGATAGATGGCGCTAGGCCTCTCATCGATCATTCGTCTGAAATAAAACTCACTTGAAAGAGGAAAACTAGATAAGAAACTTCAGAAACTTGTATAAAATTCACTAAACATTAACAAACAGGTACTTGTAAGGGTTGCTACGATTACTAGGTTTATGCTGTATAAGGCCGTTAAATTTTCACAGAGTATGTGTATAATATGGGTGATTGATTTACTAACAAATAATAAAAGTGAGTAAAGAAAAAAATTAGAACGAAAGTGTTTTTTTTTTGTACTTTTAATCGTAAAACTTCGTTCGATTAATCATAAAGTAAAACTACCTAATTACAAATATCATCATTACAGCTCATATACGTCCCCACCGAGGGGCTCGAGCCTACCCTGAATCAGGGCGATTAGGCCTTAGTCGACCACGCGGGCCCAGTGCGGGTTGGTTGGTTGGTTAATTACAAATATAATACATATATAAGATTTTAAGGGTCAGTATGGGGAAATTCTAAACTAAAAGAGATAGAGAAAAACGCTCTTAGGAACCGTGATCTCAATTTTGAGAAAATAAAAATGGCGTTTTAAAAATATAAATAAAATCATAATACGAGTAGATATGTTCAGAGATATGGATTTTTTCGTTATTTCGATTGTATCATCATTACAGCTCATATACGTCCCCACCGAGGGGCTCGAGCCTACCCTGAATCAGGGCGATTAGGCCTTAGTCGATCACGCGGGCCCAGTGCGGGTTGGTCGACTTCACACACAACCTTCGAGTTTCTTCGCAGGCGTGTGCAGGTTTCCTCACGATGTTTTCCTTCACCGTTAAAGCAATCGGTAAGTCGTATGTAAAAAGCGTCGGTGGCTCAACCGGTAACGACTCGGTCCATCTAACCAGAGGTACCGGGTTCTAATCTGGACGGCCAATGTACCAATGAGTTTTTCAAAAACTTACGATTGTATGTCACTATACAAACCATAAATTGTATGGAGATCATTAGGTCTAAAGTTGCTAGAAGTTGTTGAAATTTACGTTTTAGTTTTATTTAATAGTTATGTGGAAACTCAACTTACTGGCCGATTTTCAGATGAAAAAGGAAAAAATGTTAAAACATTCAGACTTTAAAAAACAAGTTGTGTGTTTCTTTCATTCACTAAATGCATAATTTTGTAAATTAATTAGTTGTGTTATGAATTCAATGATCAACTAAACAGGTAAAATGCCTCAATTGTTGTCAAATTACGAAAAAAATAATTTATTAAGATGGTATCATCATTTGAGTAACAGGAACCAAATTTTGGCAATTGACTGGTATCTTAATAAATTCCCCCTGAGGGAAACGCCAAGTCGCCATACTTTGACCACAATGTTGAATAATTTACTGAGGTGCAGAAGCTTCACGAAGCCTCACAAAACACATTCCTACATCATCGGTCGACATGTCGAAATAAATGTTTTGTGTTTTTCGAGAGTTTTCCGGATCTGTCGTCGAGAGAAATCGCTACGGAAATGGCTATTGCACAGCGTACTGTAATGAGGATACTTAAAAAGTATAAATAAAAACCGTATCGATAAGTATGTATTGTTCAGAAACTTCTCGACTATCATGCGAGAAGATCAGTATTATGTAATTGGGTTATCTACCGTGTAACATACGGGACACAAATATTTTGAGCCGAACTCTTTGGACGGATGAGACTAACTTTTCAAATAATGGTAAACTGAGATTACTTCTCCGTTTTATTCATTTCTTTTTAAGTTTTTTTATGAGGAAAACTTATAATGCCATTTCAGGGATGTATAAACGGCGCAAAAACTATTACTGGTCCACAGAAAATCCTTTACAAACCACTGAAAGCAGCAACCAAATTAGATTTTCATTTGATTGTTGGTTGGATCGGATTTTGGACAATAAAGTCGCGTCCATTCAGTTTTACGGTGGGACCCGTCGAAGTCCAACATACCTGGATATTCTCAGAAATCTTGATGATGATTTAGATGATTTGCCTTTGGCAGCAATACGGAACATAAGGTTCCCACAAGATGGAGCCCCTGCGCACAATAGTCGCCTTGCACAAAATTACCTCAACGAAAGGTTTGGGAACACGTGGGTAGGTACCTACGGCGAAGTGCAGTGGCCAGCGCGGTCACCAGCTGATCTAACGCCCATTGATTTTTTTCTATGGTGTCACTTAAAAAAATAAGTGTAGGTACAAAAATTGCTATGACACTGTTGATGATTTAAAATATACAGTCCTACAAATTAAAATGAAATTAAAATTTTGGTGGTAATTAACTATTTTTGGGTTAACAATGATTAGTTTGGAGTTATTTGCTATAATAGAATAGCAAGACGTAAAAATTTAGTGATAATTTCACTATAAATTGAAGTTTTAATTTTGGTGCGCATTTACTATTTTTGGCAGTAAAAAGTGGTTTTTCATCCTCCATCTCGGAAATTGTATTTTTGCTCTTCGATATCTGAGTGCAAAAGCCGTTTTCCTTCGCTAGAGGAAAAAAGTAAATTAAATTTAGAACATCGTGAATTCAAAACATTATATATACCTATTTACTTCTACCTCCAAGGTGCCGAATTTATCATACCACCTTTTTTAATTTGTTAAAAACTCGGACTCGGAACCTTCTTGGTGTACTTTTTTTTTTAATTTGCTTTACGCGCGCCATTTTCTTTTCACGTCATATTGTTAAAACCTTAGGTTAAAAACAAGAAACATGAAAACAAGTGAAAAACCTAAAATAAGTGATAATAGTGACGAGGAAGTTTAGTTGACGCCAACAGGATTGACTGAAACTGTTTGTAATGCGCAAATGTTTTTTTTTCATTTAGTAATTTCCTCGCTGAGGTGGAATGAAAAGTTACGTGTTGCACTCGAGTGCAAAGATTTTTCACCTCGTGCTCTTTTGATTCCCTCGCTAACGCTCAGGATTCTAATTTTTGAACCACTCGCTGCGCTCGTGATTCAAATTTAGACTCCTTCGCTTGCTCGGTCATAAAAATTGAGCACGCAGTTAAAAAGCAACTTTGCTCTCATGTATAAAATAACTATTTTCGACGTTATATTTTACTATAACTGGTGTTCAGTTAAACAAGCAATTTTTAATAACCCAAAATCGTAGCTTTAAACCTTTGTAACTTTTTTGTTGATGGTTGTATCAGCATGATATAAAACTGATTGTATTCATTTGCGTATCCTTGTTCTATAAATAATTTTCAAAAAACCTAAAAGCTTTATGTACAAGCATTTAATTTAATTTCATGTTTATTGCAGTATCATAATCAATCATGTACATTCATACGAGTAGGTAAATATGTAGATCTTAACTTATTAATTATGACGCGCCCCCCCCCGCAAGGCCATAGCAATTTGCAGAGGGTATAGATAATATTTATTTGTGCATGCATTATAATTTGTGTAGATTACTTAAATATTTTATTACAATTTTGATCTTATTTACTTATTACATTTATTTATTATATGTGATTCTCAATTTCATTGTGATTTGCTTAATCTATCTATAATGTTTAACATTATAATATTTAATTTAGGTAGGTGGTTTAATACTTATAATGTATACCATTAAAGATGTTGTATTAGATATTTATTTATAGCTTTATTTTTAATTTTCAGACGTGTGTTCTTATTAATTTACTTTAGGTAGTTTGGACATTAAAAAAATCGTTTAAATTGTAATAGCACTTTTCAGATAGGATTTTTTTTATGAATAAGCTGTTTGCTATTCTTTAATATCATTTGGAATGTAATTATAAATTTTGATCATCATCGAGTGGGGTCCTGATGCATATATTTTTAGCTTGGAGAATGGAATCATTAGTTTGTTGTGGTCACGATTTTTTCTTTTTATTTTTGCTGACTATTCTTTTGGAGTGTACAAACTTTTATTTTTTCTGAAAAACTCGCAAGATTCAAGAATATAGATAGATGTAAGTGTGCCGTGTTTTATGAAATGAGGCCTGTAAGACTCCATTTGATCTATGTTAGTTAGAATTCTAATGCATTTCTTTTGAAGTATAAAAACGTTATCTACATCTGTGGAATTTCCCCATAAAGTGATACCGTAGGTTAGTCTAGAGTGTGCGTAGGCGTAATATACCGAAAATGCTGTATTAAAGTTTGTTGTTTTTTTAAGTGGTAGAGTGCAAAGGTAAACAAAGACAGTTTGTTTGTTAATCTTTGTAAGTATTTGTGTTTTCCAATTTAAGTGAGTGTCCAAATCGATGCCCAATAGGGTGGCCGAGTCCACAGCTTCTATTTTCTTGTTTTGGTAAGTATAGTTAATTTTTAATGGAGTTTTTTGATGTGGCCTAAATTGTATTAAGAGGTTTTTTTTTAAATTTAGTTTTAAGTTATGGCATTCGAGCCAGTCTAGTATTTTCTTAAATGTAGAGTTTAATTCTAATTTCAATTCAGTTTCATTTGTACAAGTTATCAATATCGAGATATCATCCGCAAAAAGGACACAACTATCGTTTAATATGTTAGGTAGATCGTTTATGTATATGATGAATAAGAGACAGCCGAGAATACTGCCTTGAGGTAGTTTGGCTCAAGTAGGATCTAATATATTCAATTTTGCATGTTGAGATGTCCAAGTTTTCAATTTCAACGTATTGTGATTTTTGGTTAAGATAAGACTTTATCCAATTATGTGCTATTCCCCTAATACCAGTTCCATAGAGTTTGTTTAAAAGAATTTCGTAGTGGACTCTATCATATGCCTTGCTCATGTCAAGCAGCAAACCAACACCATATTTCTTGTTATCTATCGCATCTAAAAATTTTTGTACCAATTTGTAAACGGTAAGTGTGGTAGAGCGATTTTTTCGAAATCCATATTGGCTATCACGGAGGACACAAAATTTTTCATAAAAAGTGTACAGTCTGTTTACCATCGCGGTTTCAAATGTTTTTGATGAAGTATATTTGGAAGATTATTTGGGTCTGATTTGTCTCCCATTTTATGTATTGGTTTGACTAATGATATTTTCAGGCCATCGGGGAATATTCCTTCAGAAAAAGATTGATTTATTAAGTTGGTGTAAGGGATTGTTAACTTATCTGCACATTTTTTGACTAATGCGGGGGGGTATTTCATCAACAACGAAGCTATTTTTATTTTTTAAGGTTTAATTATTTTATGTGTTTCATCTGGTTCTATCGGGCGTAAAAAAAGGGAGTTTTCAATTAGTTGTTGTGAGTTTGTTTTTTGTTTAACGAAAGCTGCTGAGTTTTGTAAGTTTCCAATTGTTACAAAGAAGGTATTTAAATGATTCGCTACTAGTTTAGGTTCCTCAATGATTGTGCTTTTATTAATTTTTAGTTTTATATTATTAATTTTCATTTTACAGGGTTTTTTTAATTAAATTCATGTTTTATAATCTGCCACATTACTTTTGTTCTATTTTCTTTGTTTTTGAAATTTACTTATGTTACTAATTTTTTTGATTTATGTACAGCTTTTTTTAAGGTTTTAGTATACATTTTATAACGATTTTGTATAATTCTGCTATTTGTCTGAGAGTATAGTAGTCTTAATAATCTTATATTTTTGCTAGATATTATTAGCCCGGTCGTTAAATATGTATGTTTCGATTTGTTTTGCAGAGTGTAGCCAACAGTCTGTAGGGATCTTTAGGGGATGGCTTAGCGACAGAAAAGGTACTAGTTCGTTCTAACCAGGTGGTGCTGGTGGGGGTTTAAGAACAAGATAACACAAGATTTTTATATAACTATTTTTCATTTGTATTTTTTTTTAACTTGTTATCTTCCCGAAGTGTAGACTAGAAGCAAGGTATATATATATATAAGTACTAACATACAGTATAGACACTCCCTGCCGCTCTCTAGATTGTGACCTCACCCCCTCGTCACCCAGATTGATACAGATTGGTTACAGTTTGGTTGTCGAACGTATATGATTTGGTTTGTTCCGTCATTCCTTTTTTGAAATATCACTTCTGGCCCATTGTATGAAGTGTCTAGGGTGTGCTAGAAGTGTGTCGATATATATAAGCGTGGAAACCACCCATATGAGGTAAATAGTTCTAGAATTGAGAGAATACATAGAAAATTCCTGCGTTTCTTAGATTTTAAGACCCGTCAAACATCTCTTAACTACAACCATCGATGTCACCGGTACCATTTCTTGCCTCTAGATGTTAGACGTAATATCAGTGATATCAGTTATCTTTCTAAATTAGCATCGGGCGCTATTGATTGCCATGAATTATTGGGAAAAATTACTATGCGTACTGAACTCTTACATTACAGAAAAAGACCTATGCTCCATGTAACACTTGTTCGCACGAACTATAGACAAAATTCTTTTCTTATACGCGTATTTAAAAAATTCAATAGTTTGTGTGATAATATCAACCCCTCTTGCTCCAGTACCTTAATCATAAGGCGAATTCTTGCTGCTGAGTTTTTCGAACTGTAATTTACTTTTTTCTTTAAGTTTTTTTTGGTGCTTGCTGTTGTTTTCTTTTTTTTGCTGTTGTTTATTTTTCTCTTTTGCACAATTGATTTACTACTTTACATATACAGGTTGTAACAAAAGTGGTGTAGGTCCCGTTAACTGGGGCTTCTACTCATCATACTGAACAACTTTTGTTCTACGAGTTTGCTGAAATCGCAAAAAATAATTTTTACTCTTCATACAAGTCGATCAGGTGATTGACCAATTTTTTGCAATTTAGTATGGAGGGTCCAAATTTTTTTTTTGAGAATTGACTATGGTTTCCCTCGGGAAAGTTGTTCAGTATGATGAGTAGAACCCCTGTTAACGGGACCTACACCAATTTTTTTACACCCTGTATATCTGTTTTTTGTGATGCGCTTTGTTAATTTTTATTGGTGGAAACTTTTAAATTTGTTTATAGTTTTTAATTTGTCTGTAAGTTTTCCTAAAACAAATAAAATAAAAATATCAACATCCCAGAAAAAAATTCCATTCTCAATTTAAGCCCCCTGTAATGTTCAACTTCACCTCGAGACAAATCCAGTCTCTACAGTACCTATATTATGGTTGAGAGCGCACTAAGCGCGGTGGAACTGTCGTGACGTCACTTCCGCAGACGAATCGCTTCCGGCGCGCCTGCGGGCTCTTTTGCACATTGCGTTCTTTGCTTTGTCGGGGCCCGGCAGGGGCCCGCGCTCGCGCTCGACGCTCGCGGCTACCGGTACCGGCTGACATGTCAAATTACCTCTGGGATGGCTCGCTCGATTCTCTCCAGAGTCCGCCAGTCTGTCTGCGTCGTCTTCATAATATTGACAGCAGCCTCGTAGCAGACTGAGCAGACTGCTGCAGGCTGTTGTCTATCACTTATTTCAGAACGAGGGCTTTTCAACCGACTCCCAAATAAAAACAACAGTGTGTTGTTGTTTTATTTTTGAAAGTTTGTCACGCGATATTTTCGCAGATTGTGGACTTATTTGATTGATGATTCTTTTTCATTTTTATGATGCCATATACATTTTATCAAAATCGGTGTATTGCTTAGTTGGTAGAGTAACAAAAAGCCCAAACATAATAACAATGCAATGCAAACTGTACGAGCACCAAGTTGTTGCGATGGACATTAAAGTGTTTCTAACGTGTTCAGTGTTTTCAATTATACTAGTGAAAAATCTTGTTTGTCTATTTCCGGTTTCGCTAAACTTTGGTGTAGACCTAGACTATACTTTCACTAAAGTAATGGGCGAAAAATAACATGGTCACATGAGATACTTTTTACCCCGTAAAAATGGATAGTTCTCGAGGGATTTGGGGAGAACTTGAGCCTATTAATATTTGTTACTGTTTCACGCTAAAACTACTCAAACAATTTCGCAAGAGAAAATGCAAAGAGCGGAGAACAACATAGGATATTTTAATAATAATGCATAATGGGTTCTAGAAAAAGCTCTATTCTACGCTCGGCTTTGCTTTGCTTTTGCACCTTCGATAACAGTCATAATAACAGTGTTCACGCGAGCAAAGCCACGGACAAAAGGTATTACCTATTCATTATTTATTTTTTGTGTAGCCGACTAGCCTTATTTTTGATGAAATAAATATTTTAGTGTGTTTCAGCTCTCTATCAGCTGTTCCTCCCAGCACGTTTAATTTAATTATTAATATACTTACCTAATTTAAAAATTTTACTTGGTGCTGTCGCCGTTTAGATTTGGGTGCAGTGTTAAATCAAGCAAGATAATGTAAGTTTAAAAGTTTCCCTGCACCGACGCGACGCGCGACGTTCGCTACCAGATTGAACAGTTCAATAGACCCCGGTTGATAATTGAGACGTGGGCGCTGCGCTGGGCGCGTGGAAATGCGAAACGGTTTGCAGGTATTCGGGCAGCAATTACTTATTTTGGCAGCTACATTACTAAAAGACTCTTAATACCTAATCCGGTAAAAATACGATACGGCAATCCTAATAATGTAATGACTAGGAAACAAGACTTCAGACTAGATTGAAACCCGAGCATCTACGCAATCCTCGCTCAGTCTTAACCTTTCGATGTACTTTTCAAGCGACTTCCAAAAAGGAGGAGGTTCTCAATTGGTCTGTATGTTTTTTTTTATGTGTGTTACTTCAGAACTTTTGACTGGGCGAGCCGATTTTTATGATTCAACTTTTATTTGAAAGCTAGTGCTTCCCGTGTGGTCCCATATAAATTTTATCAAAATCGGTATAGTACTTTATTAGAAAATTAACAAAAACCAAAAATAATAATGCTAAAATGGACTAAGTTGTTGCGATGGAGTCGGTTTTTTAACGTGTTTAGCGTTTTCAATTCTTATCAAATGTTTTAATCCTGATTTGTAAGAATGATTCAGCTACTTACTTAACTCACATTGTGAACAGTCGTTGATCAGTAGGTGGCGTGCCTTATTGATCAACCACAACAAAGAATAAAGCTGTTACTTTAAAAATAGCGTTTGAATTGGAATCAGCTATGGCAGGCAGGCAACGCAAAACAACGAGAGATGTTGCGAACTTGCATCTTTCCGTCAGCAAAGGCAATTGGGACGGATTTAGAACGGTCCAAATATTTCCACGAGCGACGCAGGACGCACTTGACTCACAGGAAGGCCAACATTTTGCACTCGAATATAAACTACGTATCCATAGGTAACAAGCCGGCCAAGTGCGATTTAGACTCACGCAAAGTACGGTTCGGTAGTCTTTTCAAAAAATAAATGAATATATTTTAAATTTTTAAAAAAAGTTTAAAAAACAGAAAACCGACGTAAAAAAGAAAATACTCAAAAGTATGAAATAATATTTTTATACATCAAATACACGAAATTGACCAACAATAATGAAATCAAAGGTAGGTACGAATCAAATTAGGGGACTAAAATTTTTTTAAGGTTGGTACCAGGACACAGCTACTTACTTAACAAATGTTTTAGACTCGATCACTTTGCAAAAAAAATTGTAGTCCCCTAATTTGAGTCGTACTTACCTTTAATTTCATTATTGTTGGTTAATTTCGTGTATTTATATGTATAAAAATATTAGTTCATACTTTTGAGTTATTTTCTTTTTGATGTCGGTTTTTAGTTTTCAAAACTTCATATTTTTATTTTAAATGACAATGTTATCTATCTAACAACGTTAAACCCAATCACCTACTCGCCAAAAGGAATCATCAAATTATAATGCATGTTTTTCATTAAATGATACTGTCATCATCTCAGCTGCATGCAAGTTAAGGAGTTACACCTCCATCATCAGCTCACCTGAATAACCTAAAAGAATACAACTATCGGTCTCTATGTATGTATACCTACTTATCTACGTATAATATTTGAAGAATTGTCCTCTAACTCCTAACCGTTAAAGAGTTGTAACTTCTATAATCAGCTCTACAACATGGGATGATGACTACCAGACGCAAATACTTGAATACCTTAAAAAATACATTAATAAAATAACAAACGCATTAGTCGCCACTACGATTTTCGAAGATTTTCGGAAGTCGCCCTCGTTTTCTCTGGGAATGCCATCATCAGATCCTGGTTTCCTTATGATGGTACCACCCTTGGGATATCTCCTTTCCAACGAAAAGATAATCATCAAAATCATAAACGAAGAAGTTATCCGCGAACACACATAATATATACACGATTTAACTTGACTATATATATATATATTTATATATACGGTCGAATTGAGAAACCTCCTCCTTTTTTGAAGTCGGTTAAAAAATAAATTGTTTTTGCAGTTGGTAATAGAACATTTTGTATGGAAAATCTATTAACTTTTTACATATCCAACTGCATGTCTTAAGTTGGTCGACTATTACTCCTAAACTAAAAAGTTTCTTCGCCGTAATAGTTTCCATTAAAAATTTATTATACGAGTATGTATTAATATTTTCAATTTAGTTTTAATTTAGCGATTTAACTTGCCTATAACAAAAATTAGCACACGGAACCCTGAAGTGAAAAATGGTTTTAGAAAACCCTCAGTAGTTTGAAAGATTTATTCAACGATAAGGTGCATCAACGTGAACAATCACCCCCACAGAAATAGAAATAATAAGGCAAATCACCCCTCTGTACATGTAGGGGAGGAGGTCATCATCATCATATCAGCCGAAGGAAGTCCACTGTTGGACATAGGCCTCCCCCAAGGATCTCCACGACGACCGGTTCTGCGCTGCCTGCATCCAGCGGCTTCCCGCGACCTTCACCAGGTCATCGGTCCACCGAGTGGGAGGCCTGCCTACACTACGCTTTCCGGTGCGTGGTCGCCACTCGAGAACTTTACTGCCTCAACGGCCATCCGTTCTACGAGCAATGTGCCCCGCCCACTGCCACTTAAGTTTAGCAATTCTGAGAGCTATGTCGGTTACTTTGGTTCTCTTACGGATCTCCTCGTTTCTGATTCGATCACGCAGAGAAACTCCGAGCATAGCACGCTCCATTGCCCTTTATTGCAACCCTTGCAATATTGCAACCCAAAGGGGAGGAGGTACCCTAAATTAATTTGATTCAAGATTTATTTTATGACTTTGTCGGCGTGATGAATATTTATACGCGTGCCAAATTGCAACTTTCTAGTACTATAGTCTCTGAGCTAAGTCGCGGATAGACGGACTGATGGACAGACAGACAGACATGGCGAAACTATAAGGGTTCCTTGTTGACTACGAAACCCTAAAAATAAATAAAAATGGATATGATAGCATGTTCTTTACATAAGTCGCTTGCGATCCACACAAATCTTATCAAACAAATGTATTAATTTTGTTCAATTAAAGAATTTTAATGTAGGTAATTAATTGTTCGAGTTATCATGGTGGGTGTATTCAATGATAAAACTCGTATAGATAAGACATTAATCACACGGTCGCAAACAGCTGTCTATCAACTGACGCAGTTCGTTACTTCTGTGTAGTATATTAACTAATAACTATAACGTGGCCAAACCCGGGGCTACGTATGTAAATGTATGATAGGAAGCACTCTGCACTGAACATATCTCTATCATTGGTGTGTTCCGGCATGAAGATAAGATAGCCAGTTCCCCATTGCGTTGGGGAATCTTGGTAAGCCCGCTTCCATCTTCGGCAACATCGTCACTTACCACCAGGTGAGATGTTGTCAAGGGTTTACCAATTGTGTATAAAAAATAAAAAAAAAAAACAAAGCTGACTTTGTTGTGATACGACAGGGAATTTCCGTGAAACAGTGTATTTTGTTTTTACACTAATTTGTTGAACCTCCGTTTTGACGTCTTTTGATTAAATGTTTTCATCAAAATAAAAATGGTTAATTAAGTATCTGAGGTAACTCGTGCGTATTGAAATTTACTGAGCGCATTATGTTTAATAGTAGCTGCAATAATATTGATTCATATATAGAACAATTCCATTAGCAAATGATGAAATATTGCACAACAAAATTGATAGGTACAGTATATGATAGCCACATTACATTTAAAACCGATTTATGAGCAGAAAATAAAACTCACCTTGTTTGTACTCGTAGGTATTCAATTTGTCGGCTATTGTTTAAAATGAAAAAAAATCACTTTGAACGTTGAACTTGATAAAAGGATCAAACATCAGTATATTTTTACACAATATTTATCAAAATTGACACTTACTCGTATATACATGCATGCAATGTAACACCATATTAGTCCAAACGGAGATATTATAGTTTACGTATGAAAAATCATCAAACAGCTATGTTAGTTGTTTTGATTCCGAAATAATCTTAGGAAGAATCTACTAACGGCTAAAACTAAAATAAGCACTGCACACAACACTACAGCATCGTGCGAGGATGCAGGTCCAGCCTCCGACTCACCCGAGCTGCCTGCACCTCCTGCACCTTGGTCTTTGTCCTTCGCCGTAAAATGCACAAAGTCTTGTAAATGGCTTGGTAATTTTTGGACGTCTCTCTCCTCGCCACCCTCGAAAACTTTAATTTTGTGTTCAACGACTTTCGGTTCTTCATAAACTTCATTCTTCATAGTTTCCCTTTCATCTTCAGTTTCTGGATCTTTTATTCCTAACTTATTCCATCTTTCCCTAGCCTTTGATATAAATTCCTTTTCAATGCGATTGTTAACTTTTGAATCAAGAATATCTAATGCGGGCATGCTTTTTGAAACGGGTCTAGAACCTGTCGGATTAGTAATCTTTATAACTTTTTGTTGTTTTCTTTCCTGTCTTTCAGCAATTTGATTCATGTATTCAGAGTACATTTTATCACGAAGTATTTCTTCTTGGCTACTACTAAACAACGATGTAATTTTATTCATCTCCGGTTTTTCTGGTTTTTGAGTTTTTATAGCAAAGTCTCTTTTGCGTGAAATGAAGTAGTTATTTTTGTCAATAATCTTTTCTTCAACGAATTTCTTGTCTGATATTAAAGGCGCTCTGGGCCCTCTATTTGAGGCTGGCATGTTATTTTTCTTTTCTTCGAGACGTTTTATTTCAGACTCGACTTCTTTTTCTTTTTCACGGATATACTCCATTTGTTGTTCGCAAATATCCTTGGGTAATGAAGGTCTGCGTGGACAATTTTGAGAAGCTATTCGTTCCCTAATGTCAGTAAAATTCCGGTGCATATTTTGGATAGAAGATACTTCGTTTTCAATTTCTTTACTCAGATTACCAGTAGAATAGTGAAAATACTTTCTTTCGCTCTGCACGGAACGGAAGGAATTGTCAGTGAAATCTGAGCTCTCGTCACTCTCATAAAATGTTGAAGAATACTTCTTTGGCCTAGGCGGTGGAATTGGCTTGAAGGAACTTGAAAAATCCTTTATAGAATTAAGTTGATCATGAATTTTTTTAGACATTATTTCCCTTTGGGTGTGATGTATGCTTTGCAAGTTATCTTCACTTTTGTGGTATGATAAATTTACCGGAGAACTGATATAAGGAGTGACACCTGGATCTCGTATAAGAGCCAGCAATCTACTTCCAGTTTGTGACTTAAAAGGTATTACTGGAGAGTATTCTGGCTGTTCTTCAATATCTTTTACATATTTTTTTGTAAATTGTTCTTTATAGCCTCTCCGATCAACAAATTTTTTGTGCATATCAACTAGTTGGCTAGCGTCGTCTTTAGAGATCACAGTGTTTGTTTTCTCCATTAGCATTTTCTGCGAAGGTGATAAACAAACATAGATAGGTTCTGTCTTAGTTGGGAGTCCTGTCCAGTGTTGTTCTTCATTAGGTATTTTCAAAGACGAGTTTCGTGGCTGCACAGGTGGAGGAGTTTTGTAACTGGTTTCTAACGATACTGTTTCTATAGACGATACATCAGGTAGTGGAAAGTATGGCATTTTTTGTGAAAAATTAGTCTCAGAGTGTAGAGATTTGCTTAAAATATCATTAGGCTTCAAATTTTTTACGTTTATGTTTTGTAGACGTTGTGAAACGGAAGCTAACTCCTCTAATATTTTTTCACCATAAGGCAACGTAGCTATCTTTCTTACGCACAGGTCTCGTAAAGCTAAAGGATTCTTGAAACCTTTACTGCCATTACTTTGTGTAGTATCGCCTGTAACATATTGAAACACATCTTTTACATGTCTCATTTCGTTAAAATTTAATTCTGAATTATCAAGGTTCATTTTATTAATTTCGTATGTGTCATCATGCATTATGTTAGAAACATCATTAAGGGAGGAATAGTCGGGATTATACTTTTCCGTGCATTGGGAAGAACAAACACTGCTTGAGGAATCTTGGCGGTTAAAGTTGTCTTTGGTATTATCAGTGACATTTTCTTCAGAAGAAACTTCTTTAATTAGGTTATTTATAGCATCATTTAATTCGCATTTGAGTACTTTAATTTCCAGATCATATTTATCGTATTTAGGTAGTTTTGTTATTATTCTATCTTTAATAAAATCTGAATTAATATCTTCCTTTTCAAATTGTTTTGTATTGAGTGAACCTTCAATATCTTTGACATACAAATCGGTTTTAATGTTATCAGTTGATAATATAATTATTTCACGTGAGTTATTAACCGACGAAGGTGTACTATCACGTTTGTTGCCATCACGAATATTCGATTTATCATCTTCAAAGTCTATTTGTTTCTTTTCATCGTTATTAGAAATAAAAGACTTTTTCAAAAAGCTCTCAGCATCTGTGATTTCAATTGTTGGTGTTATCATGCGTACCGACACATCTGTTTCTCCACCTTCGTCTGTTTCTCCACATTCGTATATGGAACTAGTGCTACTTGAGGAATCTGTTAAATAAATTACCTCAGCGCTTGTCATTGGTTGTGCTGCTTTTAAACTCCAATCACCACGTGCCTCCGAAACAGACGAGTCTTTCAATTTCGCACCAACTAAAAAACACTCTTGTGGGATTTGTCGCCCAAAACTTTTAGTAGTCAATAAATTTACTGATTTGGTTGCAAACTTTTGTGCAGTTTTATTATTGTCTTCAAATACGTCATCATCTAATTCATCTATGTCATTTTTCTTATCACTAAGATGAGAATGTCGACGAGAGGTAACTGATGATTCACTACTTCCTTCTTCGTCAATAACATCTAACATCCTAGAAGGTGCAAGTCTAAGACAAGAGAAATCATCTTGAACTCCTTTTTTTCGTAATCTATGTTGCACCTCACGATTTATTATTTCTTCTATTTCAGTTCTTATTTCGACTGTACTCATGTTACTAGGCTGAGTAGATAAATTTAAAGTATCTAAATATTTTCTTAACGATCTTTCAGCCTCAGGTGTCATAGATTTATTTTCCTCGCATTGAGCAACATTTAGTGGTAAATAAGATTTAGAAATGGCTCCCATAGCTTTTAGCTGAGGTGCAGTTTTTTCATGAAAATCGTCAGTTTTCTCCCATTCTAAGTCAGATTCTACATCAGAAACTATAACAATGTTACTATCTACTAAGGCGAAGGTACTTTCTTCCACAGGTGGTATATTACTATCTTCTGTTACCTCAACAATTTTAGGCTCATCGTCGTTATCTAAACTTTTGCTTTTTATATTATTTCCAAGTTTTAGTTTAACCTTCAGTGATTGCTCTGGAGATTCCACGACGTAAGTTTCTGACGGTTTTTCTATATGCTCAACTTCAGTATTGTATAGTGGAATATCCAAAGCTTCACTATTATTATTCAAATCTTGATTTGTTGTAGAACTATCACTAATTTGATTATTTAATGCAATGTTGGTCTGGTTTGGCTTACTTTCATTGGAACATGAAGCGCTGGTATTGTTTTCCTCATCCTCTAAATTAGCACTAGTAGGAGTATTTTGACCACTTTTGATATCAATATCGTTATTTAGGTCTGTTTGTTTCACTTCGTTCCTGGTCTTATTGCAGTCGGAACCATTGTTTTTATTTTTTCGTTTGTTTTTATTTTTACGACGCTTTGGTCTTTCAGGCATGTTTAAGGTTATTATACACTGTTATCACAAACACAATATAATCACAGAACACGTTGTCATATCAAACGTCGTACCGCAGCGAAACGCGTAGGAGTGACGGTTTCAACGAAATGTGTCTCCCGAGCTATACATTAACGGGGATATCTAGCCGTTTATTTTGTTAGGTCGCGTAAGGGCTCGCGGGCAGGGGGCGTCAGATTCTGGTTTGAAATTAGTGATTGTGATTTATTTTTAAGCGAACGGTCGCCGGCCGCGGCAGTCGTGCACTCGCGCGGCGATTTACTGATAATTATAAATAATTGAAGTACGCGACCGTGCTGTAGCGTGGACTTTATTTTTACGCGGAGACGTGGATGCGAGCGGAGCGGAGCGCGCGCGCCGACGTTCGCCCGGCCACGAAGGGAGTCCACGCGCCACGCGCGCCGCGCCGCACGTCGCCACCGCACCGCGCACCACCGCACCGTGCACCGGCCGCTTACACAAACACTCTGTCTCATTTATTATTATAGTTCAGACACTTTGTAAATCACACTTAGGTATAATTAATATTGCATGCACGTACCATTACTGTATTAGGGGCAAATAACGGGGATGAATTCACAAAACAATAGACTCTAAGGGCTTATATGGAATCCAATGGGGCTCGTCAGGAGACGTTAGTTATGGCCAACCAACCAACACACAAGTATCAATCTAGCTATTGTATAATTTTAAATGCTGAATTAAGTGTGTTTATCATTTATATACAGGTACACTGGTACAACCGTAAGAGAACCAAATTAAGCGACATAGCTCTCAGAATCGCTAAACTTGGCAGTGGGCTGGGCACATAGGTCCTAGAACTAATGGCCGCTTGGGTATTAAAGTTTTTGAGTGACAACCGCGCATCGGAAGACGTAGCATAGGCAGGTTTCCCACTAGGTGGACCGACGAGCTTGGGAAAGCCGCGGGAAGCCGCTGGATGCAGGCAACGCAGGACCGGTCGTTGTGAAGATCCTCGGGGAAGCCTTTGTCAAGCGGTGGACGTGTTTCGGCTGATCAATGTGATGATGATGATAACGAGTTGAAAATTATATAAATAAAGATAAATGTACGTTGATGAAGATTGTATAGATAGATAAACGAACAGGTGGTATTTAAGTATGTAAGTATGTAAGTGTGTAAGAAGGTAATGCTGAGTATGATACGTGTAATGTACTGTTATTTAGCGTGTCGATAAAACTTGGTGAAGTGTCACGATTTACGCACCTACATAATTATATAGTCTGTGCCTTAGATATGTACAGCACGGTCTTTTAAGATCTGTATTGCAGTATTTTTTAAAACCTTATCCATTCAAGAAAAGTGAACAATTAAAAATGAAGAAAAAATAATTGTGTGGGTGAAATGGTCGCTAAGGGTTCTTACAGATGGCACATTGTCTCTAAGGTAAGGTGGGTAATGTTTTCTTACTTACAGAGAGAACAGGATCAACGGATTGACATTCGTAAGGGCGTATCGCAACTGCAATACCCACTCGTATTGAGCCATTCCACTCTCAGGATTTCGATTTATTTCTTACGATGTTTCATCACATCACGAAACGAGCGAAGGTTTCAGAGTTAGTTGCAGCGTTTTTGCGTTTGTTCGTGATGCGTGACCCGAGCGAAGCGCACTGAATGTTTATATTTATTTATACGAAGATCAAGTTATATTCCATACTTAACGTTATAACATATTCTTTCAAATAAAATAACTATAAATAAATAAAAACCCGACACCCTATTTATTCATTCACCATCTAGGTATGAACATGAATAATTCCTTGAGAACATTTCAATGAGCCTAATTACGTGACCTCTGCTGTAACTTGGTCAGGAGTTGGGTATCCTACAGGTTTCTGGTGAGGCTGCAGCATCAGGTCAATGTTACCATACCCTTGCAATATCATCGAATTAACAGAATACTAAAGTTTGAATCGACCAGTAAAAGTTGGCCACGCCCGGCCGGCACCCGGCTCTCGGCACCCGGCACCCTTCGTCGACTAGAACAAGAGCTGATGGTCTTCAAACGACTGAATAGATTTTCTTGAATCAAAGCTAATAGCACTTTTGATCAACTCACGTTTCAAACAAAAAAAAAAAACTAAATCGGAACCGGTTTATCCGTTTGGGAGATACGATGCCACAAAGAAACACACAGATACAGATAATTTGCGTCGGGGGCTGAAAATGGAGTAGATAACTCATACACAGTTTTAGAGCGCCCTTATGAAAATACCCTTAATAATGTATAAGATAGTAAATCTATTATGTATGTATGTTATGTTTTTAATTTTCAGAGTGCTTAATAATGAGAGAATTAGTATGGCAGAATCTGAATATTGGTTTACGGTCGCAAGGTCGCGAGGTCGTGAGGTCGCGAGGTCGCACGGTCCAGTCCGAGGCCAAGTCCCAGTCAACACTTCTACCCGTATCCACGTGTAACATTTGCGCAACTAGTGACGCCATAGCACATAGCACAGAGCACAGGCCATAACACAAGAAATAATGTGAGGAACCTAGGATTACGAAGTAACTATTTAGTAATCTGTGCCTAGGACATGTACAAGTGAGTACATCTAGCCCAGTGCTATCTAGACCTGCAGGTCAGCCGAGTGCAGATGATTGACCACTTCCACTGCCTCTGCGCAATACGGTCCAATCAAGTGTTTATCTATTTGTGACTAGACTTAGTTACACTCCAACACGGAACGTTGTTCGTATCCATTTATTACATCATCCAAACAAATGCTCTAAAGTCTAGTCTATCTTCTATTAAATTTCTATTAAATAAAAAAATAATAATAAAAAAAGTCCGCCGCGCCGCCACGCGCCGCACCGCGCCGACCGGTACATATCTGCTCTAGGTGGAGCTGTGGTTACAATGTGCGTGACGTCACGATGTTCTGCAACTAACTACGCAAGTCCGCCGCGCCGCCACGCGCCGCACCGCGCCGACCGGTACATATCTGCTCTAGGTGGAGCTGTGGTTGCAATGTGCGTGACGTCACGATGTTCTGCAACTAACTACGCAAGTCCGCCGCACCGCGCCGACCGGTACATATCTGCTCTAGGTGGAGCTGTGGTTACAATGTGCGTGACGTCACGATGTTCTGCAACTAACTACGCAAGTCCGCCGCGCCGCCACGCGCCGCACCGCGCCGACCGGTACATATCTGCTCTAGGTGGAGCTGTGGTTACAATGTGCGTGACGTCACGATGTTCTGCAACTAACTACGCAAGTCCGCCGCGCCGCCACGCGCCGCACCGCGCCAACCGGTACATATCTGCTCTAGGTGGAGCTGTGGTTGCAATGTGCGTGACATCACGATATTCTGCAACTAACTACGCAAGTCCGCCGCGCCGCCACGCGCCGCACCGCGCCGACCGGTACAAATCTGCTCTAGGTGGAGCTGTGGTTACAATGTGCGTGACGTCACGATGTTCTGCAACTAACTAAACAAGTCCGCCGCGCCGCCACGCGCCGCACCGCGCCGACCGGTACATATCTGCTCTAGGTGGAGCTGTGGTTACAATGTGCGTGACGTCACGATGTTCTGCAGCTAACTACGCAAGTCCGCCGCGCCGCCACGCGCCGCACCGCGCCGACCGGTACATATCTGCTCTAGGTGGAGCTGTGGTTGCAATGTGCGTGACGTCACGATATTCTGCAACTAACTACGCAAGTCCGCCGCGCCGCCACGCGCCGCACCGCGCCGACCGGTACAAATCTGCTCTAGGTGGAGCTGTGGTTACAATGTGCGTGACGTCACGATGTTCTGCAACTAACTAAACAAGTCCGCCGCGCCGCCACGCGCCGCACCGCGCCGACCGGTACATATCTGCTCTAGGTGGAGCTGTGGTTACAATGTGCGTGACGTCACGATGTTTTGCAGCTAAATACGCAAGTCCGCCGCGCCGCCACCCGCCGCCACGCGCCGACCGGTACGTAGGTTTCCTTAAATACCACAGTTTATTATGATTTTGCCACTCACAGAGAAAAGCTTCCACCTTACTCAGAGAATGGTCAATTGGTGATCTCTGGTCAGCATCTCGAGATGCATGTGAGTGCGTGCGGAGAGTATTTCCCTAACCTTGTTATAGACCCAACTGCCAAGATTTATGATTCCTTTGCAAAGAGGATTCGCCAAGTATTTACATAGGTAGGTACCTGTGTCGCGTGCCCTTACACAAATATAACTTGTTATTGTGCACAACCTCACCCCGGGGAACCCGAGTCACTAGTCACTAGTCACTTGCATATACGAACATAGATAGGTAACACGTCCGTTTGTTACTTCAACTAATCAATTTAATAAAAAAATAATAACTTATTTTTTTTTTATAAAAACACGACTACATATAACATTACCCCTTTTTTGAGAAAAGTCAGGTAAACTATATAGTATGTCGCTCACGGGACCAACACGAATCCAACGATACCTCGCACTCTAAAATCCATTTTTGCTATTTTGGATCCAGATCCCTTTAAATTAAACTCTCCATACAAAAATGATACTTACAACTTTGTATATAAGGTCTAAAAAAATTAGCTGAAACTATTTTAACTGGTGCTTCTACCCATGAAACTGAACAACTTTCCCCATGAAACCCATAATTAAATCTCAAAAAAAAAATTTGAACTTCCCATACTAAGTTGGCTGATCAAGTGATCAGCTGATCGAGTTAGTATGGGAGCCAATTTTTTTTGCGATTTGACTATGGGTTCCATGGGGAAAGTTGTTCAGTTTCATGGGTAGAAGCACCAGTTAAAATAGTTTCAGCATTTTTTTTAGACCCTATATATGTCGCAGCCATATGGTTAAATCAGCCATTTGATTAAACGGCTAGCCCGTTGATTGAATGGCGACATTCAATTGAATGACTAGACCGAACGTTGATTGAACATCTATGTACTGAAATTAGTAACCTATGCGCCAAAACGAAAAGAATCATAAATGTAAGATCAGAATACAGAACCAGTGATAGAGGAGTCCCTCAGGGGAGTATTTTAGGGCCTCTTCTATTCTTGTTCTACATCAATGATCTCCCAAAAAGTACGTCCAATCAGGTAGTTCTATTTGCCGACGATAGCACAATAATTATCAAAGCTAACTCTATGGAAGAATATGAATCTGAAATAAATAAATCTCTGAGTGATATTGCTCGATGGATGAGCTGCAATAAGTTGCACATAAACGTATCTAAGACAAACATAATGCAGTTTCATTCGTACTACAGGCAACCAGTAGAGTTGAGTATCACCTACAAAGATGTATCTGTACAAGAAGTGAATCAGACAAAATTTTTGGGCCTTTTGCTTGACACAAATTGCAGTTGGAAACCGCACATTCAGAACGTATGTGATAGACTATCGCGCTTCACATATCCTTTAAGACGATTAGTAAGTTGTGCGTCAGAAGGCTCCGGGCTTATGGCTTACTTTGGTTATGTCCAGTCCATACTAAGCTATGGACTAATATTGTGGGGCCACTCGACGGATTTTCCTCATGCATTCATAGCCCAAAAACGTTGCGTCAGAGCTATTGGTGGAATCTCACAAAGAGATTTATGCTTTCCTCTTTTTGCTCGTTATAAAATTTTACCTTTGCCGTGTCTTTATATAAAGGAGGTTGTTATGTTTGTTAAGAAACACATGTTTCTATTTGAATCGACAAGTAAACTAACCAGTAAATTTAACTGGAACTTAAGGCGCAACAAAACTTCTTCACTCGCATCACCCTAAGACAACTTTTTATCAGAAAAGCATTTACTACATGGCAGTAATATTGTACAATAACCTACCTCATAGTTTTAAGCAGCTTAATGACTACTGTTTTAAGAAAAGCAGTTACAGAATGGTTGCTGTCTAAACTCTTTTATAGTGTGCGATAATTCATAGAAAATAAGGGCAAATTGTAATTTCATGATACTGATTTATTTTTATTAATTAATGACAATTTATTGAATTGATTTAATTAATTGCTTTTTTTTGACATACATTGTTTGCTAACTTTATATTGTACGCCTGTTAAGGTATATCATAGTGAGCTTGCCATACACAATAACATCTTATTTTATAACCTGTGATAAATGCAATAAATGATTTCTGATTTCTGAACAATTCATCCAAGTTTAGTGGAAACCTTTTAGTGGCATTGTTTTTATCTATTTAAGTTTGTTTATAGTTTTTAATTTGTCTGTAAGTTTTCCTAAAACAAATAAAATAAGTTGAACAAGCATCACTCAACGTTTAACTAGTTTGCTGATTGTAAGCTAGCCCGAACGTTGATTGAACAACAGTGTCGTGAATTGTAGCGCGTATCGTTTCTTTTTCGGAGAGACTGTACAGCTTCGCTCGCTCATTTACAGTTTTTTAGAAAATTATATTTTTTGCCAACTCCATTTTCGTTGTACGGGATTTGTAGCGTGTAGTTATCAATTATGGATTAAAAAAAAACATCTACTGAGTAAAAAACTGTAAATGAGCGAGCGAAGCAAGCGATATTAGGTAAGGTCAGGTTTGATTGATAATACAGTCAAAGAGCCTCGCAAGGGTAGCATAATGCTTCGCAGAAAAAGAAATCATCGGTTTTATTCGGAGTTTCGTAATGACGAATTGGTTTGATGACGTTTAGCCAAGTCGTTGAACGTTGCATTCAACGACTTGGCCAGTTGTCCTTCAGTTATTCAATTCAATGTCGCCATTCAATCAACGGACTAGCCGTTCAATTAATGGAAGATTTGACCTGGTTAAATCTACCATTTGATTGAAAGGCTAGCCCGTTGATTTAATGGCGACATTCAATTGAATGACTAGGCCAAACCATGATTGAACAAGCGTCACTCAACGTTTAACTAGTTGGCTGATTGTAGCTAGGCCGAACGTTGGTTTAACAAGAGTCGCTCAATGTTCAACTAGTTAGCTAATTGTAAGCTAGCCCTTTGAACATGGCGGACGTAAAATCCCATACAACGAAAAGGGAGTTGGCAAAAATAAGTTTTTTCTAAAAAACTGTAAATGAGCGAGCGAAGCGAGCGATGTTAGGTTCGGTCAGATTTGATTGATTACACTGTCAAAGAGCCTCGCGAACGAGGCTCCCCCCATCATTAGCAGAATGCTTCGCAATATCCTATTCAACGACTTGGCTAAATGACGTTCGGAACGTTACATTCAACGACTTGGCCAGTTGTCCTTTAATCATTCAATTGAATGTCGCCACCTAATCAACGGGCTAGCCTTTCAATCAAATGGCGGATTGAACCAGATGGTTGCGACATTTAACAATAAAACAAAATCGTGTTAACGATTTTATCAGCTCTACCTATATATAAAATGAGAGTGAAATACGAGTAATGTCTATTTTACGCTTTTCCTGTAACAATAAACGCCTATTTCGCGCTATTTGTTTCCGTCTGCCGGCCCGCCGGCGCGCGCGCATGGCGCTCTGGGGAAAGCAAACGGACGGACGGTCGGACGGTCGGATTGGGAATCGCAATGCATGACATAATCGCCGCATGGATCCGGGCCAGTGTGCCAAAACGTCCGCGGATAGTTCGCCGAGGCGCTTCGCCGAATTTTGGCAGCCGCCGAGTTAGAAGGTGAATGCTTGGTCAATGGGTCGTTTCACAAGTGTAGCGCAACACTGTATTTCCACGCATTTTCCACTTTGGAGATTGAAACAATAATGTAGCCAAGTTTTTTTACAATTCATTATCTAAGAATATCGATGATGGAACAATGTAAAATAACATCATAAATATAACGTAACTCAGGACGTATTCCAAGTGCCACATATTAATAAAGAACTTATTGAGTTTTAGTTTCTAACGCATTCACACACTCGCGTAACTCTTGATAGAAAATTGTTTCACATACTTCTCGACTATTCGACTATTCAAAACATTACTCGCAGATCCCGCTTTTCGCCGTTCCCGTAAGCATTTCTCAAAATTCTTCCTAGCGGATGCCTACGTCATGTTGCTATCTATATGTCAAATTTCAGCCCAATCCGTTGATATAGCTGTGCGTTGATAGTTACAGAACAAACGGTTAACTTTGAGATCAGATTAATCTCAAACATTTGAATATTTTCCTTCTATGTGATTTCAACAGCAGTCTCGCGAAACTTTGATTAATACCGACTTCAAAAACAGAAGGCTATCAATGTATTTAATATTGTTGGAATTCCATAATATTCGTGTACGTTAGTCTACGTGAGCAACAACCAAGAGCCTTGACTCGTCGCCTATTCTCGCAAATCAATTACTTATTAAAAATGTACCAAAGTGCGAAAAAGACTTTACATTTCGAAAAATTAATCTATACACAATTGTAAAAGAGTTTAAGTTGTTGAAACTAAAAAAGACTGAGGATCTTTGGGGCATGTCTGTTAATTTAATAAAGTCCGTAAATGAAACTTCTGCGACTTGTCAAAGTCATTCGATTTTGTGGAACATAAAACTCTACTTGTAAAACTGAAAAAAAATAGCGGTTCGGGCGATTTATGGAATGCGTTCTCGAGAGTCGCTCCGAAATAGATAATAATATAATGACTTTCCCGTGTCAGTACATTTATGAAAAAATAATGTATGTACGTATAAAGCTGCATCTCTTTTCACTGAATAGTTACAGGCACAGTCGTAATCTTCGGAATAGGAATAAACTTCAACTACCTTATACAAGACTTAGCAAAATCAATAAGTCATTTGTGGGACAATGCTCACTCATGTATGACAAATTACCCGGTGATGTCTTAAATTTGTCAGAAAAACAGTTAAAAAATTGTGTCAAAAGAACTCTTTGTAAAAAAGGTTATTATAAGACATCTGAATATTTATATGAAAAAAATGTATGGGTAGACAGTGTTTCTTCTATCAACACTACTAATCATGTGTAATAGTAATATAATGATAAACACCCTAAGAATTGACGTGAAAGCGACAAGACATGACAAGTCTAGTACTTCTTTTAATAATTATTTTTATCTTAGCATTGATATGAGTGGTGCAGGTGCATGCTCGCTTAAATGTTCGTGCGGATGGTGGCGCAGGGAGCCGGGTCGTTCCTTTCCCTCTAATATGGTTATTGGGAGCGATGGCTGACTCGCGTTATACTCGTGACCGGGTGCTGCCCGTGTGAACTGGCCTACTCTTGTCTAAGGCATAAATGACATTCAATGACATTTATTTATAATTTTTCATGTCATATTGTTTTAATGTTCCAATGACATAATCTGATTATTTCAAGGATTGAATTTTGATGTTATTAACTAATGATTGTTTATTTCTTGAGTTTTCACAAATGATATTATTATGTTATTATTATATGACTATGAGAAAGAGTGTAATTAGCACCCTCGTTTGAATAAATACCTTGAATCTTAAATGTTGAAGGCTTCCAAACAAGTATGGCATATTTCGTAAGTGTATGTTTGTATGTATATATGTTTGTTCACGTATTTGTCAGAAACTAGAA
This sequence comes from Coleophora flavipennella, assembly GCA_947284805.1. NCBI lineage: Eukaryota > Metazoa > Arthropoda > Insecta > Lepidoptera > Coleophoridae > Coleophora > Coleophora flavipennella. The sequence goes on from OX369299.1 coordinate 9,852,312, forward strand.
ATCTAAATGCAACATTTTTTTATTGGATTAAGCACCTTACAACTTAGGGAGCAGTGCCAGTTTCATCAAAATCGGTTGAGTAGTTTTCAAGATAATAGGACTGTTAAGCGTGTATCAATCACTGAAAAAACACGTCGTCGGTTCAACGCCGCAATTGTGCGAGTGATTTCGGTTGTGCTTAGCCTTCTCAGCGTTGTCAATTGTTTTGTTTATGTTCCTACATGTACGAGAATTGGTTAAATTAATTTACTAGCCGGTTTATTAAATGGCGGCATTGAACTGACTGGCTGAATTATAATACATTTAATGACTTGGCTGGCTGATGCTTAGGCCATTCAATAAACGAGCGATGCGAATACAGAAGTAGGAGCTCTGAAGGGGCTCTGTCGACTGAGAAACGGAACAATCGATACTAGAGCGGAAGCGAGAGAAGCGAGCTCGGAATTTCGGAGAACCCCGACTCATTGGGTTAGGTTCGTAGTGTTAGTTTGAACATGAAAATATTGAATAATATAGAATCCGTCGACTGAGAAATTTCCCCTTCTTCCGCTCACCTCTCCCCTTAAGCACTCCACTCCACATGTTAATTTAAACTATTAAGGCTAGCAGAAGTTGATTGTTATCGTTCTAAACCATTTGCCTAGGCGTTTAATGAAATGGCTGAGGAATCATCAGGCAGTTAGTTGAATGGCGCCATTTAGTTATAGGCCAGGCAGTTAATTGAATGGCTTTTTAAGCTACAAGGCTGCGACATATACATTACTAACTAGGTATAACTATAGTTATTACAAGCTTTACATGAACTTACCGTGTTAGTTAGTTAGTTTGGGACAAATCTTGGAAGCGAAATTTTGGGACAAATCTTGGAAGCGAAAGTTTGGGACAAATCTTGGAAGCGAAATTTTGGAGCACAAGGCTCAAGGTCACCAAAAGGCAATTGAGCGTGCTATGCCCGGTGTTTCTGTGCGTGATCGAATCAAAAACGAGGAGATCCGTAGGAGAACCAACGTAACCGACATAGCTCTAAGAATTGCTAAACGTAAGTGGCAGAGGGCGGGGCACTTAGCTCGTAGAACAGATGGTCTATAGGAAAGTTAATTAATTGTCACGGGCAGCCACCGTGGTTTTTAAAGTAAGGCCACATTTTGTGTTTTCACGTTTTGCGCCAAATTCTTTATTACATCTTATACGCTTTGATGAGTCATACTTATAAGTAAAGCGTACTTAAGGAAAAATGCCACACTGTGTGAACTTCCAATCGCATAATCGTCCTATTCTATCCTATTTGGGTGGGTGACAAAGGAAGTATTGTTCTGTAGTACTAATATATAATATATACTGTGGTTCTGTAGTGTACTCACGTGTCGCAGTGGGACTCGGGGCAGGCGCGTGCGCAGCGCTTGCGCTCGGTGACGTCACGCTCGGCTTGAGCGCAGCGGCAGCGGGTTCGATCCTTGTCGCCTCCGCTAAAACAATAATACATCTAAGATTCCTAATTTTCTCATGTGAAAGATAATATCGAAGTAAAATATAATCTAAAAATTAAACTAATACATCCATAACTTTTGATAGCTCACTGAATTGGCAGTGGGCAGGGCGCATAGCTCGTAGAACAGATGGCCGATGATGCAGTAAATTTATCGAGTGGCGACAGCGCACCGGTAAACGTAGCGTAGGCAGGCCTCCCACGTGGTGGACCGACGACCTGGTGAAGATCGCGGGAGGCCGATGGATGCGAGCAGCGCAGAACCGGTCGTCGTGGGACGCCTTTGTCCAGCAGTGGACGATTTCCGGCTGATTTGATGATGATTAACTTTTGACATCGCATCGAGTGCGCACGTCAAGCTTTTACAATGTCAAGTCAAAAGTCGTTATTCAGTTGACAAAACGAACTTGTAAATACAGTGATCTCACTCAAGGTTCGCTCTCAAACGGGACACGAGTAGGAGATAAAAACGAGGAAGGCAAACAAACACGAAGTGGCGCCTTTGCAATAAATTCTCGGCGGGCACGCGCTGGGTTTGATCGCGTCCCCAAAAGTAAAAACAGCATCCTTTTTAAGTAACACTGCTTATAAAATTGTAGAAGAAAATATTAAATTCTTGGGAATAATACTAGATGAACATCTTAGTTATGAAATTCACATTGATAAAGTCTGTAAAAAAATATCAATTTGTTTATGCTCGTCGTAGACTGACACGCATTGCTTCACAACACTCGTCCTTGTCTGCGTATCATGGATATGTGAGTTCAGCTCTACGATATGGTTTACTAATCTGGGGAAACGGCTCCTACGTTCAGGGAGCTTTTATTGCTCAGAAGAAATGTGTCCGAGCTATATCCGGAGCTGGTCCCTATGACAGTGTAAACCGCTCTTTAAAACTTTAAGAATACTGACACTGCCCTCCATGTATGTCTTGGAAGTATGTAAGTTTGTGAAGCAGCATCCATTTGTTTTTAAAACTGTGTCAGAAGTCAACCCAAGGGCAGTGAGGCACGCATTAAAATTCGGCCGTTCCCAGTAGTCTTACCAGATAGTCTTACCAGTAAGACTTCTGGGAATTTTCTTCCCAAAAGACTTAAGTACCTATAGTAAGTCTTCGCAGGTCTTCTTTTTCCCATTAGTCTTACTGTTTCCAAACTTATTAAACGCAGACCTAACAACTGATAACCATTTTATCTAAAGAATAGTATATGTGTGTATTGTGTGTCTTTTGGTGCCGGAGGCTAAGGTCCTCTCTGGGTAGCTGAGCCAGCGAAAGTAAGTAAGTAATAGTATGTGTGTATTGTGTGTCTTTTGGTGTCGGAGGCTAAGATCCTCTCTGGGTCGCTGAGCCAGTGAAAGTAAGTAAGTAATAGTGTGTGTGTATTGTGTGTCTTTTGGTGTCGGAGGCTTATAAGGTCCTCTCTGGGTCGCTGAGCCAGCGAAAGTAAGTAAGTAATAGTGTGTGTGTATTGTGTGTCTTTTGGTGTCGGAGGCTAAGGTCCTGTCTGGGTCGCTGAGCCAGCGAAAGTAAGTAAGTAATAGTATGTGTTGAAACGCAAAGTATCGATTCAAGCCGATCTTCTTTCTTGCGTTTCATGATTAAATTCTCTTTTGGTTTTGTTCGTCTATGAAAATTTAATTTGAAAATGATTGTTAGCTTTTGACAAGAGAGAAACAATTGATGACCGTCGAAATGTGTGGTTGGACAAAAATATTTTAAAGTGCTGTGATTTTTCTTTTTGTTGACAAGACCTCCTATATTTATCAGGGGTAAGTGATTTATGTTTAGAGACAGCTATCCGTTTTTATTTGTTGCTGTTGCGAACTAAGTTTTTATTTATGTTCGTAGGGTCTTCCACCCTGCCCGTACGAATCATTATAACCCTGGGTCACTGCTGAGTCTTCCACCGGCATTTATTTCGCCGCTCTGCACTACTTGCCGCTTACCCAAAGGGAAGTAGAACCTTTACTTCTATCTAATTTTAAGGGCCATCGCCAATTGGTTATCACTGGTGATCAAGCACTACTACTGCCCTGCAAAATTATACTACCTGCCTCCAAGCGCAGCTGCTGGCCTGCATAACCTCCTATTTCCGTTTACTTTAACAATTTAGCATTTAATTTATTTATTATTTATTATTAGTATCGTATACCCAAAGTGTTTCCTACAACTTTGGGGGGTAATTCCGACACCAAATAAATTAACTGCTTTTATGTTTTAGGTATTTATTCAATCGTTACCTAACCTTTTTTTGTATTTTAAAATTATGTGAATGTGTTATTTTTTATTAGTCTATTTCCACGGTCATCCATTTGTTTACATCTTTACCTATTTTTTTTAATATTATAAAATAAAACTATTCCATATTACCCCAAAATTTATTTTCTTTCCGAAAATCATATTTAGGCTGCGAGTAAAAATTCTACGTATAATGCGGCGAAAGCAATACTGCATTGTTATATTATTTAACCCATTTTAATTAAATTATGCTGCAGTGTGTATTGTGTGTCTTTTGGTGTCGGAGGCTAAGGTCCTCTCTGGGTCGCTGAGCCAGCGAAAGTAAGTAAGTAATAGTATGTGTGTATTGTGTGTCTTTTGGTGTCGGAGGCTAAGGTCCTCTCTGGGTCGCTGAGCCAGCGAAAGTAAGTAAGTAATAGTATGTGTGTATTGTGTGTCTTTTGGTGTCGGAGGCTAAGGTTCTCTCTGGATCGCTGAGCCAGCGAAAGTAAGTAAGTAATAGTATGTGTGTATTGTGTGTCTTTTGGTGTCGGAGGCTAAGATCCTCTCTGGGTCGCTGAGCCAGTGAAAGTAAGTAAGTAATAGTGTGTGTGTATTGTGTGTCTGTTGGTGTCGGAGGATAAGGTCCTCTCTGGGTCGCTGAGCCAGCGAAAGTAAGTAAGTAATAGTATGTGTGTATTGTGTGTCTTTTGGTGTCGGAGGCTAAGATCCTCTCTGGGTCGCTGAGCCAGTGAAAGTAAGTAAGTAATAGTGTGTGTGTATTGTGTGTCTTTTGGTGTCGGAGGCTAAGGTCCTCTCTGGGTCGCTGAGCCAGCGAAAGTAAGTAAGTAATAGTATGTGTGTATTGTGTGTCTTTTGGTGTCGGAGGCTAAGATCCTCTCTGGGTCGCTGAGCCAGTGAAAGTAAGTAAGTAATAGTGTGTGTGTATTGTGTGTCTTTTGGTGTCGGAGGCTAAGATCCTCTTTGGGTCGCTGAGCCAGTGAAAGTAAGTAAGTAATAGTGTGTGTGTATTGTGTGTCTTTTGGTGTCGGAGGCTAAGATCCTCTCTGGGTCGCTGAGCCAGTGAACGTATGTAAGTAATAGTGTGTGTGGTAAAATATATAACAGGGTATTAATAACAGACAAATTCAAAACAATGAATCTGAATCAAATGTGTAATAAACTATTTAAATGGCTTCTAGATCACATCAGCTCATATATACGTCCCCACCGAGGGACTCGAGCCTTCCCTGAATTAGGGCGATCGGGCCTTAGTCGACCACGCGGGCCCAGTGCGGGTTGGTCAACTTCACACACAACCTTCGAGTTTCTTCGCAGATGTGTGCAGGTTTCCTCACGATGTTTTCCTTCACCGTAAGAGCGTCAGATAAACGTACATATGAGGTCGAAATTCGAAAACACATTGGTACGTAGCAGGACTCGAACCACGACCTCTCGGATAGGAGGTAGAGGCCCTTGCCGTTGCGCCACCGACACTCTAGATATGATTTTTGATAGTATTAATGAATTTTTGGAATACAAGCAATTTAAACTGTAATTAATTTCCTACTTATTAATTGATTAATTCTACTGTTTATTTATTAATTATTTAATGACATCCTCAGATAAGATTGTACCAATATTGTCTTAATTTTTAGTTTTTGTTTTTCATATTTTTATTATTGTATGTATAGACATGAGATGATGCTCCTATGTTATCAATATCTAAAATCACCAAGTTTACCAAAAATAAAGATTTTTGAATTTTGAATTAGAATACAATATAAAAAATCCGTAAAAAATCCACTACTGTAAATACGCCATAAATTGAACCTACCATATATATTATACGAAGCTGTCTAGTGTCTACATGTTTAGTTCTGGGTGACATTGCTTTGCGTCACCTGTTCTCATCAGAAGTACGGTGCAACAAAAGAAAAAGGTAAAAAAAATAGGAAAATATTAATTATGAGGGGACGCCCCACTTAAATTCCGGTGTGTGTGTTCTTCTCCTAAACGTCTTAACTGATTTTTATGTTTTTTTTCTGTACTCACCTGAATGGTTCATATCTATACTTGGACCAGGTAGGTGGCGCTGTTAAAAAAAAACAGGGTCTCGACGGCAGTGCCATCTAACGAGTCCAACTACAGCAAAAAACCATCCAGGTTACCCCATAAGTGTTGGAATATCAACAAAAATAAACCTGTCTCACTTTGACTACAGGTAGTCTTTCTCTATCATACATGTATGCATTAGTTGCATACAAGAGCCCTTTCTTCTAATCTGACGATAAACTGTAAAAGTCCGTTTCAGTTTCTCTGCAGGCTCTCGCTCCTGTACTTGTGCTCGCTATCGAGCGTTGAGTAGAGAAGACATGCATACTGCCTAAACACCATTCCTGATAAACAATATAATAAATATTGTTATTCTTTCACCGTTGAATACTGTAAATGCATCTTTAATTTGGTCACAATAAGTACAGAAAACTCGTGAAAATCGGATCAAGCCGTTTAGAAGCATTAGAAACTCAAACAAATCTCGTTTAAAAACAACTTTTTGAAACGAGATTTGTTCTGGACAACAGCGCCATCTACCGGGTCCAACTATAGCTAAGAACATAAAGGTAACTCCCACAAGTACAGAAAAAAAAATCAAAATCGGTCAAGCCGTTTAGGAGGAGACGAATAACAGAATACACACACGCGAACCGTAATTTTATGTATAAAGTTGAGCTGCTGCCAGGGGCTTTAAAATTCTTATTTTTGCTCAGTTTGCTTTTTTTCCGACTTAAATTCAACTTTCTCCAAAGCACCAAAACAGAAATGTTGACGGGCCGCAGTGGAGCGAGCAGCTCCACCGTCTCTCTGCGTCTGCGTCAACGCCTGCTCTACGCCACTTTTTGTTCACCTTTGTCCTTTGTTTTGGGGGAAATGTATAACAGGTACGGTAAATTAAATTTGTGTTATTTGTCAAGCTTTTACATAGCGCAATTGACCTCGTCTCAACATCCATGGTTTTAGCTTTGTGAACAAGTGCCTCTACGGCAGACGGCATTACTTGTCTCTATTTAAACTTCAGGAAAGAACCGTACCAGTAGGAAAGAAAGGGGTTGAACAAAATTCAATTAGCGAGCGGTAGTACGTAGTGTTGTGATGTTTGCGAGTCGACATTTTGAATGTAAAATATACTTTAGGGTCCCCAGGAGGCTCCAGTTTCCATACAAACGTAGTTCCGCTTTGATACAATAAATAGAGTTTAAAAAACTAAAAAACACGCTTTTAAAGTACATCAGACTAAAAAGTAGAAAATAATAATTAACAAAAAATACTAGTATTATTGTGAAAAATCGTGGGGCGCTCTGTGCCATATTTTTCGTCTATCGAGCAACCCACACTTTTTCACAATAATACTACTTTTTAGTCTGATGTACTTTAAAAGCGTGTTTTTTAGTTTTTTAAACTCTATTATTTTTTTATTTTTTTGTTTTAACTTATGAAATTATTATATTGTCTCTGATTCTTGATATGTCTACAAAGTCTGAATTAAATCTGTCCGTTTAAAGTGGGTCGAAATCGAATCCAAAGAAGTCGGTTACATACAAACATATAGGTGAAGCTAATAAAAGCGTGATAAAAACTACATGACGGATTGAATCCAAACTTTGCAAATATATTGAGTAGACACATGTCAATGTTCGAAATTAATTTTTATCGAAATAAATTTAAACATAACTACACAAAGGCTTATATTAGTTTTGTACTGAAAGTTTGAAACTGATTTGCAAAGTTTGGATTCAATCCGGCATGTGGTTTTTGTATTAAAGCGGAACTACGTTTGTATGGGAACTGGAGCCTCCTGGGGACTCGTAAATAGAGTAAATATAAGATCAAAGAAAACTCACCATAATGGCGAAGTAATTGAAACAATGCGATTGTAAAGTCTCATTTGAGAAACAATCAGAGTACGTTCGGGAAATTTCTGTTATTTTTGTTAATAGCAACACAGCTACGGCTCCGTTTAACAAACAATATTCCGATGAATCCTAAAATTAGATGCACTACATGTAATTATTTGTAAGGCAGTGGTTGGTACAATGGAACAGTGCTCGCTAACCGACAGTTAGTGCGAGTGTGGCGCGAGAACTCCGTCCGTCCGTCGCGTTCTATTCTGTTCGGTTGTCAGCCAACATCGGTACGTAATAGCGTACCGGGAAGTGCACGCCGCACGCCGGGCCCAGGATTCGGCACAGTTTTGCTCCACTGTCACACTTACTGAGATACCTATACAGGTTGTAAAAAAAATTGGCGTAGGTCCCGTCACTGGGGCTTCTACTCATCATACTGAACAACTTTTATTTCATGACTTTGCTGAAATCGCAATTGATCTCTACATACAAATCGATCTGCTGATCGATCAGTTTTGTGCATTTTTGTAAGGAGAGGCAGACTTTTTTTATAGAATTGACTACCTATGGGTTTATTGAGGAAAGTTGCTCTGTATGATGAGTGGAACCCCCAGTTAACAGGTCCCGCACCAATTTTTCATCCATTAGGGATAGATAGAGGAACAATGAAACACTAGACAAAGGACGCACTAGGTAATTCATCAAGGCGGTCTACGCGGTATCTGTTGCAGTACAGGACAGGACAGGACAGGAACAAGGTACTTAATATAGATCTCCCGAGATGCATCGAGTTGTCATTGAGAATGAATGCTCAGTTTACATTTGGAAGAAGTAATAAAAGGTTTGAAAGAAAATTTGGTGGAGTTTTATGAAAATTGAGTCCAAACTTGATAATACAAGTAGGTACAGTCACCCTGTATGTATATGTATATGAGCAAAGTTTACCTCACAGCATCTCCACTTCCTCACGTTCACCCTGTATGTATATGTATATGAGCAAAGTTTACCTCCCAGCATCTCCACTTCCTCACGTTCACCCTGTATGTATATGTATATGAGCAAAGTTTACCTCACAGCATCTCCACTTCCTCACGTTCACCCTGTATGTATATGTATATGAGCAAAGTTTACCTCACAGCATCTCCACTTCCTCACGTTCACCCTGTATGTATATGTATATGAGCAAAGTTTACCTCACAGCATCTCCACTTCCTCACGTTCACCCTGTATATATATATATATGAGAAAAGTTTACCTCCCAGCATCTCCACTTCCTCACGTTCACCCTGTATGTATATGTATATGAGCAAAGTTTACCTCACAGCATCTCCACTTCCTCACGTTCACCCTGTATGTATATGTATATGAGCAAAGTTTACCTCACAGCATCTCCACTTCCTCACGTTCACCCTGTATGTATATGTATATGAGCAAAGTTTACCTCACAGCATCTCCACTTCCTCACGTTCACCCTGTATGTATATGTATATGAGCAAAGTTTACCTCACAGCATCTCCACTTCCGATCGTTCACCCTGTATGTATATGTATATGAGCAAAGTTTACCTCACAGCATCTCCACTTCCTCACGTTCACCCTGTATGTATATGTATATGAGCAAAGTTTACCTCACAGTATCTCCACTTCCTCACGTTCACCCTGTATGTATATGTATATGAGCAAAGTTTACCTCCCAGCATCCCCACTTCCTCACGTTCACCCTGTATGTATATGTATATGAGCAAAGTTTACCTCACAGCATAACCACTTCCTCACGTTCACCCTGTATGTATATGTATATGAGCAAAGTTTACCTCACAGCATCTCCACTTCCTCACGTTCGCCCTGTATGTATATGTATATGAGCAAATAATCTACACTAATCTACATTTGGCCCCCGGCTTCGCAAGCGTGGATATCGTTTTTACGACTGTCTTTGAGGGTGAGTTGTGTAAATACATGCTTTTGTTCATCATGAAGGAAGAAGCGCGATTGCATGGGAGATTGATTTTTTGCTGCAGACTATATTTTTGTAGGTATTTTGATTTAATGCTTTACAGTTGTAACTATGTTAAGCAGTATAAAGCATAAATCGAATAATAAAAATGCATATCACTTCAGAACATATGAACGAGTTTAGCACGAACAGTTTACAGCGACTCAAATTAGAGTCATACTTTGAGATAATTTAAATTATACCATACAATAACTCTAGCTTCACCCGCGTACATATAGTTTTTATCACTGTATAGGTACAGCTGGTGCCAGTGACTTCGGGTGACACTGTATTTCTAATCTCTTGGTTAACACTATATTTCTAATCTCTTGGTTAACACTATATTTCTAATCTCTTGGTTAACACTATATTTCTAATCTCTTGGTTAACACTATATTTCTAATCTCTTGGTTAACACTATATTTCTAATCTCTTGGTCAACACTATATTTCTAATCTCTTGGTTAACACTATATTTATAATCTCTTGGTTAACACTATATTTCTAATCTCATGGTTAACACTATATTTCTAATCTCTTGGTTAACACTATATTTCTAATCTCTTGGTTAACACTGTATTTCTAATCCCTTGGTTAACACTATATTTCTAATCTCTTGGTTAACACTGTAGTTCTAATCTCTTGGTTAACACTATATTTCTAATCTCTTGGTTAACACTATATTTCTAATCTCTTGGTTAACACTATATTTCTAATCTCTTGGTTAACACTATATTTCTAATCTCTTGGTTAACACTATATTTCTAATCTCTTGGTTAACACTATATTTCTAATCTCTTGGTTAACACTATATTTTTAATCTCTTGGTTAATACTATATTTCTAATCTCTTGGTTAACACTATATTTCTAATCCCTTGGTTAACACTATATTTCAAATCTCTTGGTTAACACTGTATTTCTAATCTCTTGGTTAACACTATATTTCTAATCTCTTGGTTAGCACTATATTTCTAATCTCTTGGTTAACACTATATTTCTAATCTCTTGGTTAACACTATATTTCTAATCTCTTGGTTAACACTATATTTCTAATCTCTTGGTTAACACTATATTTCTAATCTCTTGGTTAACACTATATTTTTAATCTCTTGGTTAACACTATATTTCTAATCTCATGGCTAACACTATATTTCTAATACCCTGTGGTAACTTATTTTGGGAAGTAGCTGTATGTTGTACATTCCAAAACTAATAAAAAACCGTTTATAGTTTTAGCATGCCCAACACGCATCGACTTCCCAGGATACTTGCGACATTACACATGCCTGATTGATGGAAAAACAATGGGTTGTTTAGATTCCTTCGGGAACCTCCTCATTTTCTGGGATCAAAATAATATTTCCGTAAATATAATCAGGGGTTAACTTATTGAATACACCTAATCTAACAGTGAAAGGTTTATCTTAATACATTTGATTATCCGGGATTGAAAATATGACGTCACATAAAGTATCCTATGTGATATTCGACACGTTTAGTTGAAGTATAAAAAATAAGTTAATTCGATTCGTATTTGCCCCCAACGGTTATGATTTTCGAAAAATATTTCATATTCAGAGATACTTCGGTAACTTCCCATGCCCTCAATTATCTCTGTGCAAGGTATCACCAAGTGTGAATATTACTGTTCTCGCGATATGTCACTTCTCATTCCCTCAACTATTTCTATGCAAAAAAATCGCGTCAATCCGTTCCTCCGTTGCGACGCCGAAGTGCGCCAGTATGGAAATGACTTTTCCACAGACTCGTGAACTATGTCGGGTTATGGTAATTACTAATTAGTAGTCTATGATGTCAAGAACAGATGGCCGATGGGGCAGTAAAGTTCTCGAGTGGCGACCGCGCACCGGAAAACGTAGCGTAGGCAGGCCTCCCACGCGGTGGACCAATGACCTGATGAAGGTCGCGGGAAGCCGATGGATGCGGGCAGCGCAGGACCGGTCGTCGTGGAAATCCTTGGGGGAGGCCTTTGTCCAGCAGTGGACGATTTGTGGCTGATATGATGATGATGAGTCTATGATGTCCATTCCCACCCCCTCGACCATGTCTGTGCAAAAACCACGACAAGTCCTTGCTGTGTCGACACGTGCGCAAGCATCGAGGTGAGTTTTTCCCAGATCGCTCGGAAACTACGTCGGGCTATGCTTATTAGTAGTCTATATCATTTCCCACCCCCTCAACCTGTGCAAAAATCGTGACAACCCATTGCTTCGTTGCGATGTTAAAATCAACCAAAAAATTTTTAAGAACTGTAATATACTATGTTATTTTCACAAGATAAAAAGTATCATGTGTCCTTTTTCCATGATCCAGGCTACGTGCATGCCAAATTTCGTCAAGATTGGTTAAGGTGTTGAAGCGTGAGGAGATAATTTATATGATTTCACCATACAAATTTTGAACCCCTGTTACACCCCTTTAGGGGTTCAATTTTCAAAAATCCTTTCTTAGCGGACGCCTACGTTATACTCACTATCTGTGTGCCAAATTTCAGCCCGATCTGTCCAGTAGATTGAGCTGTGTTTGACATGTGGGCTACTTTTTCCACGCACTGCGCAATCTCGAAGACAGTCATAGAAACTTTGTTCACGCGAGCGATATTTGCACAAGAGAAAGTATTGAAATGCTATGCGTCAATGTCACCTATAAACCTGGGCGTCTCTTCCTAAACTCGGGAGAGTTCTTCAAGCCGCCTACATAACAAGGCTTAACGAGTGCCATCTAGTGAGAGCAACTGGCACTCACGGTTTATAGTGCCTTTACCTTGCGAAGCGCGGAAACGGTAAAGAAATATACCACTAACAGTCAAACCCATCCAGGTAATGACCGTTCTTCAGGTCAGTTAACCTGCGTGACCGACCTAACCGCGCAGGTCGCACTAAGCCACCACCGCCTCACCGCCTCACCGCCTCACTGCCAACTTGTCGAATACAAACACTCATATATCAGTTATTATTACATAACTGACATTGAGATAGTGAGGGCTCAAAATATTTGAAATAATAAAAAGCAAAATTAAAAATTTTGAAAAAACCGAGTATGATTACAGTGAAATTGAAAAGGATAATATAATTAAAAACCCCGACTTGAACAATTTATGTAACTAGTGATAATAAACGTAAAAAGCTTTTATAAGAAGATTTGATCTCTCGCAGAGTTGGACATATGAACAACAGAGTATCAGTTTTCATAGCACTTCCCTACGTACCTATTTGGTACCCGAAGATGTAGATGTGGCAATCAAATATTCAACTGCTATGAACTTAATAAAAAACCCAAGAAAATCCGTCCGGGGCTGCCATTAAATGAACTGGTTTTGTAGTTTTATAGCAATTCGAATAATTTGGAGATATTTAATTGCTCTACTTATTTATTTTGATGTTAAAATTTAAAATAGTGATGCCAAATAGTGATGCGAGATATCAAATCTTCTTATAAAGCTTATTACGTTTATTATCACTAGTTACATAAACTCTTTAAGTCGGGGTTTTTAATTATTTTATCCTTTTTCAATTTCGTTGTAAACGTCGTGGGTTTTTTCAAAATTTTTAATTTTGCTTTTAATTTCAAACTTTTTAAAGAGCAAAGGTACATACACTATACAATATTGATATTTTATTTCAATATATTAATATAATAACAACTAAACTTTGCGTTTTAACCGTCGTGGGGTTTTCAAAATTTTAATTTTGCTCTTTATTTCAAACTTTTTAAAGAGCATAGTAAAATACATTATACAAAATCGATATAGTTTATTTTAATATATAAATATATAACATTAATAAGTATTTACAACTAAACTTTGCTTGGGGTTTTGTTGTAACTCAACTCGATATCATTAAGCAGCATAATAAATGACGACTGAAAGACATTTTCAACTAAAGTAAGAAAAAGTTATAATGCGTTAAATCTGTCTTTTTCACTTTTACACCTAAACGATTTCAAACAAATTGTCGGTAAGATTCACACAGTCAAGTGTGTTTATCATACTAGTTAGTAAATTCAAATGTAAATATAAAAAGGTTTTTATGGAAATGTTGATATCGACAACCACTGTGCATACTCCACAGGGGGCAAGGTAGGAAAATACTTTACCCACTACACAATGCTAACTTGTATACAAAACAAAAAAAAGTTTTTAATAACCTTCACTAATCAACCACATAGCCTATACTGAATACCGCATCAAAATCAGACTAGATGTTTTGGAGATAAATGGTGACATTGTTTTTTATAAAAAATGTTTGCTGCAGCGCCCCCTGGTGAGCTTTCACCGTAACACCTATCTAAGAACATGCACCAATCAAATCCGAACCCATCACTGAAAACTGCATCAAAATCGGACTAGTAGTTTAGGAGAAAAAGGAAACATTCTTTTGCACAAACAGCCTCTTACCCCAAACGCATATACCGCCTACGTTCCGTCGCGGGTAAACAGTGCTCACATCAATTTGAACACTTCTGTTGCGTAGATGTTATTGGGCAATTTTAATGCTCAAAACTGTTTGGCCATACTCCACTGTATCCACCACTCTACTCTCCACTCTACTGTACTCACAACTCTACTACCCCCCACTTTACTATACTCACAACTCTACTACTCTCCACTCTACTCTAATCTCGACTCCACTCCACTCTACTATCCACCACTCAACTGTCCCACTCTACTCTTGAATCAACTACACTCCACTATCCACCACTCTAATCTCCACTCTTCTCTACTCTCGACTCCACTCCAGTCCACCCTACTGTGTGGCGTCCCCAGTGGTGAAGGAGCCAGTGGTGGCGACTGGGAATGTTCGCCGAGTTGCTCACCCACTGTTGATGCTGGCTGAGCCTACAATTTAAGTGTGCGTTACGTATCGTAGAATGGATAATTGTATTGAAACCTTGAGTGACAACCGTAGAATCCATAAGAACATAACCACTTTTACAAGCTACGAGCACAGTCTACTACGAGTATACATATAATATTATAATTTATATTAGCTTGCTGCCGAGTTAGTTTGGGACAAATCTTTGAAACTAATTTAGAACTACTTCTCGGTTTCCGATTGAGCCGGAATTTTGCAAACACGTTAAGTTTGGAGAAAAATGCACGCTTAGCAAGTGACGTCATTCTAAATACAATTTGGCGGACTCCCAAGTATGGAGGATCACTTATTTTTTTATGCACCTCCATGATATGGGTGTATCAAATGAAAGGGTTTGCTGAGAAGAATACGGAATAATTAAAATGATTTTCAAATTAAAACTTGTACCTGAAAGTTTTAAAGATTTTCGATGTTTTTCTAAAAAAAACAGTTCTAAGGGTACATGGTCTTGTATGCCGGCAGTTTCGGAAAGTTGACCGCTTCCTGGAAGTCAAAACTTGTGAAAATTAACTCAACTTTTGGACCTAACTTCCCTTGAACGAGGTTCCTTCTTATACAAGGAAGACGGTTTTTAAAACCTTTAACAACACGGGCACGTGGCGCGTTGCCAAACTTTGTTGTCAAGTGTTGCCACTTGTGAACACCCAGCTCAAAGTTAATTGTTAACAGTTATCATATGGTACAGTGGTAACACTTGGAGATTTAATGTTTTAATATTACCTGCTTAAATTGCATTTACTTAATGTTTTATAGGTTCTGCAAGGCGGTCTATCTACTGACTTTCTATACAAAACAAATATTTCTTCGCTGATTTGCTAGTAGTTTTAAGGCGCCTAGAGCACCCCATGAAGACTTTTTGGTCATTAAAATCGTTTTGTTGCCCAAGACTAAGGCGTCCATTAAAATATTCTTATTTGCCCTAATAATCCTTTTGTTGCTAAGTTATTTGCGTTAAAGAATCAGTCAGTGGGTCAGTAATGAGCGAAAACTACACAATACATGACAATACTCAGGCAGTGTAATTGAATATAACCCTAATCAATAAGGCAAAGTAAACTAGAAAAATGTAATACAAATCAACAACTTCATGAAATTGTAATACAACTTAACAATTTCACGAAATCCGGGTAAGACTATGCTTGACAAAGCGACAAGTTTATTTGTTTTAGTGTCGGGTGTTACAGGCACTCGGACCGCAGGGTGCTGGGTTGCCGGGCGCGCATAATTGGCACCCCATAATACATGTTCAAGGTCCAAAACACGCGATATCGGGCTGTATATTCATAGGTAGTGGATTATAAAAGCTTGTAATAATGAAATCTTTGAGAACAATAAATTAGTTCACAGACATTATTTCCCTCATACGTGCGTGGCTGCAGCTCAAATGGAATAAAAATTTCACAGATTCCATGCAATCACATGAACTTCGTATACATTGAAAATAAACTGAGGCATTTTTTTTCTCAAATATCTTTTTAAATTTATTTTTATTCAAAAATCAATTATAGACAATCATTTTCTATAAAAATAAATTAAGTACGCATGCATACCTACTTACGAACTGCGGCGCTGAACGGATAATGTACACACTGGTGTCGATTCGGTTTTGCACAAATCAACTAAACTAAACTAAAATTAGGTTAAGATGTGTCAAAATTACGTTTGCTATTCGAAAAAACTCGACTAAACTTATTTGACAGATCTAAACAAAAATCGAACTAAATTAAGTTTAGATCGCCATTTTGCTATTCGGAACGACCATATTTAAGATGTGTCAAACTAAAATTGAACCAATTTTAATCGCGACCTATTTTGGTGACCACTAAACTATAATTGGTCTTGGAAAACCACAAAAGTGCAAATTTTGTGATGAATATCTAAGTAAAGTGATGGTATAAACCCTGATAAGCACTCCAGGACACTGCACCTTTGACCTGAGGGTCTCATGATGACCAGGTTGGTGGTTGACAATCCTATAAAACAGTCAAAGCTAGAAGTTTGGCGTTTGGACCAAGATACATCAGCACACTGCGCGGCTCTCACACGAAGAAATTCTGATCTGAGGGTTTGACTCTGATGATGATGACTTGGTCAATAAACCAGGTTGGAAAACGTATAGTCTTATGTCTTTCCAACTTTCAGCTTCGGCAGTCTTAGGAAGCCATCGATTGCCAACCTGGTCCTCATCAGACCTTAAATTTCTCCAGATTCTGACAATTTACAATGCCCCGACGCACTTTTAGGCAAATTGAAACTCCTAAATACTTCACTCAAAAATCCTTGATGCCAAGCCAAAAAATAATAAAAAAAACAAAATCAGCTGCTTTTTATTGAACGGTTTATAGATTATATTCTTAACATAAATGACATTAAAAACAGAGAGAGCGCTATAGAAAATTATATCTTGTTTTCTCTTTCACATACGGTAAACAAGTTACGTCAATCATATTGTTCATTCTTTCGTTCATACTTTAACATAGTCTGTGAATTCAATTTGATCGTGTTTAATCCTGTCAAACTAGGCAACCAAATTTAGTTCGTGCATAAAACCGAATAGCACATGAAAACGACTATACTTATTTTAGTGGAAGTTTAGTTTAGTTTAATTAAGTCGAGTGTTTTGTTCGAATCGACACCACTATCTACTTTTATTTATTAAACAATTTATTTTCTATTACATTTAAAATGTGGCATGATAAATATCATACCTCCGAGCTTTTTTAATATTATAATTATATGAATATGTTTTTAAGATATGGGCCTTTTTAGACGAAAGTCGAAAAAAAATCACATATTTGGGTTTTTTTGATTTTGAAAAAAGCTTTAAACATCCTTAGCATTCGTGACTGAAATAACGTAACGATGGAAAAAGTAACGGTAACGCGTTACCGTTCATCACTATATATTATATATATACGAGTGATACTGTTATATATATATGAATCATTTCTAAAGGAGTAAACTCCAAAAATGTTATACATTAAACCCCTTGCCAATACCCACATATTAACACTAAAATTACGATACCCCAAAAACTTTCAGAGTCATCGCCATGACGCCATAATAATATGTCGCCCCTTCGCAGAACAAGGAGCGAACAAACATTTTCAATGTTAAGAGAAGAACTCGCTTCTAAATTCAAGTGAACTATTTCATACAATTGGCAAAAATAATTAATTCTTAGTCTGAGAGGACCCAAAAAAACCAGGGTTTGGCGATTCGGACCGTGGCTCGAGTTTTAGAAGTCACAGGAATACCGTCAATCTCGTTAGACGATTGACACAGCTGAAGTTCGCTTCACTTGAGATGAAATCAAGCCAACTCAAACGTTTGTTATATGGAAATTACAAACAAATGACATTGTGAGGTTCTTATTTATTAAACATAGTTCAATAGACGAGTGAGAAATAAAATAAAAATGATGTTTATACTAAGTTATTCTAAGTAAGAGGAAAAGTGTATACAAAGGAAATATGTAAGATGTCACAGTAGCAAGGTTTTAACATTTTTATTACTTAATGTTCTGTGTATTCGGACGGCCGTTGGGTCGGTAAAATTTTCGAAATTCTCGAGTAAAGACCGCGCACCGGAAGGCGTAGGCAGGCCTCCCATTCGGTGGATCGAGGACCTGGTGAAGCTCGCGGGACGCCGCTGGATGCGGACATGCAGGAACAGTCGTTGTGGAAACCCTTGGCCCTTGTTCATGCAGTAGTGTTCCGCTAAATGATTATGTTATACTGATATTTAACAATTATGTTTCAGAAACTTTAGATACGTTTGATAGGCCTCATCAATGAACTCCAAAAAACCTTCAAAGCACATACCTTCGTGCAAAAATGCATACTACGACCAACTCCACACAAACATCGTAAAAGTTTTAAACAATCCAAATGGTGGAAACTTCCGATATGTCCATGTTTGATGTGGCAACGCGTGTGGGGTCGGAGGGACCACGGGCCGGTCGCGACGCCGGCCGGAGGGCAACTGTCACAGGGCGAGGGCGCGCCGCGAGCCGCCAGCCGCGAGCCCCACAATGGACACTTTCTGTGTGTAAATCACAATAACTTTGTGCACTCAGCCACTCATTGCGACACGCTGGACTAAACACCACCGCACGCCACGCGTCATCCATCACGGCAACATCCGAAAAAATTAAATAGTTCAAATGTGAACTCTATGTTCACATAGTTCGACAGGTTTAGTTTATGGACTCGTAACAAGAGATCGTGACAATAAAACTCATGCTGGCAATTGATGAAGTATCTCTTGATGTCTCCGTTTAATTATGAACGTAAAATAACATAACTTAGATCCAAAGGGATTTTCGTCTACAAATAGTCCACAAGTGCCTGGAGCTTATAAGGCGTCATCATCAGCACACTTTATTTAACACTCTCAAATTCAAAAAAATACTCTTTATCGCACATCATGACATCAGACATACAAACACATGTACAAAACAAAAAGTAACAACTAAGAGACATGCAATATGGGCCGTCTTGTCAATTTTGTAATTGCCAATCCATCAACATGA
Organism: Coleophora flavipennella; assembly: GCA_947284805.1. Lineage (NCBI taxonomy): Eukaryota > Metazoa > Arthropoda > Insecta > Lepidoptera > Coleophoridae > Coleophora > Coleophora flavipennella. Next base: position 9,871,345 of record OX369299.1, read on the forward strand.
TATTTTACTATGTCCTAAATCCGTTACAAATATTTTCGTGTCATTTCCCAACATTTTTATAATGGGAACATCATAGAACCCAGGATACTAGGTAATGCATAGTTCCGTGTGCGGCGTGATTGACGCACAATACATTGTCCGAGGACGAGGTGTGGCGGATGGCGGACTGTCACATTTACTAACGTTTGGTACTCAGTGGCATTTCGTCCCTGATCATAAATTAAATATACTTCCACTGAATCGGATACGAGCGGAGATGAGTCTAGTGGAGCCATAAAAAGAAGTAGGTGTTACCACTGAACGTAGAGAAGAATAACGGAGGCCAGTAGAACGGAGTGGAGCTGCGGGGCTACGCCGAAATGACCTGAGCTAATACATTTCGTATGTCATTGATTAAAACTGTGTTTAATGAAGAGGAAGTCACCGGTCAAACTAATACAAAACAGTACCTGACCCCGCTCCGCTCCACTCTACCCCACCCCGCTCCGCTTCACCCCGCTCTGCCACGGTTAGCTCCACGCGCCGTATACCGCGCGTAACGTAAAAATAACGCTGACCGTTGGACGCGCGCAATCAATTTTAACTCTAATGTACAACGCTTTAAGGATGCAACAACCCTCCCCTAACACCGCGCCCAGCGTTATTTTTACAATACGCGAGCTGTACGTTTTCATACAATTATTCTCCTCTTAGCTATTACTTGCTTAATTTTGCGGACGTCTCGTCTCCGCTCGTGCCTTCGTCTTCACTTTAGTGGTAACGCAGACTCAGACATAATACAGTCAGCAATCGTGCGAGAGTGGAAACTATGTTTTGGTAAAGTGAGCGCGGCCAGGACAAGAACAAGGTTGGGTGAACGATATCATCATATTAGCTCACATACGTCCCGACGGAGGGGCTCGAGCCTACCCTGAATTAACTAAAACTATGCTGAAGAATCGCATTATTAAAATGACATTAGGTACAGATACAAAAACTGTAGTGGCCAGGAGAGGATTCCTGATGAAGGGCTGTTCATCTCCACTTCTGTGGTGCCTTCTTATAGACGGCCTGGTAAGTTACATTAACAAGCAGCATATATACATGCAAATCTACTCAAATAACGGAGTAATTCTAGTCTCAGGAAAGGTGCTAAGTGCCGTTAGAGACATAACAATGAAAGGACTGAAGACTGTCGCAGACTGGTGTCAGGACAAAGGGCTTGGCCTCAACCCATACAAAACAAAAGTGATTCTCTTCACCAAGGGTAGAAAAAACATAGACTTGGAACCGATAGCGTTTAGGCGTACCATACTAAAAACCACTGAAGAAATAAAATACCTAGGTGTCACTCTGTACAGAACTCTGAACTTTAATACGCACTTATAGGAGCAGATTAAAAAGGCCATTTTGACTATGATGCAATGCAGGAGGGCAGTAGGTAAGATCTGGGGGCTAAAACCTCATATCTGCCAGTGGATAAACAAAGCAGTCATACTTCCAAGACTAATGTATGGTGCGATAGTGTGGTGGCACAGAGCCAACATATCGTCAAACATTCGAGAGTTAAGAAAAGTACAAAAAGATGCCAATCTAATGACTACAGGTGCCATGACATTCACGCCCATGATGGCACTAGATGTGACTTTGGGATTCCTATCCAATCCAGATAGAGGCTAAGAAAAGAGCAGCAGAGCAATAGTATAGTATCACAGCATGCAAAGAATGGAAGGCAAACCCTACGGATATAGGTAGGTCACGCCTCAACAGAGGATGCATTGGGTAGGGATATGTCGCTATTAATAACAAATAATTATCGAAAAACCTAAAACCTTCTTAATATTGCATTGTCACGCGATATACATGTGCATGCAAAATTTCAGCTCAATCGTAAACCGGTAAGTGGGCCAAATTTCTTAAAAGTCTCTTTAAAATAAGTCTAAATTATTGTCTTACTAGCTGTTTCCCGCGGCTTCACCCGCGTGGACAACGTTTCTATGTCTTTTTGAGGGTGCGCAGAGCGTGGACAACTCTAGCCTAAGTGTTGATCCATGTCCTGATCAGTCTACCTACCAAATTTCAGCCAGATCCGATCAGTAGTTTTTGCGTGAAAAAGTAAAAAACATACATCCATAAATCAATACATTCTAACAAACTTTCTCATTTATAATATTAATAGGATTCAGAGGCTAAGAACCACTTTGGGTTCAAGGAATTCGAAGGCCAAGTGATTGATCGATTGGTCCCAGGAAGTGGCACTACAATTTTTGAATAGCAAATGTTACGAAAAGCTTCTGTCACCTAATTCCCTTAACCTTTTGTCAGTGTAATTGCGCGGCACGGAATAAGTTGTGTTTGGACGTTTAGACCATCAATCACGGTGGAAGCGTCCTGTCCAGGATGCCAGAGGTATATTCAACCTGGTCACCCAAAAGTGTGCCACAAATTGATAAATAATCTTCTACATAATTAAATTTGTCACTGTACTTTAACTAGACATGTTACAGCGAAAGTTTACATGCGTCGACTACACAAGAGCAATGTAAAAATCTAATTAAGAGTTAGTTAGTTTTCAAAATTTTTTTTTTTTTTTTTTTATGCACAATTGATAAACCCTTGACAACATCTCACCTGGTGGTAAGTGACGATGTTGCCGAAGATGGAAGCGGGCTTACCAAGATTCCCCAACGCAATGGGGAGCTGGCTATCTTATCTTCATGCCGGAACACACCAATGATATCAACATTGATATTTGGCGGCAAGACTTAGATAAGATGGTGGTAGCTAGCCAGGCGGGCTTAGAAAATGCCCTACCACCAACCAAACCGAGTATTTCGAAGTATTTCCAGCAAACCCTTTCATTTGATACCCATCTCATGGGGGTGCATAAAAAATAACTGATCCGCCATCTTTGGGAGGCCGCCATTTTGGATTTAGAATCACTTAGCTAACCAACTTAACGTGTAGGTATGCAACATTTTAGCTCAATCGGAAACCGGAAAGTGGTTCTAATTAACCGACTTCAAAAAATAAGGAGTTTCTATGTTCGACTGTATATGTGTTTTTTTAAACAAATATGACAGCTTTTTGACAGTTTATATATAGCGGTAGATTGATAAGTAGGCTCAATATTTTAAAATTATTGTGGAACTCGTTGTTGGAATGTATAGACTTACCTGTCTATTTATATTTAACCCCCTAAGTATCAATGTACATTACCGTTTGTGTTCTCCTAATAAAACAAAAATAAAATAAAATATGTATATTTTCACCGATTTGTCCGTCGATTGTGGACCGATTTTCAAAATCCTTTTTTGTTCGAAACAGTATACTCTTGAGGTGGTCCTATTGTCACCAATTTAGGATCTGATAATGGAATCCCAGGAAAATAGAGAGCAACTCTCAAATTTAATATGCACGTAATACAAGTTTAATGAAAGTTTTAGCGAAAGACACTTTATGCCAGCTAGGCAGTGTCAAAGTTGACGACACGGACGTGTCTGACCCAAAGAAGGTGATGGATGAAATGCTGAAATCACACTTTCCTGGGTGTGAGGAACCCGGTGAAAACGAGGACTCCCTGGAAAGTGTACCAGAAAAATGGAATAGCCAAGGAAACAGTCACTTTAGAAACACTGGAATGGGCGGTACAAACCTTTGGACCCGTGGAAGAGGCAGGACCTGATGGAATCTTTCTCATGCTCCTGCAAAAAACATGGGACCACATAAAGCGCTTACTCTGCAATCTCCTACAAAGCAGCGTGGCTCTAGGAAACATTCCCCCTAGATGGAGGAAAGTAAAGGCAGTTTTCACACCAAACCCGGGAAAAAAAGCTACCGGGAAGTTAAATATTTCCGCTGCATCAGCCTCTCATCGTTCGTACCGAAAACTTTAGAAAAGATAAATATCTAGGCGTAACTGTGGACAGAACTCTGAACTTTCATATGTACATACAGGAGCAGAGTAAGAAGGCCATTATGACTTTGATGCAATGCAGGAGGGCAGTAGGTAAGATCTAGGGGCTAAAACCTCATATCTGCCAGTGGATAAACAAAGCAGTCATACATCCAAGACTACTGTATGGTGCGATAGTATGGTGGCACAGAGCCAACATATCGTCAAACATTCGAGGGTTAAGGAAAGTACAAAGAGCTGCCAACCTAATGACCACAGGTGCCATGACATCCACGCCAATAATGGCACTCGATGTGGCTTTGGGACTGAACCCAATCCAGATCGAGGCTAAGAGAAGAGCAGCAGAGCAATGGTATAGGATCACAGCATGCAAATAATGGAAGGCAAACCCTACGGATACAGGTCACGCCTCAATAGAGGATGCATTGGGTAGAGATATGTCGCTGTTAATGACAAATAACGACAACAATAGTTAACAATAGTTAACTTACATACCTACGTGATATTGTTAACTTACATACCCATGTGATATTGTTAACTTACATACCTACGTGATATTGTTAACTTACATACCTACGTGATATTGAGGCACGACATAATTTATAATCCTACTAATATTATAAACGGGAAAGTTTGTAACAATGTATGGATGTATGTTTGTTACTCTTTCACGCAAAAACTACTGAACGGATCTGGCTGAAATTTGGTATGTAAACACCGCGGAAAACAGCTAGTAACTTAATATTTTTAAAATTAGTCGCTCCTTAAAAACTGGCTTAAAGTCTAATGTCGTGTTAAAGCCTTATTGGACTTACGTACTGAGGAAATCTGTTCAGTTTATTAATAGAAGCCACTTTGAAGTGTTACCGGGATCGGGATCAGCAATGAAAGGGTCGGAAAAACCAAGGCACCAGGCATGATGAACTAACACAAGCGTCCTGCCGTCCGTCCAGCTTGGACTATAGATATTTAACTAGCTTTTGCCCGCGGCTTCGACCGCGTTGGCTTCATCATCCTCATATCAGCCGAAAATCGTCCACCCTCCCCCAAGGATTTCCAATCGGCTTCCCGCGATCTTCACCAGGTCGTCGGTCCACCGCATGTGAGACCTGCCTACCTGCCTACACTACGTTTACCGGGGCGCGGTCCCCCACTCGAGAACTTAACTGCCCCAACGACCACCTATTCTACGAGCCATGTGCCCTGCCCACTGCCACTTCATACTATAAATGAAAACGTTACATTTGCCGCCGCTACTTTCTCCGGGCGAGCACGATTCGGCCGCGCTCTGAGGATTTCTCAATATTTCTGTACAAAACTTGTAAAAAATAATAACTGGTTTAGATTATATACTGTAGAGATCGTATATCTCTACATTTCCGCACTCGCGACTCCTTCTCTACTTTCTTGCCGGCGCGAATCGAATTAAAAATATAAATTCAAATTCAAAGTAGTAAGTCGTTCGAAAGCTTTCCAGAACAATTGAGATTCATTCTATGGTGGGCGTCACGTTCAGTAACTGTAACAGTTCCGTATTTACTCACGGCGAAAATAGGTATGCAGAGGGCTATGTTTCAATTCCTCAAAAATATATTTTGACTTTCTTTTTCTTTTTTCGAGATTGTAAGTGAACTCTTAGTTTCACATAGTTCATTTTGTATTTTACTAAAATCAAATTAAATGTACTACAACTTTATTTTTAATGACTTTTCTCCTAGGCCGTGAGATTTTGACAATATTTTGATCCGGACGGGAGAAGAACTTGGAATTGTTTATTTTTGCGAACATTGACCATATATAAAGAGCCATAGCTTGGTCCCTCTAGGCTTTGTGGAGCTGCGGTTAACTTTAGAACTAATGAAAAACGCATAATAGGTAGTTTATGACTTTTAGAACAAAAAGTGAAAAAAAAGGCCTAAAATGTCACAGGTTTTCGCGTGGTGCGCAGAGAGCACAAGTTTCGCGTGGTGCGCAGCGAGCACAAGTTTTTCGAGGTTGCAAATTTGGCTTCACACTACCCTAACTAGTCCATACAACATACTAAAAAACTAGAACATCATCAAGCTTTCCGATTTTAATGTAGATTTCTACTGGCCTAGTAGGCAGGCCGATAATTGTGACTGTGCAGAAAGCATTCCTCCGATAATCCGACTGTCCCTGCTCGTCGCACTCACCTCCAGTCGACTGTACGTCTGCTGGAGGGTCTCCGGCCACTTCACTTTGCGTCAAGTGTGCAGTAGAGCATAAATGAAAATTCACTAAAAACCCTTACAGACGAATGGAAAGCCTCCTCTTTGCTTTGAAAATCGACAAAAAATAATAACAATCACGTCAGGTGGACCAAGACTAGGATACCTCGTACTAATGGAACCAGAGACTGATATCATCATCACATCTGCCGAAACACGTCCACACTGAAAAAAATAATTTCTTACTGTGTGCATGTTTGGCACAGTTAAAATTTAAACAGTTGGTCTAACGTAAATTACAGTAAGAATTATCGGTTTTAGACAGTGCCCATTAATGTTCCAAAACAGTAAAAAGCTGAAACGTTATTTTAACTGACCAATCATTAGTCGTAACTGAAAAGCTCAGTAACTACAACGTTTTACCTACACGGATTTCTCGACAGTACGTTTTAATGATGAAACAATTATTTCTACTAATGAAACATTAAACGAAACAGTAGCATTCACTGAAACTCTCAGTTATTCGAACGTTTTGCCGCACCTAATACCAAAAAGTTGTTCTAATGATTAGAAACAGTTCTTTGTAATGTTAGAACATTAAACGAAACAGTAGCTCTCACTGAAACTCACAGTTACTCGAACGTTTTGCCGCACCCAATACCAAAAAGTTAGTTTTAATGATTAGAAACAGTTTTTTGTAATGTTAGAACATTAAACGAAACAGTAGCTCTCACTGAAACTCACAGTTACTCGAACGTTTTGCCGCACCTAATACCAAAAAGTTGTTCTAATGATTAGAAACAGTTCTTTGTAATGTTAGAACATTAAACGAAACAGTAGCTCTCACTGAAACTCACAGTTACTCGAACGTTTTGCCGCACCCAATACCAAAAAGTTAGTTTTAATGATTAGAAACAGTTTTTTGTAATGTTAGAACATTAAACGAAACAGTAGCTCTCACTGAAACTCACAGTTACTCGAACGTTTTGCCGCACCCAATACCAAAAAGTTAGTTTTAATGATTAGAAACAGTTCTTTGTAATGTTAGAACATTAAACGAAACAGTAGCTCTCACTGAAACTCACAGTTACTCGAACGTTTTGCCGCACCCAATACCAAAAAGTTAGTTTTAATGATTAGTAACAATTCTTTGTAATGTTAGAACAATAAAAGAAACAGTAGCACTCACTGAAACTCGTAGTTATTCGAACGTTTTGCCGCACCCAAAACCAGTCAGTTAAAAAAATAATTAAAAACACAGCAAAGTGCGAGTCGGACTCGCGCATTGGGGGTTCCGTACCACCACCATTGTAATATACCTAATGTATATTTATAGGTTTCTATTATGGTGAGACAAAAAAATGACAAGGAAAAAAGAGATATCCTACCAAAAAATGAGGTCCCATCAAAAACATCATTTTTATGTACCAATTCGCCAAGACTCGTGAGTCTCCCCTAAAAATATATGAGAGATCTAAGGTGAGCCAAGTCTGGCAGTATTTTTTTTTTATGAATATTCAGCAAATTGCACCATAGTTCTCTTTTAAACATAAAAAATATATTATGTATCAGGGGGCACGGCAGTGCTCTTTTTCAAGTCGAGCAGACAAGCACAGCTGCACACGAATTCAACAAATTTTCGAAGCAATTCAACGCATTTTCGAGCTCTTAGTACTTATATTTGTAAAGGACTGAAGAAGCTGCCTATTTTTGTCTATTTCATATTGCACTTTTTACGTAATGTAGACAGAGTATATTCCTTACAAGTTAATTACAAGTTAATTCCTTACAAGTTAATTATAATAAATGAATATGTGACGCATGCATCCACCGCCAAATTTTGGCGGTGGATGCATGCGTCACATATTGATTAATTATAATAGGTGTACTTCAAAAGATCCGGCCGTCTCCATAATTTACTCAGATTTTCTTTATACAAGCAAAAAGTAGCGCCATCTGACATCATCACATCAGCCACAAATCGTCCACTGCTGGACAAAGGCAACAACAAAGGGTTTCAGCCTCGCAACGACCACACCCTGGCCAAAGATGACCTATTATTACTACCTTAGCATAGCTTAACCGCTTGACGTTTCAAGACAAAACACACGGTGCTTCCACGCATGCATAGATGGCGCCACCTCCTTGCGCTCCGACATATGTAAATTCTTTCCAGCTGTTATTAATGTATGTATCGTCCAAGTGTTTTTTAAGCGCTCTCGAGCCTTTTTCTATAGATAGATCCAAATATATCTATTTTCGTGATTGCAAAGTAGAAAAATTAAGTAAATGAGCGAGCGAAGCGAGCGATATCAGGTTCGGTCATTTTTGATTGATAGTACAGTCAAAGAGGCTCTTTCTCCTGGGTAATTTCCCTTCCTTAACATATTAAATTAGTTTTTTTGTTAAAAGAAGGTTTTTACGGTAGTAACACGGGCTTTTTAATTTTTCCCTTCTAACAACTTCATACTGGAGTAGTAAGAAGGGTAATCAAAATTAACGGTATTACAACTGGTAGTAAGATTGGTAGTAACTAGAACGGCTAATTAATTACATATTTATTTTATTGTTTTTAGCAATTTTTTTGTATTTGTTGTTATAGCGGCAACAGAAATACATCATCTGTGAAAATTTCAACTACTATCACAGTTCATTAGATACAGCCTGGTGACAGATGGACAGACAGATAGACGGACGGACAGCGGAGCTTTAGTAATAGGGTCCCATTTTACCCTTTGGGTACGGTACCCTATAAAACATAATATAAACTGATCGGTAGATATACATGTTCCAAACAGTTATATCTACCGATCAGTTCCTACACCCCCCCGGCTTCACCCCCCCGGACACCTGTTATTTCTAGAATCTTCCGCGACTCCGACACGGCGCGAGCCCGGCAACCAATAGGAACCGCTTGTTGGAGTGGGGTGATTCCGATTCAGAGTGACCATTTATGGCAGATTTCTGCCATTTGGGCAGATTTGGCTTGTAAATTTTACCTCTGGCAGAACAAGCGGACGATTTAGAAAAAGTGGCACGATTTGGCAAATATCAAGAAAGAAAGGGGCAGAATTTGGCAGATTTCAAGGAAATCCTTATAGATATTGAGAAAACTTATAATTTTCTATGTCTTACTTTATTTTCATGACTTATTAGTTATTATATTAGGTAAGAAAATTTAGGAAAATATTTTACTTACTGAGCTGGCTACATTTGTCGTGTCATTTTAACTCAAATTGTGTGTATGCGTGCGTGCAGTATCAAAGAAAATAAAAATTACTATCTACGCTACACTACCAGCCCTCCGCGTAACCCGCGCGCTCCCTACCTCCCTAGTTCTTATTTGTTTTTTTATTCTAATTCATTTTTTACTGGAGATTGTAAGTTTTGAAAAACTAATTTCATTCAACTATTTCAGGTGCAACAGTTTTTTGATATTTCAGTTCAAAGAGAGTGAAAACAGCAGAACAGAATTTTAGTGCTATAGGCGCATCAAATTAGCTTAACCTGGACATAATTCGATAACTAGTTGTTTTGATTATTTTATCGGATATTGATAATTAGTATCAAATATTGATTAGATATATGATGTAAAAAATTCGCGGTGGTAACCGTTTCTTATAAAAAACATGAGATTTCGAACACTACCTAAATTTTTCCTAAAAGCAAAATAGATAACCAAATACCTTGTTAGTATAATTTTGAGGTGAATTCAAATGATGTCACCTAATAGCAAAATTAAACTAAAACCACTTTCGCATGTATGTTTTTTTTCACGGTATTCATCTGATCGCAATATCTTGATAAGCAAAAATGGTAACTATAATGTTTGTATCTTTTTAAGTTATATTGCGTCTTTTTAGTCATTTATGACAAAAATTAAACATTTAATTTTTATGTTTTAATAATAATGTATTTCTCAGTAGTTAAAAATCGTAACTGTAAAATTTTCGTTTAATAATATGTTTTTGTACACTACAATCTTGTTTTCATCAAAATTAAACATCTTAATGTGACGTTTATGAAATTGAAAATTTAATTTAAAAATACGCGCAAGCCAGTAATGGAGCCGGGCCGGATGCATGCGGTGCGGGCAGAGAGCGCATGCTCGCGCCGCGCACTCGCGCGGTGACACGGGTCAAATGACAATATTGAATTCAAATTATTGAAAGATTGTGTAAAGCTATCACCATGGAAAAAAATTATAATATACTGAAAGTAATAAAAAATCGATTTAATTGAATACAATTATAAAAAAAAATACCACTTTGGATGTACTTTAGTAAAAAAATATAATGTAGACCCTGTGATTGGCATTGATTGCAAAATTTCTCGACCTTCCATTTTAATTGAACTCTTTTTTTTTAAACTTATTTGAAAATGAAGAAAAATTAAAAAAAAAACGAGAATGGGACGTTCTTCGGCTTCAAAGTAAGTAATAGCCGCGTTGAAGCCCGCATTGATTTGAACTTAGAATGAATAGACTTACGTTCGATATTATTTTAACACGTATGAAGCTCTATGCCAGCGCGTAGGTTTCATTTTTGCAAGTGTGCGCTCACACACTCATACGCAATATGCGACTCCACTCCCAGCTGCCCGCAAAACGGTTATCATATCAGTAATAAAAATATTGGTAGAGTTAAAATATGTTTTTAGTTTTATCTTAAAGATTTATTTAATTCTAAAAACGATCCACTTCGAATTTGAGCTCGTTTGATTTTTCTTGGTGAGAACTTTGGTCTCAGGTAGTTTCCAAGATCTGATGCTGTGTTACTTATTTATTACCAGTAAGATAAATTTACGTAATTTAACTTCTCAGTTCATTTACTTTTGAAAACCGGTCCTGCTTGTCCACATTCTGCCTACGCTACGTCAGCCGGTACATGGTCAACACCTGAGAAATTTACTGCCCTAACGATCATCTGTTCTACAAACTATATGGCCCGCATATATCACGTAGTAAGTTAGTAAAGTTCCCGAGTGGTGAACGCGCACCAAAAGACCCACAGCACACCGCATTGGAAATTAACGGTCCTGCACATCTACATCCAGCGGCTTCCCGCGACCTTCACCAGGTCATCGGTCCACCAAATGTGAGGCCTTCCTACGCCACGTCTTCGGGTGCGCGGTCCCCACTAGAGAACTTTACTATCCCAACGGTAGCTATATGTGCCCTGGCCTCATAGCTCGTAGAACAAGTGACTGTTGGGTAGTAAAGTTTTTAAGTTGTAACCGCGTACTGGATGACGTAGCATAGGCAGGCCCCCACTCGGTGGACCGATGACCTGGTGTAGGAAGCGGAAAGCCGCTGGATGCGGACGAGCAGGACCGGTCATTCTTTGCGATAAGTCTTTTAGAGCGTAGTCGCCACTCGAGAACTTTAATACCCCAAAGGCCATCTGTTCTACGAGCTTCACGGCCGGGGCAAATAGCTACCATTGGGGCGTTAGGGCAGTAAAGTTCTCTAGTGGCGACCGCACACCGGAAAACGTAGCGTAGACAGGCTTCACACTCGGTTGACCGATGACCTGGTGAAGGTTGCGCAAAGCCGCTAGATGCGAATGAGCAGGACAGGTCATTTTCAATGCGGTGCGTTTTAGTACGCGATCACCACTCAAGAACTTTACTACCTTAACGACCATAATATCTGTTCTACGAAGTATGTGGCTGGGCCAAATCAATAAGTATCTTCTTAGAATTTAGGCCTGTTTTATTTTTCTTGACGAGTCCTTTGATGCAGGTAGGTTCCAAAGTCTGAAGTTGGACCACTCTCTTGATCAGCTTCTGGGTCCAGTACAAAAAACTAACCGTGACAAAAAAGTTAAGGTTTCAAGAAAACAAAGTAGAAAACACAAGCGAATATTTATTCTGGCAGGTTTTGGCGGATTTTTTGCCAGTGTCGGGCAGATTCATCATTTTCGAGATGGTCACACTGTTCCGATTTGCAAATGGCGTGCATTGCATCATGCGTGCGTGCCGTGCATCGCATTTATGTTTGTGGCGGCTCACAATCGCGCGTGATCAATTTCATTTCTTATTTCAGAGATTTAAAAACCGTTTTAAAATATTTTTACAATCCACAAGGTGCTCACTCGCAGGAAAGCTAGTGTAAAATAAATAGTGCGTGTACTTAATTGGTGTGGTGTGGTGCTGGTACAATCGAAAACAATGTCATCTGAAGACATTGAGCAACTTCTCCATAAATGGGAACTCGATAAATACATCGAAAAATTTATTGGTAAGTAAGTACCTAGTTGGCACATTTATGTATCATACAAGCTCCATAACCTCAAAGCCCAAAGCTTGGGAGGGGACTAGGTCATATCTAAGGTACTAGGTACCGCATCCTGAATTACCTCATAGTACTTACATGTTACTAATTAGGTAACCTACTTTGTTCTTTGTATATTTCAGAAACTACCTATCTAAACAATTTTAGAGAGTAAAGCTACATGACCTGACCTGACTACCTGTCTACTTCTTCTATTTGTAGCAGAATTCTGACGGTAATTTTGTGTTTGCGCATGTTTGTGTTGTGCTGTACAGGTGCCCTCCACATGCTTGCCAAGCCACAGCTAGCGCCCACAAGCACAAGCATGTAGAGCGAGGCACTTGGCTAAACAGGCTTGCCTCAGTTTGCCGAGCTTTTGTAGACGCTTGTGGCTTGTGGCAAGCGTGTGTAGGCCCCATGATGGTTATGGTGCGGGTCACTGTGTCGTAGAACTAATCTTCGGTTAGCGCTTCGAGTTAACACAAAACTAACCTAGTGTAATTTACATTTTAACATTTATTATTACTTGTTTCTGTTACTGATTTAACATTTCACTAAACTGTTTTCATAGGTACCTATAACTTACATAATCTTCGTTTTTCCAGAAAACGAAGTTGACTTAGTTGCGTTGCCACTATTAGACGATGGACAAATAAAAGAGTTAATTCCTGCCATTGGCCCACAAGCAAAGTTTAAAAAGGCTCTTGCAGACTGGAAAAGCCTTAAGATAAAAGAGGGAGAAGAAAATGAAGATATTAATAACCTAGTAGAAATTTATGGTAAAGACGTAGGAGGTCTCACTCCAAGTGAAAGTTCACCCATCATTTCTCCAGTGTCCACACCTACATCGAGCAAATCATGTGATTCTTCTTGCTCGCTTGACTTCTCAACAGAAAAATTGGTGAGTATACTTAGCTATGTTGTCATTTCATCATCATATCAGCCGAAACACATCTACTGCTGGACAAAGGCCTCCCCAAGGATTTCCACGACAACCTGTCCTGCGCTGCTCGCATCCGTTGCTTCACGCTACCTTCACCAGGTCGTCAGTCCACTGTGTGGGAGAGCTGCCTACTCTACGTCTTCCGATGCGAGGTCGCCACTCGAGAACTTTACTGCCCCAACGGCCATCTGTTCTACGAGCTATGTGCCCACTGCCATTTAAGTTTAGCCATTCTGTGAGCTACGTCGGTTACTTTGGTTCTCCTACGGATCTCCTCGTTTATGATTCGATCATGCAGGGAAACGCTCCATTGCCCTTTGGGTGACCTTGAGCCTTCTTATGAGGCCCATAGTAAGCGACCATGTCTCAGTTCCGTATGTCATCACTGGCAACACACACTGGTCAAAAACCTTGGTCTTAAGACACTGCAGTATTTGGGATGTGAAGATATTTCGAAGCTTTCCGAACACTGCCAGGCCGAGTTTTATTCGTCGATTGATCTCTTTCTTGAAGTTTTACCTACTTAGCTGGACTGTTTGTCCCAGGTTTACACATTCTCATTTATGGTCTGCTAAATAAATGTTTATTCTATTCTATTCTATTTAAACTGTGTTGAGTCATTCAAAATACATAAATTTGTCCAGTCCATACTAAATTTCATCTAAATCCGTTAAGGGGATTAAGTGTGAAAAGGCAACAGAGAGACAGACAGTTACTTTGGCATTTATGATATTAGTATGGATAAGGACAAATATGTTTGTTAAGACAACCCCGTATGCAAAAAGAGGGGTGATGTTAAAAGTTCAAACCCGGATGCAAAAAGAGGGGTGAGGTGTTATAAGTTTCAAGTGTTTGTGTATCTGTCTGTGGCATCGTAGCTCCCAAATGGATGAAACAGTTTTGATTAGTTTTTTTATTTGATAGGTGACTTGAAGGGGTGTGGGCACCTTCCACCGGACTGAACGGTTCGAAATTTGGTGTCCTGTTATTTATTATTATAATATCTCATATACGTCCCCACCGAGGGGCTCGAGCCTACCCTGAATCAGGGCGATTAGGCCTTAGTCGACCACGCTGGCCCAGTGCGGGTTGGTCGACTTCACACACAATCTTCGAGTTTCTTCGCAGGCGTGTGCAGGTTTCCTCACAATGTTTTCCTTCACCGTTAAAGCAATCGGTAAGTATGTATGTAAGTGATTAAAATAAAAACAGAATACAACTGATTTACTTTACTACAACTAATTACTTATAATTTCACAACTTAGCGGTCCCCGTGCGCGACGACTCTTGGATCAAAATGTTACTACTTATATTAAAATTAAAGGACCAGTACGTTTTATTTTATCCTTTTTAGAGGTTTCTGTTGGGGGTTTTTAAATTTTAAGTTTTTTTATCTTCAAAAAATATATTCATTTGTATTTTTCAGAACACAATTCAGGACTTAACAAAACTTCTCAAAACTACTCAAGAAGGTAGACTGCTCCTTAAACGGCGTACGGAACCCTTAGGAGAAGGTCGAGAAAGTTAGAGAAATATGCCAGTAACATTCAAACCCATCCAAGCAGTGTCCATGCTTAGGGTCAGTTAACCTGCAATTACTTTTATGTTAATCTATGTTATAGCAATTTTAAAGAACTGTCATTTTAACAGAACAAGTATTCCCTGCTGAAAACTGCTCAATTTATTACACTAAAGCATCTGAAGGGCCCGGGCGAGCCCATGGTCGGCTATATGACGCAGTAACGAATCTAAAGGCAAAGTTTCGCCGAAACAAAGTGTACCAGCCAAGGCCGCGCGGTTCACTTCTTGAAAAAACTAACTCCAGAACCACATAACAAAGAACATGCTAACAAAAGGATAACCTCGCTGTCGGAAGAAGATTCTGCCTTAACCAGTGAAGAAGATCTCGATTCAGCTGAAGTAGAGGAATGTTTGGAGTGGCTACATTGTTCTGCAGATAATTTAGCTCTTTGCACTGAGAAGTGGTCTAAAACAAGAAAACGACGACTACAGCGTGTCGTATCGGAAGAAACTCACACTTATCTCCTGGAGTTTTCATGTTTAAAGCGTTCATGGGGGCACTCTTTGGTAAGTTAATATATGACATAAATATGGTACCTCCCACACAAACCCAAATTATTTGTAAATATTTCATCAAGTCTGATACGCCTTTATTCTTTGCCATTAAGTAAGCGTAATGTTTAATTTATTGTTGATTTGTGTAAGCCTGACTTCGCTTTATGTTAAGACAAGAAAGTATGCACAGGTTGGCTGTGCAATTTATTTTTAACGTGACAGGGTCGAGAAGGAGACCCGAATTGGGTTATTTTTAAGGTTCCATAGTCAGTCAACAAGGAACCCTTATAGTTTTGCTATGTCTGTCTGTCCGCGGTTTAGCTCAGAGACTATTAATACTAGAAAGTTGTAATTTGCTAAGGGTATACATATTAGTCACGCCGAAAGTAATAATCGGTCTATAACTACCTACGTATCTACATATAATATTTAAAGAATTATCCTCAAACTCCTAACTGTTGAGGAGTTGTACCTTCCATCATCAGCTCATCAACACGAATTGATGGCTACCAGACGCAGAAACTCAATTAGCTTTAGGAAACACACACTCAATACGTGCCTGTAAATTTTGAGAGTTACCCTCGATTTCCCTAGGATCCGACTTCAAAAAAGGAGTAGGTTCCGTTCCACTGTATGTTTTTTTTAATGTATGTTCACCGATTACTTCGTCAATTGTGGACCGATTTTCAAAAAGTATACTTCCAAGGTGGTCCCATTTTCACCAAGTCAGGATCTGATGATGGGATCCTGGGGAAATCGAGGGCACCCTTAAATTTTATAGGCATGTATAACGTGTTTCATGTATTTTCTAAAAGTGTTCAATTTTTTACATCTGATAATAATTTTATGTTTATGAGCTGATGATGGAAGGTGCAACTCCTCAACGGTTATGAGTTGGAGGATAATTCTTTAAATATTATACGTAGATACTTAGGTAGGTATGGACCGTTAGTCGATTTTTTTCAGGTTATTCAGGTGAGCTAACGAAGGAAGGTTTGACTTCTTAATATTCATGCTGCTGAGATGATGATGGACCCTATTGATTGGTGCCATAAGATTATGTTGTCTTTTCTGATTTTAGTGGGTTCAGCTAATGGCTAAGCGATTCTTTAAACATCAATTAATACATTTTATTTTTAAAAGTAAAAATTCTTTCAGCTTACAGCAGATTTTGACCAGTGGTACCCTGGAAATGAAAATAGCTTCGAAAATAAGTTTCCACTTTTGAAGAAGAAGTTGATTCAACTGTTAGGAAATGTCTCAAACAGAAGTCTATTTGTTCAGGAACTAAAGAATCTCGTGAAAAGTAAGTTTTATTTTGCTTTCTTTTATTTTACCTACTTAACCCCTGATTCAGAAAGGGGTGTACTGAAACTGATTTTTATATTTTTTATAAATAATTATTTGTTTGCTAAAACCTTTTCGTAAGTAGTAGGTAACAAATAATTGACCGTAATTGTTTTTTATATATAAACATACTCACCGAGTATGAGTTATTAAACGATTTCAATTAAGGAGGAGGTTTATCAATTCGACCGTATATATATATATATATATATATATATATATATATATATATATATATATATATATATATATATATAATTTGTTTGTTCGTGGATAACTTCCTCGTTTATGAACCGATTTTGATGATTCTTTTTTTGTTGGAAAGGAGATATCCCAAGGGTGGTACCATGATAAGGAAACGAGGATCTGATGATGGCATCCCATATAAATCGAGGGGAACCTTAAAAAATACCTACCTTTGATTTGAGTACTTTCGTAAAATCCAAAATTTATTAATTTTTATTAAAGTAAAGATTAAATAAAGTTTATTGTATTTGTTTGTGTAAGCAGTTCATAGCCAGGGTTACAAAATCCCCAAAGAAAAAACTCTAAATTTTAGGATAGGTATATGAAAGAACATTCATTGTTGTCCAATAACCAGTTACAATGTTTAGACTTAATAATCTTTTTTTTAACAGACTCTGATCCAGAGACGAGCAATATTGCTACACTTCTCACTATTCCACATCTTCTGGGAGCAGTGCAAATCAGGAAGAAGAAATGTTCTGTGGCAGAAGTCCGAGAAAGCTTCATTACACGCATTGAAACGGAAACCTTGATAAACGAAGAATGTCGTAAACGACACGACACATACAAGACTTTCGGTATTACAGTCAACCGTATGTCATTGTCATCGGTCCACTGGAAAAAAATACCGGAAGGTACGTTATCGTTGATAACTTGATATACGAACTGCCAAACATATGTAATGCGGTGGATACTTGCTTTAAAATTATATGGGCATTAAACCTGAAATACGCAGGTGAATGCTTGCCAGTTTGGCAATTTTTGCAAAGAGCTGTGTATATTTCCAAGGCAGCAGATTTAAAAGAAAAACTACCTGCACGCACTACTTATTGTACACTAGCTTTCCTGCAAGTGAGCACCTTGTGGATTGTAAAAATTTTTTAAAACGGTTTTTAAATCTCTGAAAAAAATAATGAAATTGATCACGCGCGACTTGAGAGTTGAGCGGTTGGCGGACTCACAAACATAAATGCGATGCACGCCCGCTTGATGCAATGCACGCCATTTGCAAATCGGAATCATCCCACTCCAACAAGCGGTTCCTTTAAAAAACAACTAATAAATTTAATTGACTAGGTATAGGTTTCTTGACGAAATTTATTCAGTTTCATAAGTAGAAGCCATAGTAAAATTATTGCGGTTTTTTTATCGACGATTCTAATAAATAAATAGCATCTATTCATGTTTGGTGATAGCTTACGGTTCTCCTATTGCCTTTATGCTGCAAGTTTTACGCAACTACTTTAACTGTCAAAAATTTACAAGAAAATGCCTCTTTGTATTTTTTTAATAACTATCTTTTTTGTATTTTGTCAATTTTGTTAAGTTGAATTGCTGTTCGTTAGTCTCGTTAAAACTCGATAACGGCTGGACCGATTTGGCTTATTTTGGTATTGAATTATTTGTTGAAGTCTAGAGAAGGTTTAAAAGGTGAATAAATATGAAAATGCTTGGAATTAAATAAAAAAAAATATCAGTCAAATATTAATTGGTTTTAGGGTAGGGTAGTGTAGTTTAGGTGTAGTGTAGTTAGGGTAGGGCTGTGTAGTATAGGGTGGGGTAGGGTAGTGTAGGGTTGGGTAGTGTTGTGTAGGGTAGGGTAGGGTAGTGTAGTGTAGGGTAGGGTAATGTAGTGTAGGTGTAGTGTAGTTAGGGTAGGGTAGGATAGTGTAGTGTAGTTAGGGTAGGGTAGTGTAGTGTAGGGTAGTGTAGTGTAGGGTAGTGTAGTGTAGGGTAGTGTAGGGTAGTGTAGTGTAGTGTAGGGTAGGGTAGTGTAGTGTAGGGTAGGGTGGTGTAGGGTAGGGTTGGGCAATGTAGTGTAGGTTAGGGTAGTGTAGGGTAGCGTAGTGTAGTGTAGGGTAGGATAGTGTAGTATAAGGTAGGGTAGTGTAGTGTAGGGTAGGCTAATGTAGTGTAGGTGTAGTGTAGTTAGGGTAGGGTAAGGTAGGGTAGTGTAGTGTAGGGTAGGGTTGGGTAATGTAGTGTAGGTTAGGGTTGTGTAGTGTTAGCTAGTTTGAAATAACTCTGAATATGTTATTTACTGTGTACTTTTTGTCGGTTAGTCCTCTTTAACATTTACTTTAATGTTAAGTTCTAGTTAAGAGCGAATTCACAAAATCCCTTACAAACTTTAAATTTCAATTTTTGAAAATGGATGAGCCGTTTCTAATGGAACTATACTTACACATAAGCAAGTCACGAAATTCTATTTTGTGGATAGGTCACATTTACATAATACTTTATTATTAAAAGATTTTTTAGCGAATTTTAAGATTAGTAAAAACCTGAAATTGCTATTATTTAGTGACATTATATTTTTGATAATGTAATCTATCCATAAACTAGAATTTAGTCACTTGCTTATGTGTATACAGTTTCATTAGAATCGGCCCCATCCATTTTCAAGAAATAATAATTAATTTTTTTTTTAAATAGAATAGAAACGATTTTGTAAATAAAATTTCAATAGTACCTACTTGTCATGTAAGTATTTACATGTAAAATAAAATTATTTTAAAAGTAACTTTAAGGATAAGTACCTATTATTATAATGTTGATAGCATTAATTTTTATTTCACCTATTATCTACAAATAAGTCTTTGAAGTCAATATGGGACACTGTCTTTTTTGTATTTTTCTAATAAAAATATAATGCAGTACCGAAATGAAGGTTTTATTTACAAGGCCTTCACATTTTTCATGCTTCGTGTTATTTAACTTTCAGCTGATACTGTTAAGAGGCTCCATTGTGACCCCAGCGCCACGTAAAAATAAAATTTATAAAATTTTATTCGCTATAAACACAATTTATCAAAAACCTATTTAATTGTATACAGTTTTTGAGTTTGTGGTATAGTTTATTGAGATTTACCAATAAACTATAAAGCAATAATCGTGTAATTAGATTTAAAATAAATTGTGATAGTAGCAAATAGTTATTTTTTAGAAGTTTCGCTAGAGCTCACTGTGCAGCCTCTTAAAAAGCAGTTTATGCTACTCATGGGGAACAGTAGTATTACTGTTTCTCATAAATAGTGGGTACTGCATGGATGTCATTTCTACAGTTGAGAAACAATAACTTCTACTTATCCAAGAGTAGTAAGTAGGTGGTACTGTTCCTCAACAGTAGAAATTACATTTCCACGCAGTATCCACTACTGTTGACAAACAGTATTACTACTGTTGAAAACAGTGCCAGCTACTGTTGCTTACGTAGGTACTACTGTTGACAAACAGTAGTACCTACGTAAGCAACAGTAGCTAGCACTGTTTTCAACAGTAGTAATAACGGTAAAACAGTGCCAGCTACTGTTTGTCAACAGTAGTACCTACTTACGGCACAGTAGCTGGCACTGTTTTCAACAGTAGTAATAACGTTAAAACAGTGCCAGCTACTGTTCGTCAACAGTAGTACCTACTTACGGCACAGTAGCTGGCACTGTTTTCAACAGTAGTAATAACGTTAAAACAGTGCCAGCTACTGTTCGTCAACAGTAGTACCTACTTACGGCACAGTAGCTGGCACTGTTTTCAACAGTAGTAATAACGTTAAAACAGTGCCAGCTACTGTTCGTCTACAGTAGTACCTACTTACGGCACAGTAGCTGGCACTGTTTTCAACAGTAGTAATAACGTTAAAACAGTGCCAGCTACTGTTCGTCAACAGTAGTACCTACTTACGGCACAGTAGCTGGCACTGTTTTCAACAGTAGTAATAACGTTAAAACAGTGCCAGCTACTGTTCGTCAACAGTAGTACCTACTTACGGCACAGTAGCTGGCACTGTTTTCAACAGTAGTAATAACGTTAAAACAGTGCCAGCTACTGTTCGTCAACAGTAGTACCTACTTACGGCACAGTAGCTGGCACTGTTTTCAACAGTAGTAATAACGTTAAAACAGTGCCAGCTACTGTTCGTCAACAGTAGTACCTACTTACGGCACAGTAGCTGGCACTGTTTTCAACAGTAGTAATAACGTTAAAACAGTGCCAGCTACTGTTCGTCAACAGTAGTACCTACTTACGGCACAGTAGCTGGCACTGTTTTCAACAGTAGTAATAACGTTAAAACAGTGCCAGCTACTGTTCGTCAACAGTAGTACCTACTTACGGCACAGTAGCTGGCACTGTTTTCAACAGTAGTAATAACGTTAAAACAGTGCCAGCTACTGTTCGTCAACAGTAGTACCTACTTAAGGCACAGTAGCTGGCACTGTTTTCAACAGTAGTAATAACGTCTCCATCCAGCACCCAATACTGTTGACAAACAGTAGTACCTACTTAAACAACAGTAGCTGGCACTGTTTTCAACAGTAGTAATAACGTTTCTATCCAGCACCCACTACTGTTGACAAACAGTATTACCTACTTAAACAACAGTAGCTGGCACTGTTTTCAACAGTAGTAATCACATCTCCACGCAGTGCCCAGTACTGTTAAGAAGCAGTAGTAAGTATTCATAAAACAGTAGTAGTTACTGCTTACCGATCAGTAAGCGCTACTGATTAAAACAGTAGTAGTTACTGCTTACCGATCAGTAAGCGCTACTGATTAAAACAGTAGTAGTTACTGCTTACCGATCAGTAAGCGCTACTGTTTCCTCTTACTGTGTGTTTTTACTGTTTCCTCTTACTGTGTGTTTTTACTGTTTCACTTTACTGACTTTAACAGTTAAATTAACCGTAAGGACTTAACTGTTTTCTTTCAGTCAGAATCACTGTTTCTTTCAGTTGGCTCCAGTTTTACTGGACAAAACAGTTCTTTTTAATGAAATTTCGGTTAGTATTACCGATTTTTTTTTTCAGTGCAATGCTGGACACAGGCCTCCCCCAAGGATTTCCAGAGGCTGATTTATGTCCATTTAAATATCATCATCATCACATCAGCCGAAAAAACGTTCATCCACTGCTGAACAAAGGTCTCCCCCAAGGATTTCTATAACAACCGCTCCTACGCTAACGTATTTGTATACGTTAAGCTCAATAAGATGAAAGTTTAAATAATTTTAGAAAAACCTAAAAAAAAAATACTAGTTAAAAACTTATAAGGTAGGTACATAACCGTAAATAAAATGTAACTATAGGCTACACTAGAAACTTCAAAGTTACTTTAGACAAACTAAAACGGGATACACACATACAAAGGTACAAACATTGCAAGTTAAATAAAAAGCTTTTAAAACTTGACATCTCATTAATCAAAACCTGTGCTCAGCAGTTGAAGGGATACGGTGCTACGGTGGAACACGTAAATAGACACACACATACATAGACTGCTAAAATGATAATCCTTCCTTTTGGCTTTTCGCCGTAGTCGGGTAATTAACTCCTTGAACAAAGTGAATTAACGAACTTTTTTTTGACGCAGCCCCGCTGCATTGTGTCTTGTGGTAGTAAATGGTCTTTATTCTTTGGTATTGTCTAACAAGTAAAACCGAACTGACATGACAATTTTATTATTATTATTATATCAGCTCATATACGTCCCCACCGAGGGGCTCGAGCCTACCCTGAATCAGGGCGATTAGGCCTTAGTCGACCACGCGGACCCAGTGCGGGTTGGTCGACTTCACACACAACCTTCGAGTTTCTTCGCAGGTGTGTGCAGGTTTCCTCACGATGTTTTCCTTCACCGTTAAAGCAATCGGTAAGTATGTACGTAAGTTTTTTGAAAAACTCATTGGTACATTGGCCGTCCAGATTTGAACCCGGTACCTCTGGTTAGATGGACCGAGTCGTTACCGGTTGAGCCACCGACGCTTTTTTGACAATGCAACAACCGAAATATGGTTAGGTTTCTGTTAGCCTCGAGCACAACAAGCGCCGCCGCCGCCGACGCCGCCGCCGCCGCCGCCGCCGCCGCCGGGCTCCGTCAAAGAATAATCGCTAGTAACGCACGTATCATTTCACTCAGTGAGCGAATTTGGTGCTCGAGCATGACGTACGTATACCGGCCAAGTGCGAGTCGGTCTCGCGCAAAGTAAGGTTCCGCAATCTTTTCAAAAATAAATGTAGGTACATACGGTTGGTAATAGAACAATAAGACAACAAGCATGACAGTTTACCGAGAACAATCATAGAAGGAAAGATAGAGGGAAGAAGAAGTAGAGGAAGACCAAGGCGAAACTACTTAGAACAAATTAAGGAGAAGGTCGCTGTCGTGTCGTACCGGGAGGTAAAGATAGGACAGAAAAAATGGAGATTGCTCCACCGACAAGAGCATTAGCTGTTAAATTTGAAGAAGAAGAATAGAACATTATGTATAGAAAATATATGACCTTTTTACAAATCTAAAAACTGCACATCTTAATTTGGTCGACTATTGCTCCACCTAAACAAGAAACCTAACGCTAACGGAACCATGGATCAAAAAATGGTTTTAGCAAGCCCTCAGTGGTTTTGTAAGACCTATTATACGATACCCCACACGAAAAAAACAAAACTCCACCTCTTTACATGTATGGGAGGTCCCCTATTTTCCACTTTGCCAGCGTAATCAGTAAGTATACCCATGCAAAATTACAGCTTTCTAGTGCTAATAGTCTATGAGCTAAGCCTCGGACAGACGGACAGACAGACAGCCATGGCGAAACTATAAGGGTTCCTTGTTGACTACAGAACCAATCAATCAATCAAATGTACTTTATTGTATAATAAAAAAACTTTTTTTTAATTTTTTTATTCACAATTGGTAAGCCCTTGGCAACATCTCACCTGATGGTAAGTGACGATGATGCCGAAGATGGAATATTTGAATAACCCAAAAAATAATAACGAAAGCTTTGTTTGACTATAATATAGGGATGTTTATCTAATATGCCATAATCAGATAGAGCAGTTGCCTATTAATTTGAACCTCACGATTTGATTACTATAGTATTCACCGCGAGGTTCATTAATATTCATAATTTATTCACGCTGCTCCGCAAGTGACGGCTGAATACACCAATCATAGCCATCGAGTTCACAACAAGCGTACACATTACAGTACGGCCGACCTAGTCATTCAGCGCTACAAAAAATTTGACTAAATTGCAACATGACAGGACGGACGCTCGGAACAACTAAATCCGCGTGGGAAGAGTTCGCAGCGTTCCTTTCCAGTGCTTTCATCTCCAAAACGCATTGCCAGAATAAAATGAGCTCTACGAAAAAATAATAGTCAACGTCAGCTAGGTCTACTTCGACGGTTCTAGAGGTACCTACTTAGCAATTCGTTCGGGAAAATCATCAATAGCTAAGTTATGCAAGCTGGCATTGTTTGTTCGTATGTTGTGCGTTTTCATTGAAGCGGGGCGGCGAGCGGGGGGAGCGGGGCGCGCTGGGCCGGTCAAAGGGACGGAACTGTGGCTGTCAGTAACGCAATGCGCAGGCGCGCGCTGGCGCACCCCTTCACGTTTTGTGTGAATTTCAAAAGCGACAATTGTAACTTGTCGATTGTGTTGTAAGTAGGTGACATCAGCTATACCGAGTATTTAACTAGTTTGACAGTGACATGACTGTAAATAAAATCTAACTATACCTTGAACTAAAAACATTAAAGTTAATTTTGACAAACTAAACAGGATATAGGAAACCATCGATCGACCGAAAAAAGCGTCGGTGGCTCAAAGGTAACGACACGGTCTTCATAACCAGAGTTCCCGGGTTCAAATCCAGACGGCCAATGTACCAATGATGTTTTCTAAACTTACGTACATATTATACTTACCGATGAAGGAAAACATCGTGAGGAAACCTGCACATCTGTTACTAGAGGTGTATGAAAGTCGCGTTGCACACGTCCGTAGATGTTAATCTAAATGCCCTACACGTGACCGCGGGTGATGCTGAGTGCAACACCAGGCAGCCGCCGCCTATCCCTAGGATAACACGGTTAATTGTAAGCACGATAAGAAAAACCGGCCAAGTGCGAGTCGGACTCGCGCACGAAGGGTTCCGTACCATTATCTATAAAAATTCCGAGCCCCCCCCCCCTTAAATATTAATTTTAATTTAATTATTTATTTTAAAAATGAATATACATATAACTGCATATTCTGTGGATATTTCAAGCGTCTACCTGTTGCCGTTATCAATATGGAGCAAAATCGAGCAAAAAAAGTCACGTTTGTTGTATAGGACTCCTCTTAAATATCTGTTTTATTTTAATTAAATTATTCATTTTTAAAGTGAATATATAACCAAATATTCTGTGAATATTTCAAGCGTCTACCTGTTTCCTTTATCCATATCGAGCAAAAACGAACAAAAAAAGTCACGTTTGTTGTATGGGAGACTCCTTAAATATTTATTTTATTCTGTTTTTTTAGTATTTGCTGTTAGAGCGGCAACAAAAATACACCATTTATGAAAATTTCAACTGTCTAGCTATCACGGTTCATGAAATACATCCTGGTGACAGACGGACGGACAGCGAAGTCTCAGTAATAGGGTCCCGTTTTTACCCTTTGGGTACGGAACCCTAAAAAAAGACCGAAACCATCGCGAAATCGTTCGCATCACAAGCTCACTCGTTTGGTTACAGTTTACAGTTGATATATAATTTTATTTAATTGTGTTCGGTTCTAGTGGAAGTGCGTGCGGTTGAGTCTATTGGCAAATGGAGCCACATGTCTATTTACCGGTAGTGGTATTCCTATAAGAGAGATCGTCGACCCAGTTGCCGGCGAGTACTAATAAATAGATCCCGACGCCGAGCCGGCACATCTTGCGTGCTTTCGATCTTTCACGGATACGCAACTTCACTTCTATTGACATTTTTAGTTAGAATGTTTTACTCCTGACATTTATATAAACTGGTATAGTAGATAGTTATTAAAACATACTTGTCATGAAACATTTTATTTAGCATTCCAGTACGTAATTTACCTAATTATTATTATTCTCTTTTCAACCGACTTCCAAAAAGGCGGAGGTAATCAATTCGACTGTACGAGTATTCTGTATGTTTTTAAGCTATTGCATAGCTATTATCGCGGGCTTTGAGCGCGGCGACCGAATCAAGAAATTCCGTAACGAAAAAACTTAACACCCCGCGTTCTAAAAAAATTACAGTGCCTTCTATTAGCGATTTGCTCATCTATTGCATTTACATAAACATCCCGCGCGGACTAGCCGCAAGTGGCCGCCATTTTGAACTTTTTAGTTACTGGACTGATTGCTTCTAAAATCGATATCTGGGGGTCCATGAGGTCCCTTGTCACGAATCCGTTGTCGGAAGTGAAAATAGTGGCCGCCATTTTGAACTTTTTAGTTACTGGACTGATTGCTTTCAAAATCGATGTCTGAAGGTCCCTGAGGTCCCTTATCACGAATCCGTTGCCCGAATTGAAAATAGTGGCCGCCATTTTAAACTTTTTAGTTACTGGACTAATTGCTTCCAAAATCGATATCTGGGGGTCCCTAAGGTCCCTTAATCACGAATCCGTTGCCCGAATTGAAAAAAGTGGCCGCCATTTTGAACTTTTTAGTTACTGGTCCGCTTGATTGTTAGCCACTTTTTATAGTGAATAAATACTGCATAAATAAAAAATAAATAAATAATTATAATTGCATAAATTGATAAAAAATGCTATGCAATAGCTTTACCGCGGCACCCCCCCAAATAACTTTTGTTTGACAAAAGGACTCCATTTTTATTAGTTTTGCGTAATACTTTAAAATCGATTTCTAACATTTTATAACCTGGTAGGTTCAGTCAAGAACAACTTTTACTTGTATGAGAAAAAGGTGGTAAAATAGTTTTTTCATCACATTTATTCGAAAAACAACGATTGGTTCCTCATTATGTGTGAACAAAATTCTACTTTGTGTTCGTAGGTACTTTTGTTTCTCTCTTCTGATTGGTTCGCTTACGTGAATTTTAAATGTAAAAAAAATATTACAACCATTAAAATCCCTATGGTGATTAACTCACTTTTGTGATTGGTTAGCAAGGAGTTTGTATTATAATACTAACTCTTTGTTGGTTAGTACGTGAAGTAACCAAAGAGCTCTAACGCACAATGTATGATGTAGAACTAGTCGGTTAGTTATTGGCGGTTGAAAAAAAAGAGGATTTTGTGCCTCGCACGACTATCGAGCACATTGGAAATGAATCTACGGAATTCGAAAATATATTGTGGCTGAGCGACGAGAAATTAGGAACAAGGAAAAGCTTACAAAATAAAACTACAACGTTGAATGATATCTAAATCTAAATCTGAATCTAAATCTAAATCTGAATATAAATCTAAATCGGAATCTAAATCGGAATCTAAATCTGAATCTAAATCTGAATCTAAATCGGAATCTAAATCTAAATCTGAATCTAAATCTAAATCTGAATCTAAATCTAAATCTAAATATACATCTAAATCTAAATCGATGTCGAAGTCATATTCGAAATCGAACTTTTTACTTTTTTCAAAAAGGTTAGTCTACAGGGCAAACCCTTAACCCTATCGTCTTTGTTTAAGGCTCAAATTGTAGCTGAATAAATTGTCCAGAATGCTTTTCTCAAATTTTCGATATCATTCTTCGTTTCCAAAATATCGACCTTTCCTTATCCCGACTTTCTCGTCGCTCAGCCACAATATTTTTTTGGAATTCCGTAGATTCATTTCTAATGTTCTCGATAGTCGTGCGAGGCACGAAATCTGTGAATTTTTCTCATAGGTTGTGAGCAAAAATTGTGTGTGTCGCTCGGAGCCAAAATGTTTTGTTCTCGGGCGACGTATATTGAACGGCTTGTGTTTAAATGCCTACCAGAAATGCACTTATCCAATAAATTCGAAATACCTGCCAAAATGGAAAAATGCTCACCAAGTTGTGTTTCAGGAAGTATTTTAGAAATGGAGCTAATTTCCTTATTATTGCAAACCACAAAAATATGGTAACGCCGTTAAATTTAATTTCAGACCAAATATTTTATAATGATGTCAATTCTGGCAGGCAGACTAATTTTAGTTTTACGTCAATTTAGACTTAGAAACGTAAAAATATAAAATTTGATGTCTAAATCTTGAAATCAAGTCAGCTGATTTTGACGTTTTTAATTTTGGGATTTCGAATTCAATTTAGATTTAGGCAATTTATTAGAATCTGGCGGTCAAAATTTTGACATTTCTGACTTAAAATTAGGTTAGTTTACACGGCACGTAAAACTTGATGCCTAACCTACAATTTAAAGTACCTAAACCTATTCGATTCTGTGAATTGAAGTGTTAAATAACTCCATATCGGATTCGTATAATTTAGGAATCTTGAAGACGAGAGTGAATAGGCACTATTTGAGCTTGCGTGTTACATCCTCGGCTGCATCGGCACTTACCATTAGGTGAGGTGCAGCCAAAAGCACTCAAATTTTTAATAAAAAAAACTTTTTGAAAAAAAATTGATGATTATGTGGTGGCTGCTATTGCAAATGCTGCGGAAAGGTAAAAGAGATCCATTAGCTTGTTATATGGATGAGTGATATACTTATGTGTCCTTCTTGTCCTGTTTCGGTAAGTACTTCAATTTTTCTGATCTTTTACTTAAGCGATGGCTCAAATTTTGACCTCACAGAAACAAAGTTACGCAATGCTGCCCTCCATTTTGCACAATTTTATCAGCCCCAGAGTTAGATGAAAGCGAAATCCTGAAGCACATCAAGGTAGTTGATAGTCCTAGGGGATGATGACTGAAGTTTATTGAAATGGTTTATGTATTGAGAGATTAATCTTTCAACAAGTGTTGGCTGCTTTGAATTTTTGTTTTGGTCTGAGTCATCTATGGGTAAAATAATGTTTCTAACACAATGGTCAGCGAGCTGGCTCACCAATACATAAAATTCCCTGCTACCACAGAGGAAAAAACACCTAACTACTATTACACATATTATTATGTTTGTACGTCATTAGTTGTGTGTGACACTGCAATTAATAAATGAAATGAAAAAAAAAACATGACAAAGACAGCGTAAGTACCTAATCCACTTATGTGTGCGGCTGGAATTTCCATATTTTACGTATAAAATTAATTTCAGTTTTCAAGGACTATATGGACTATATGACTAAATAAACTAGGGGCTGTGGATGGCACCCACATCAGTACTTTTAAACCGCCTATTAACCACCCTACGGCACCTGGTTCATTATTTTTTAATCGGCAGTGTGTCCGCCAAGTTCGAAAAGAAAAAGGCGACACCGGCCGTAGGTACACGAACCATTTCGGGCCAATTTCGATCTACCTGTAACTTAAAATCTGTTTGACCTACATACTTGCGATTTTGTACGTCTAGTGAGATCCTCTTGATCACCTGGAATCCTAATTTTCATAAATATATCTATTACCATTTCTGAGATAATGACGTCCGAAAATCACTATTTTTACGACTCACTGACTCATTAAAATTATAGACTACTTCCAGGTAACTTAGAAACTGGAAATTTACTGAAGTTTTATTCTTCTCTCTATGTAGTCACCAAGCCTTTTATATTACAGGTGGCAGATGCAAATGGATTTCTATAAACCCAAATTTTCCAGGCTCAACGCATGATGCTGCTATTTGGAGTTCCAGCCATTTATACCAAACTTTAGAAAGGCAATTTATAAATGGTAAGAGAAATCAGTGGCTCTTAGGTGTGTACATTTTATTCAAACTATCTTGAGAGCCAGCGCTGCCTGCAACGGGTTACCGTCACACATTCAACTTAAATGTTTTTAGAATCCTCATAAGACTGTTTATCAAAGTAATATACAGTCTTATAAGGATTCTACAATAATTTATATATTTAATCAAATATACTTTGTAATTACAGGCGACAAGGGGTACCCTCTCCAACCACGGCTTATGACACCAGTGTCAAGCCGAAGTGAGGTACAACGAGTGCCATACCAACACCAGAAATATAGTAGAGATGTGTTATGGGCGCCTTAAAAAAATTTAGGTGTCTCCACAAGAATCACACCCTCCATTACGAGCCACCGACTGCCTCTAAAATTAAAACAGAATGTTGTGTTCTCTACAATTAGGTAATGTAGGTAATGAACTTGCCCATCGCTTGAATCAAAATACACTGAAACCATAGAATAAGAAGAAAAAGAAGTTGCTGATCAATGTTACCAATTTTTTAACTCATATGAATGCTGGGCAGCAACAACAACACCCTGAGGGTGCTGGCAGACAGACCCGACAGTGTGCTGCAGAAGCACTGGGTTTCAGCCCTGATTCATCGATTGATCTCTTTCTTGAAGTTGGCCCTACCTAGCCAGACTGTTTGTCCCAGGTATACATATTTATCAACAACTTCCAGTGTAGAGTCTCTTAGTGTAGAGACCATTAGAGGGGTAGGTGCGACACGGACATTTAACATTATTTTTGTATTGTTCATTTTAATACCAACTTGTTGAGAGACTTTACTAAGGCCAACGAGCATTGTGCTTAGTCTCAGCCATGACCATGATATCATCAGAGAATCGGAGGTTCAAGTTCAAGTTTATTCGAAAAACAATTTAAATTGTGTACGAATTACATAAAAATATAAATAAACATAGCATACAAACAATTCAAAAACTAAACGAAACTAAAGTACCTACATAAACTAATCCCAATGAAGTATCACATTGTACGATCTAATTATGAAAGAGTAAAATCTTTGTTTACTTGTTGAGAGACTTTACTGAGGCCATCGAGCATTGTACTTAGGTCTTCTATAGTCTCAGCCATAACGAAGATATCATCAGCGAATCGGAGGTTGGTTATGTACTCGCCGTTGATATTGATGCCGAATCCACCCCAGTTCAGAAGCTTGAAAACATCTTCCAGGGCGGCGGTGAACAGTTTCGGAGATATAACGTCTCCCTGTCTCACCCCTCGCTGCAACTGTATAGGTTTCGAGTTCTGGTCTTGGAGGAAAACTGACATGGTGGCGTTTTTATACAGACACTTCAACACCTCGATGTATCGATGGTCAATTTGGCACCGCTGGAAAGACTGTAGCACAACCCAGGTTTCGACTGAATCAAAGGCTTTCTTATAGTCCACAAACGCCAAGCATAGTGGCTGGTTGTACTCTTCAGTCTTCTGTATAATCTGCTGCAGCGTATGTATGTGGTAGTAAAGCATATTCGGAAACCGGCTTGTTCGGGAGGCTGGAAATCGTCAAACCTGCATGAGAGACGATTCGTAATGACTCTCGGAAATAGCTTGTAGATATGTCTCGCAAGTGAGATGGGTCTGTCGTTCTTCTGCAGGGAACTGTCGCCCTTTTTGAAGAAAAACACGACCATACCTCTGTGCCATACCTTAGGTGTTTGTCCCTAGAGTATATCGAAATTAAATAACTTCTGAAGAGTTTTTAGTACCGGTGTTCCACCTGCTTTCAGAAGTTCAGCCGTAATTCCATCATCACCCGGTGCATTGTTGTTTTTGAGCTGTTTGAGAGCCATTCCAATCTCGTACAGGCTGACGTCCGGGATATCTTCGGTATGGTGTCGTGTTAATCTGGCTCTTGGTTCTTTAGCCAGAAACGTGTGGTCGTGTACTATTGTCCGTAGAACTTCTCAACTTCTTCCAGTAACTCAGTCTTAGACGATATGATCCTGCCATCCTCAGTCTTCAGCTTTGTTAGTTGGCTTTGTCCAACAGACAGAGCTCTAGCGAACACTTTTGAGTCTTTGTTGTGCTCAATCGCCTCTTTAATACAATTTGTATTATAATGGCGCAAATCGCGAGTCAGGGACTTAGAGATCTGCCTGTTTAGTTGCCGATAGTGGGTAGCATCTTCAGAGGACTGCAAAACCAATCTGTGTCTTTCTTACATGAGGTTGCTGGTGAAGTCAGAGATTTTTTTGGTTCTGTTTGAACGGCGAGTTTTAAAACGTTTGGACAATATCCACCAATCTGTTATTGTAATCTTTCACATTCTCGCAGTCTCCTATGCATTCGAAGCGATTGTGAAACTCGTGCTGAAAGCTCTCGCGGTTTTGGAACTGAATGGGCGCTGGTCGGAGCGTAGACTGCATCAGTCGACATCTTTCTAGGTTGGTCTTTAGGTTCAATTTTACTTTTACCATTCGGTGATCGCTTCCTGTTTTGACTGAATTGATCACAGAGATATCATTTAATATTTGGTTCCTTGTCGACAAGATGAAATCAATCTCGTTCTTCGTTACTTTATTGGGATGCAACCGTGTCCACTTTCGCTGTTTTGACTTTTTGAAGAAGGAGTTCACCATAAAGAGGCTCTCCCACTCCATAGAGTCGGCCAGCATCTAAACACGTGCATTTCTTACTCCGTATCCAAATTGCCCCACTCTCAGCTCACCATCGCATCACTTCGCTAGCATTTGTCCATTTAGGCAAGCAAATAGAATATCCTTTTTAAGGTTCTTACATATGAAATTGGCGTTTTAAATGGAAGAATCAAAACGTTTTTTTATGAAATTTAAATTTAATCAATATAAACCACTATATATACCATTGTTATCAATGCACTTTCGCCATTTTATAGGTAGTTTAATGATTCCTTTGTTGAAAAATTGTGGGAGCGAGAATTAATAAAGTCTTTGAAGGTGGTTTGGACTGCCTCATCGGAATTTTTTTTTCTTTGCAAGAAATTGACCAATCTCCCAAAAAAAGTTGAAGTCTGTTGGAGCAAGCTCCGGAGAGTATAGTGGGTGTCGGAAAAATTTCAATCGCAGCTCTACTAATTGAGCGACCGTCTCTTGTGCAGTGTGTGGTCGAGCATTGTCCTAAAGCAGCAGTCGACTCGAGCAATTTACCAGTCTTGGTTGTTTAGCGGTTAGCTTTTCTATCATTGTTTGCAGTTTTTGACAATACAGCTTTGCTGTAATCGTCTGGCCAGATCTTAGGAAGCTGTAGTGGATGACACCAGCACTGGTCCACCAGACACTCACCAGTATCTTTTTCTTAGTCAACTTTCGCTTGGAGTAAGATTTTGCCGGTTCTCCTGGGTTTAACCATTGTGATGAGAGTTTTCGATTATCGTATAGGATCCATTTTTCATCACAAGTAACGATACGATTCAAAATCCCCTCGAAATGAAATAAATTTGAATTTGGAATTCCTTACCTAACGCCAGATATTTATGATTAAAGTGGCCAGTTCGACAAAATGCCGATTTCATATGTAAGGACAAAACATTTTATTTTATTTGGTACTTAGTCTTAGGGTATTTAAAATTATTTTAGTGAGCACTTGAATTGTACCCATAGTGAATTCCTCGCTAAGCTCAGGGTTCAAACTAACGCCATCGGAACAAAATATTACTTTGTCCCCTTGTTACACAAATAACTATTTCATCACCATTATAATTTTCGTTTAGAATCCGTATTTTTTCAGGATTTAAAGTCCTTTAGTTTTTAGATGTAGGTGAGGATGCCCTTATTTTTTAATAGGTATATTGACTTTGATTTTCCATTTCGGGTCATAATTTTATTTATTAAATATCTGTTTACTAAATTAGCATTATTATTTTTCTTTATTTTTTATTATGGATATCGAGGGAGCGCAGTGGGAGAGCCGCGAGCGACTCGCCATCGATGATGCGCAATCGATGTTGCGCGGTGTGCGAAAATGGGCATGTTGAATGTACACACCTAGCTTCCCTCCAACTCAACCAATTTAAGTGGTTAATAGCTCAAATGAAAGAACTCGTTTCAGCGAGTGTTCGTAGACTATGACGAACCGCATACTTCAATAAGAACAGGAGATATTGAGAAGAAAATCTATGAAAATCGCGTTTGGGGTATATTATGGGTATAGTAGGGTGATTTTTAATGCTTGATGACAAAATAAAAAAATAAATAGATTTTATAGAACTGCCTCAACTCGAAATAGATTTCTTTGTTTTATTTATTTATTGAGAACGGCGAAAGTAAGGCGATTTTTAATGCTTAATGACAAATCTATGCATCCATACCTCTCATTTAAAAAAATAAGCATCAGTAGCATAGAACAGACGGACGGAATCGTAATACATTTTAGAGGGAGCGCGATGCGCTAGCCGCTCGCGGGGTTGATTTACAGTTCTAGTTGAGAAGACTGTGTATCAAACCTTTCATTTAAAAAAAAGCTAAGCGGTTGGATAGAACGACTGGACCGACTTGCACTAGATTTCATCAATTCTTTGAAAACATAAAAGATAGGTGTATTCGTGGCAGAGAAAAATGACTGCGATACACGTACGGACATGACAAAATTACACGGGTTCCGTCTTTTACTATTTGGCCCCGGTACCCTAAAAATATGAGTCGTCAGCAAAGGTTTCCAAAAATACCGTTTCATTCACCTCCTGCTCTCTTCTAAAAAGGTCGTAAAATAGGTTCACGTAAAGGAATTGTTATTGCGCTATCTGGTCCCGCTGTCGCTGGGGTCGCTGGGGGGGCTGGGGGGGCTCGGGGCTGCAGGGGCTCGAGGGGCTTTTTATCATAATTTTACGAAGATCAAGGGCCACTCGCGGGGACAGCGCGAACGTCGCCAACTCAGCGGGGATATTCAAAATATTTGGGTTTGTCCAATATATTCGCCGCCTCTATTGGAATATCGGATTCCAACCTCTCCCATAAACGATTTATTTGCACATGTTTGATTTTTGTCTTATAAAAAGATGGTCCTAAAAACGAAATGCTCGACTCGGTCATAGTTTTGAGGATCCCGAGCATCTCCATTTGTAGCTTAAACTTAGGATGGTATATGTAATCTAATTATAGGAGTTAGAGAGAGAGAGAGAGAGTATGCGTGTAAGAACAAGACAGATATGTCCAAACTTGGTACAACAAGTTGCATTTTTTATCCACAATTGGTAAGCCCTTGGCATCATCTTACCTGATAGTAAGTGACGATGATGCCGAAGATGAAAGTAGGCTTACCAAGATTCCCTAACGCAACTCCCCGTACTGGCTATCCAATCTTCAAGCCGGAACACATCAAGGCTGATAACATTGATGCTTGGTGGCAAAACTTAGAATAGATGGAGGTAACTAGCCAGGCCGGCTTATAAAATGCCCTTCCACCAACCAAGCCGAGTCATACTAAGTAAGACTCCACCGGGAATCAACCCGCGACCTCCTGATATGAAGCTAACGGACTTAACCGTTCCGCCATGGAGGCCGTTAAAAAAGTCGGTTGCCTGTGCCAAAGTGATCATCATTACAGCTCATATACGTCCCCACGGAGGGGCTCGAGCCTACCCTGAATCAGGGCGATAATGATTTTTTACTAAACTTTACGCTACCCAGTCAAAGGTGAGTGACTTTTATAAATATACGATACGACACAAAAAAAACCGACTCCGTAGTGTAATAGTGAGTCCATTCGCTCCACACCAGCAGGTCATGGATTCGAGTTAAGGCGGAGTCTAACTTTTAGTCTTGCCGCCATTCATAAATGTTAACAGCATTGATGTATTCCGGCATGAAGGTAAGATGACCAGCTCCATTGCGCAGGGGAATTTTGGTGAGCCCACTTCCATCTTCAGCATCATCGTCACTTACCCAGTTGTTGGCTTGCATCCTTACATTATAATTAATGTGAAAATGTGTTTATTTGTTACCTTTTCACGCTTCAACACCTCAACCAATCTTGATGAAATTTGGCATGGAGGTAACCTGTGTCAGGGGATAGTATTTATCCCATGAAAACAGCATAGCCGGATACAGTTGTTTTTTTTTAACATCGCAGTGTAGTAACGGTTGCTGTGTTTTTTTGCTCAAAGATGGTTTAGGGGGTGGGGAATAAAATAGACTAATAATTAGTATAACCTAAGACACTTCCCAAGGGATCCAGGGAAAACTTATTTCCAGGCTCGCGCACGTCGGCGTCACAACGGAGCAACGGATTGACGTATTTTTTTTGCATAGAAAAAGTTGAGGGGATTTGAAGTGGCATAGACTGCTAATCAGAATAGCCAGATAGTTCCCGAGGGATCTGGAGTAAACTCCTGCCTACGCTGCTCGCGCACCACTTACCCTCCCGGACCGTCATAAAACGATGTACACGCGAGCGAAGCCGCGGGCAAAAAAGCTAGTCAAAAATTAATTTAGAAATTGATATTCACTAACTATCTCTCCTTTTGTAATATCAGAATTCTTACTTATTGGTTTTCCATATCATTTTAATTTATTTATTTATTCAAAACACATAATTAGTACGTCACGGCAATAAAAAAATATGACGTCATATTCCAATGTTTCAAAAATGTCTAGAACAAAACCTCACTGTAGACAGTAATTCATAAACAGTAAGTGACTAGTGGGCAACTAAAGTAAAAACTAAACCAACTAAAGTAAATAACTTGTGGTTTAAATTTACAATTACTAATATATTAGGTACCCACACGTACACGAGCGCGACAACCCTGTAAATAAGCTCACCAAGTTTGTAAATGGACTTTTGAGAGTTACCTAGTTTGGGACACTTGTAACATAATTTAAGGCCAACATCTTCAGACATTCAAATTGAGTTTGGTTGGACAATGGACATTATTTTCAGAAGGCTTTATTTTTTCCTTTGCCTACGCTCAATGTTACGAAGAAAAATAACACAGTGAAAATCCCTCTTAATAAAAGTTTATGTTGGCAATTAAATGTACAATTAAAGCTCACTGCCGGGATCCAGCACAGAGTCTCTTCGCACTGCCAGGATCCAGCACAGAGTCTCTTCGCAGTCTTGAAATCACAAACAATATGCAGAGAAAGGATTTGCTATGGGCCATTTTAAATAAACTTTAATACAAAGAATTTTACATAAAAACACGCTTTGTAATATTCGCTTTACATTCCCAAAAAGAAGACAGAAAATACGTGATTTCAGGAGCGTCACAAAAATAAAGACTAAGTGGGTATGTAATTTCATTGCTGGAGAGTAGTATTTTTTAAATTGCACAGTGTTATATTATAACACACTGAGAGCCACACAACACAAATCTCATACAGCGAAGTGACAACACAACACCGTGGTCGGATAAATAAAAGCTCCTCATTCCGAGGTTCGCTGGCTGCTTTTTTTCAAAATTTAACGGACCGGCGGCAGCGCGGCGACTGCGGCGTTGTGGTTAAAAAAAGTAAATCGGTAAAAAAGAAAAGGGTGCGTCACGGCGTTCTCTACTTTTTGGTCACAGTTTTAAATATCGAGTGTATAAAACAATGGTTAATATAATTTAAGGATATTAATAATATATTATGCAACTAGTGAATAAAGGACGGATTTAAAGCGAGGGCCATAGAGGAATCACGGGCAAGTGAAGGATTCTAATGACTGAATCACGAGCGAAGCGAGTGGTTCAAGTGTTAGAATCCTGAGCGACGCGAGTGATTCATGGCCCTCGATATAAATCTGTTTTATTCAAGAGTTGCATACTATACTTAAAAAAAGCGTCGGTGGCTCAACCGGTAACGACTCGGTCCATCTAACCAGAGGTACCGGGTTCAAATCTGGACGGCCAATGTACCAATGAGTTTTTCAAAACTTACGTACATATACTTACCGATTGCTTTAACGGTGAACGAAAACATCGTGAGGAAACCTGCACACGCCTGCGAAGAAACTCGAAGGTTGTGTGTGAAGTCGACCAACCCGCACTGGGCCCGCGTGGTCGACTAAGGCCTAATCACCCTGATTCAGGGTAGGCTCGAGCCCCTCGGTGGGGACGTATATGAGCTGTTATAATAATAATAATAATAATACTATACTTTATACCATGACTCCGAGACAAAAAACATTTAATGAAAAAAAGGAAGGACAAAATAATTTAAATGCTCGGCTCATAAAAATTGGAACAATTAATAAAATTAAGAGTAATTTTCTTTGTGTTCGTACAACTTACAGTATTCAAAATAGCGCCAATTTACTAATGAAATGACAGCAAAGAACACCAAACAGTTTTTATTCTAATGCTAAACTCCTTAGAAAAGTTATTTGCACAAGAAGTTCGTATGTCAAATATTCTATGAACAATGAGTTTGTTTTGAGTATTTTTTGCGCAAGAAAGTTGTATAGCATAGAGATAAAGGTCGAATATATTGGTGTGTTCTAGACTTTTTGGCGGGAATTGGTAGCGTTCAGTATATCATTTTTCTTTTATTATCCGAAAAATTACATTTCGTGGTTTTTGATGTATAATATTGATATTATATTTATCAGCAAAGTACCATTTATGTTTGTATTGTGTAAGATAATAAAATTAAAGTGTGTATGCTGTGTTTCGAGTTCCCACAAGTCCGCCAAAGCTTTAGCAAAAATGCTATCATTTTGCTGGAGTGTGTAGGTTAAGTTAGTTTTATAGTGCCACTAAATAAATAAGAATGATGCTGAAAACTGTGAAAGAAAAGCTACTGAAGACGTAAACTAATACTACTGAAAAAAAATGTACTGAAGACAAGGCAGTATGGCCAATGAGCTTTAGCCTGCCCTGAAAAGGGCAAAGAAATAAAAAATAATAATTGGTGTGTTCAAAAATCAAACACCAAAATTTTGATTAAAAGAGCTTTTTATTCACTGTTTTAAGAGAATAAAATAAGCTTTTTAGAGGGGCAATGGTTTTAAATATTGTTTGATTTCCTTGCTTTGTTTGAAAAAAGACTAGACAGCCCTCGGCTGGAACGGCAATTGCTGGATTTGTATTATTATAGGCCTCATAATATGTGGTTCGGCCTTCAAACTCCACTCAGCCAGCAATCGCTTACTTTCCCGGCCTCGTCAGTAAATTACCTATTACTATAACCCTTCGGTAACCCATCATATCTACATTATACTAGAGAGTTTTTTGTTATGTTATTATACTCGTAATACACATACCCCTTTTAGGCGAAGGCTCCACTAGTTTCTTCGGCTTCTTATTTCTCTTAACATTACACGTTAGTTTTTCTATCGCCCTCAGTATCTTCTTGCTGACTTTGTTAATTGTTCTTCGTTTCGGGTCGGTATATTTGTTCGTTCGTGGTTGGCCACCGATTGTTTTCTCGCGCCCCGAGTCCACGCTGCCGTCAGACTCCGTCGCAGACGATTCAGAGACCGGATGAAACGTGTAAGGGCTACTCGCGAAACACGGTGAATTCATTGTTTATATCCTATCGGCACTTTTAGCACGGCGAACTAGAGAGTGGAAAGTCCTTTAAACTTGGCTCATAAATGTCGTTATGAATTCACTAAGGAGTTGAAGAGTTGAAGCTGCGGCGGTGGCGCGACTGGCGGCAACTAGGCCGAGTTGTCCCGGAGACGCAGCCGAGCGTGGCGCCGCCCGCGCCCGGCGCGCCCAGGG
Source organism: Coleophora flavipennella (assembly GCA_947284805.1). Lineage (NCBI taxonomy): Eukaryota > Metazoa > Arthropoda > Insecta > Lepidoptera > Coleophoridae > Coleophora > Coleophora flavipennella. The sequence continues at coordinate 9,910,561 of OX369299.1, forward strand.
GACCTTGCATTGTCTTGACTTGCCTATTACAATTTGTGTCATTATTCATGAGGAAGCCAACGTTTCGATATCCCAACTAAGGGAGCCTCGGGAATAATTGTAAGACTCCAAAGTTATCAGAGTTAAGATCACTGAGCTTCGTTTCTGGCACTCTAGTTAAGTTTCGAATTATGAAATACGCGTCATAGCTGTACTGAGTACTATAAGTCTTATTATCCGATAACAAAGCAAAAAAAAAGATAGTATTTACGCCGAAGGTTAATGCATGACTAGAACACACGGCGAACGACAAACAATTCTAACTGAAAAAGTAACACCCAAGATTGAGACAGGACTTTCCGCTAGAGACCCACCCATAGTCACTTCGTAACATTTTCAAGTATTTTAAACTCTCCACACAAATCACACGCGATCATATAACCCAAACTAGTATCCCCCGTATCACGGGTATCACCAGACTGATAAACATACTTAAATACGTTTAACTACATACTCATACATTAGAGAAACACCCAGGCACAGGCACAGGCACACACATAGAGTGGACAAACATGTTCACCACACGAAGGACACCTGACTGCCCTGACTACTGGACTGCTGGACTATCGGTCTATTAAATTTTGTTGGAAAGCCCAACTTTTTTTGATCATTACATCAGCTCATATATACGTCCCCACCGAAGGGCTCGAGCCTACCCTGAATTAGGGCGATCGGGCCTTAGTCGAACACGCGGGCCCAGTGCGGGTTGGTCAAATTCACACACAACCTTCGAGTTTCTTCGCAGATGTGTGCAGGTTTCCTCACGATGTTGTAAGAGCGTCAGATAAATGTACATATGAGATCGAAATTCGAAAACACATTGGTTCGAGGCAGGACTCAAACCACGACCTCCCGGATAGAAGGTAGCGGCCCTTGCCGTTGCGCCACCGTTTTTTAATCTATTGTATAGCTTTTATCGCGGGCTTTGAGGGGACCGAATCAAGAAATTTCGAAACGAAAATAAAACCTGACACCCACGTTCTAAAAAAACTTACAGTGCCATCTATTAGCAATTTGCGGTACTAAAAGGACTTAGTCAATTTTACTGGTGTAACTTTCTTAGTGTTAATCCTTACTAATATTATAATTGTGTTTGTTTGTTTCTTACCTTTTCACGCTTCAACGCCTTGACCAATCGTTTAGAAATTTGACATGCAGGTAGCCTGTGTCACGGGGAAGGACATAGGCTACTTTTTATCCCGGGAAAATAGCATAATCTGATGCAGTTCCTGAGGGAACTAAAAAAATACTCGATTGTTGTGATTTTTTGCACAGAGATGGTTGAGTAGGTGGGAAACGACATTTAATAATCACCCTTAAAGACAGTCATAAACACGATATATTAATATACTCTTTTTTGTTTAATTTCTTTAACATCGCAACGGAACAATAGATTGTGTGAATTTTTGCACAGAGATGGTTGAGGGAGTGGGAAATGACCTGATTTACTAATAAGCATATCCTGACATAGTTTCCTACGGATCTGGAGAAAAGTCACGTCCACGCTAGCGAGCCGCTTGCGGCTCGCGCACCGCGCTTCCTCTCAGCCAGTCATAAAAACTATGTACACGCGGACGAAGCCGCGGGCAAAAGCTAGTTTATTACATAAACATCCCGCGCCTCAAGGACTAGCCGCAAGTGGCCGCCATTTTGAACTTTTTAGTTACTGGACCGATTGCTTCCAAAATCGATATCTCAAGGTCCCTGAGGTTCTTTATCACAAATCCGTTGCCCGAATTGAAAATAGTGGCCGCCATTTTGAACTTTTTAGTTACTGGACTAATTGCTTCCAAAATCGATATCTGGGAATCCCTAAGGTCCCTTATCACGAATCCGTTGCCCGAATTGAAAAAAGTGGCCGCCATTTTGAACTTTTTAGTTACTGGACCGCTTGCTTCCAAAATTGTCGGTCTTTTTTTAAATTCTAGCAACGGATTCTTGATAAGGGACTTCAGGGACCCTCAGATATCGATTTTGGAACCAATCAGTCCAGTAGCTAAAAATTTAAAAACTATACATATAGTCCTTTAATCAAAAGGAGCACACAAAAACAGTAAAACATCAAAAAATAGTGAATAAATACTGCATAAATAAAAAATAAATAAATAATTATAATTGCAAAAGTTGATAAAAAATCTATGCAATAGCTTTACCGCGGTAGTCCCCGAGGGCCACACGCTTTTTTTTGATAATTGACTTTAATTTTTAAGTTTTTTAATCTAATGCTTGGAATCCTCAAGTTAACGGGTCCAACGCCAATTTTGTTACACCCATATAATGTACACAACAAGGGCGGGAAAGTAATTAGGCTCGAACATAATTTTGTTACACTCGTATAATGTACACAACAAGGGCGGGAAAGTAATTAGGCTCGAACATAATTTTGTTACACCCGTATAATGTACATAACAAGGGCGGGAAAGTCATTAGGCTCGAACATAATTTTGTTACACTCGTATAATGTACACAACAAGGGCGGGAAAGTAATTAGGCTCGAACATAATTTTGTTACACCCGTATAATGTACACAACAAGGGCGGGAAAGTAATTAGGCTCGAACATAATTTTGTTACACCCGTATAATGTACACAACAAGGGCGGGAAAGTAATTAGGCTCGAACATAATTTTGTTACACCCGTATAATGTACACAACAAGGGCGGGAAATTAATTAGGCTCGAACATAATTTTGTTACACCCGTATAATGTACACAACAAGGGCGGGAAATTAATTAGGCTCGAACATAAATTTGTTACACCCGTATAATGTACACAACAAGGGCGGGAAAGTAATTAAGCTCGAACATAATTTTCCACCCGGGCGGGGGAAGGGGGGAACAAGATAGATTCCCTCTTCCTAAATACGAACTGCTTAAAAAAACTATTAGGATCGAGGAAAAATAAGCACGCTAATCTCTTGGGACGTCGGCGCCCCGGCGCGCGGCGCTCCTGTCCTGAAGTTACTTTCATCTTGCGTAATCTAAAAATGTCGACTTGCTTAAAGAGGTCTTGTAAAATACCTGTTGGTTCAATTCATTATTTTTTGTAACGAAAATAACGTCTTTTACGCCCGTTTGCAAATCTACAGGTTCCTACAGTAGCGAGTAGTAAGTCAGTAGTGCGTAGTGCGTTCTGCACTACTCCATATCGTCAGCTATAGCGGTTTATTAGTTAATCTGTCACTTAAATCTGGCTTTAAGTATCTGAAGTGACTACAAACTAACCCACGCTTAAGCATTCCTATCAAAAATCGCGTTACATACAAACTAATAACTTAAATAACCTATTTTAATGCAAATTTAAACTTTGAATAAAAACACGAAACTACAAGTGTAAGATTTTATTTTTAGGAAAATTAAATTTTCCCAAAAATAATGAGATTTTGAGTTTTTCATATTAAATTTAAAATGCGCATTACTTCTTTTGAATTTAGTAAATATGAATCGCACCCTCGCTATAATTTCGAGTTTAACTTAAATGTACAAAGTTTCATTACCACCAGCCAATTCATTTTCGGGAAATTTGATTTTGTTAGGGAACCTTAAACGTAGTAATTTTAACGTAAACTTTGAAAAAATAAACCAGCCAAGTGTGAGTCGAACTAGCGCTCCGAGGGTTCCGTACCACCACACCTCTCCACACGACTAAGAGCATGATGCCAATTTACATTACAAACAAAAGACATTAACGCGAGGGTCGTAAATATGCTTTTTGTCATTCAGTTCGGACTCCTTAGCGCGAGTACGACTCACACTTGGCCGATTTTATGATTTGTTATTTTAAAGTTTCACGCTTATATATACTACCGTTTTTACGAAACAGCTAAATCAACAACACCTACAAAAACACGTTTTTATTTTTATTGAGGCCCCCTTATTTTTACTTTTTCTAATTTTTAGTATTTGTTATTATACCGGCAATAGAAAACACACTCTGTAAAAATTTGCTAGTTTCTCGACTCCTTCACACGACGGAGCCTGACAGTACAAACAGTACAACGCGGCGGCGGCGACATCACAAAGTAAAATTAAAATCACATCAGCATGAGTCGCATGCCGTACTCGTGCTCGCATATCTACCGACCACAACCAGCCGGTCTACCAATAGATACCAATAGTAACAATTTGTTATGCATTTTTGTTGCTTTATTTTGATTTAAGGAAGGGTAGTTATCGACTGTAATAACTAATAATAATACTTAGAACCAACATTCACCTGCTCAATAACGTTCTTATTTAAACTTCGGTGGTCTTCAAGCGACTTCCAAAAAGGAGGATGTTCTCAATTCGTCTGTATGTTTTTTTTATTTTTTTTTATTTTTATGTTTGTTACCTCAGAACTTTTGACTGGGTGAACCGATTTATATGGTTCTTTTTTTTATTTGAAAGCTAGTGCTTCCCGTGTGGTCCCATATAAATTTTATTAAAATCGGTGTAGTACTTTAGTAGAAAATTAACAAAAACCAAAAATAATAATGCAAAAATGTACTAATTTGTTGCGATGGAAGTCGGTTTTTTAACGTGATTAGCGTTTTCAATTATTTGGAACCCGGTATGCCGTTTTTCGATGTATTTTGTATTATGATAATAAATAATATTAAAAAAATATACTGTTTACCTATTACCGTTCATGAAATACAGCCCGCTGCCGACAGACAGACTGACAGCGGAGGCTTGGTAATGTAATAGGGTCCCATTGGTCACCCTTTGGGTGTGCGGAACCCTAAAACGCTCTGAACCGTTTGTAACATAATTATTATTTGCTCACAACAAAATCCGTCCCAAGGATCTTGCTTACCGCTTACCGCTTGCCGCTTGCCGCATGAGTTACCGGGAAGAAGCGAAAACTTGATAACTCGTAAACAAGTGAGTGCTCAATAGCAACTGAGCGTGGTTAATACGAGTACAGTGAACACGAGAATATTACGAATGAAGGAACCTCACTAGCTCTCCTTTCGAGTCGAGCTATCCATTCCAAAACCAAACGCCTGAAGAAATCGACTGGCAAATTCTATATCTGAGAATATGTAGAACGCGTTGCTCATGTTTTCTAACCAGGCTGTTTACTAATTTAATTAACTTATACAGCTCGCCAGTTTTTACAATTAATCTATATCTACGGGTATCTATACTAATGTTTTAAGTTAGTGAGATACAGTTTGCATGTTTGTATGTTGAAGGTAATCTTCGAAATTACTCATCCGATTTAAATAATCTTTCACCAATAGTTAGAATTAAATTTCAGAATGGACATTGGACATATGCTAAAAAAGCCCCGCTCACTCTCAATATCCACGGGGGCAAAGCCGCGGGCAACAGCTAGTAATACATAATATTATTAATTTAGTACCTAGAGATGCACCAAAATTCGTTCACATTCGGTATCCAATTTAAAAAATCTTTCAACAATAGTTGCAATGGAATTTCAAAATTAAAACAGGTTAAAAACCCCGCTCACTCTTGATATCCACGGGGCGAAGCCGCGGGCTACAGATAACGTCAAAATCCAAGACATTCAGCCTGAAGGTAACACTTACTCATGACAAGGCAGAGAAAGTAGGTAAGGTTTTGTACTTACATGCACTCCAATTTCGAACAGAGAAAAGTAATTAAATAAATTAGGACTTACCCGTCGATGGTTTCGCGCATTTTCCAGGCGACTGACAAGTGTCCGACGCATCAAAGAGATCATCTTTGTTGTCAAATAAAGAACTAAAGTAAAGTTGCGGTCTCTGTGGCGGTGTCTCCCACCGGTCGTCATTTCCCGGTAGATTATAAATTTTATCGTTAAATTTGTTGCGTTCCGAATTAAAGTCAAATCTATCGTATTTGCTGCTTTTCTTTGGCGAAATTAACTTTGCGCTTTGATCTGTTTGTGAAGGGCTCCCGTCGCCGGCTCCGTTCAGAATTATCTTCTTTATTGTTTTCACTTCCTCGACTTCGCTTATTTTGTGTTCAGTTATTGAGGAACGTTCTGTGATTTCCTTTCTAGTAAAGTTATTATCGCTCATAGAACTAGATATTTTCGCATCGTATCCGCCCTTTCCGTTCACAAGATTTTCAGGTCTCAAATATTTTTCGAACGGGTCGCTTTTTCTTTTAGTTTCAAAAGGATTCTTACTGCTAGTTTCTTGTGGAAGATCTTGGTTTTCGAATTGGCTACAAGTAAATGGATCGTTTGTTTCATGGGTGGTGGATTTCGATACACCAGACTCATATCCGTTAATGTTGTCTATACCGTTGTGAACGTAAGGCAGACTACTACGAGTAGGAGCCGAGTCATATGTTTTGGTAAAATATGAAGGCGACTTCAAGTCGGAACTGTAGTCGTTGGATATGGTTTCTTTTGATTTGTTTCTATCTACGCTTGAGAATGAGGCCCGACCGTTCGGCACTGGTAATTTGGAAGCACTTGTGTGGTTTGAGGGCAGTGTAGTGTAAAAGGGGTTAGTTGGATGGAATCGTATGGGTTCTTCGGCGGTGACGGACTTGACGAGCGGCGTGGAGCTGAGGGCTGCGAGCGGAGAGTCGAGGGAGGTCCGCAGAGGAGAGGACGATGACTTGTGGTGGGGCGAGTGCGCTGGCCGTATGGTCGCGTAGACGGGAGCTTGGGGAGTCGCTCTCTGCGCTTCCGATATCAGCTGGGATGGCCCTGCAAACAAAACATTAAAGTTTAAAAAATTTAGCGCATAAGAACAAACGGTCGTAGCTCAGTGCAAGTTACGTGTGCGCGTTGTCGATCGCGAAGGTTAACTGACCATATACCGGTAATTAGGACCCTACGCAGATTTGATTGTTGGTGAGATTTTTTCGATCGTTTCCGTGCTTTGTAGGCACTATTGGTGCCGGTTGCTATCCTTAGATGGCAGTCGCTAAGCGGCGGCGGCGGCTTGAAACTTGTGAGAGTGAGGGTTCGCCACTAGCTCTACAGCAACTAAAGGGGCAACTACACCATACGTCAATCATTTTTGTATTATTTTTTCATTCAGGAAGTTTTTAAATTTATTTTTCCCAAATTTGTACCTTCTTTCACAATTCCAAGCAAACATAGCGAGGCGATTATGTCGCGCCGCGCCGCGCCGTGTGCCAGGAGGCCCCGACCCTGCGTGTGCATTGCATGGGAACGTGCGATAACGTGCTACAACTCGTCGCCCCTTCTGAGGGATATAGTCCGTACACACATTCTAACATCCGATGCATATAAAATAATACAATTTTGAGTAAACATTATGGTATTGATGGTTTTAATTAATTTTTGACGTGAAACGTCTTTAAAATCGCAAGTCAAAAACCTGGACCGTGAGGGCAGTGACGAAAGAATCTGTTTTCTCCATAGCAACCGAGCAACAAACCACGAGGCCGCAGTTACGAAGTAACTAGTATCTCATCTGTGGCCGCAGGACAAGCTTCACGTAGGGCGAAGCCCGAGGCAAAAAAAAAGTGTGTGTGTCAGCTCCGACGCACGACTGGAGTTTACTACTTAAGTACGATTGTCTAAACAGGCACAAAACAGGGCTTGACTTTAGTTTTAAGTTTACTCTGCACAGTTTTTATAACTAATCATTCCAATTTCCGGCCTCTTTTCATAGCTGATGTGTCAGGTGTTTTAGCTCCCATGGTCGCAGCTACTAATGATCCATTTGGTGTTTGGCAGCGACTAACCTCTAAGGTCATACCATAAAGGGCTCTAACATTGGTTTTGTGTTGACTCTTCATTTAAATCAAGAGCATTTTTGTTAAGTTTCTCTTGTAATGTTTCTAGTAATTTGTTGACATCTTTCTTTATATCATCACTCACTTGAATAAGGAAATGAAAACTGTCGAACATCACTGTGTTTAAAGTCGTAAAATCACAAATTTTAAAATCTTATCAGATCAAAAATTGTAAGACTGCAACAATAACAGATCTGATTTGATTACTGTGTTGTGACTTCATTTTAGATTTCGTAGTGACTTATATTCTTTTTGTCAGATTCAGCCAATCCTGACTGTTTTTTTGTATCACGTGACAGAGGTGCGCACAATAGGTTGCGCGTAAAAAACGTAACGCGCAAAGAGAATATAACAAACTACGTTTTCGATCACTAGATTTTACTCCTCATATTTTTTTCATACCGGGCGCCTCATATGCAAATCGATTCTTAAGGAGTAAACTCCAAAAAAGGGCGTGTCAGCTCCGACGCGCGACAGGAGTTAATTCATGTAACAATTTTTTTCGGCCTCGAACCTCCGGCCCAGCACGGCACGCGCTTCGCCCTGCCAGGAGCTCGGCCTTAGGACTCACATTAGGTGCCATGGCCATGTTTCCTTAGCCTTCGTGTAAAAAATTGCGTAACCATGACGTAAACAGTAATACTCGATTTTACCCCTTATATATTTATTATATCAGGCTCTTTATATGAATACATTGTAAAAGAATAAAGAAGGGACGTGATGCCCCAACACAGCCCCACCAGATTTTTTTGTGACCTTTACGCACAGAACCAAATAGAACCAAACAACTCTTATCTACTACGTTCAAAATTCAATTTAGACATATTTCGCATTAGTCCGAATACTTTGGTTCTCAATCTCAAACAATGTAACTAAATTTATTATTATTTATATTTCACTATTTGGTTTTGTCGTTTGAATACCTAGGGAAGGGCGACGATCGTTGCCTAACCGGCCTACTATTGAAATTTATCTATTTGGTAATTTTTTAATCCAAGTAAATTTTGTAATTAGGTTTTACCGATGCATTGACCTAATTTATGTGACAAAGTGCCTTTTAACAACATCGTCATCTCGTCATCTTTTTAGTATGTTTTCCCCTTATTTTTACTTTATATTGTTTATATATTAAAGGTATTCCGATTTACCCCAAAATTATTTTTCTTTCGCTATTTCCTCCACTAGGCCGTGCAAATTCTACGTATAATGTGACGAATTCCTTGAGGGTATTTTAGCCCGATTATCATTTATTTTCGTTACAGTTTGTAATATCACTGTCATGCCTGTTTTTTATTGCAAAGAGCTGATTTAGACCTTTTAAGGGTTCCATACCTCAAAAAGTAAGAACGGAACACAGATCCGCATAATCTGCCAAAATGGCGCGCCAGGGGAGTGGTTATGGGATCATTCGCGTGACTGTCTGTCCGTCCATCTGTGTGTCACAGCTAATTTTCTCCGAAACTACTAGACCGTTTGAGTCGAAATTTAGTGCACATATGTACGAGTAAGTCGGTGACCCAAAGACGGACGTGTAACGTAAATAAATAAATTTTAAAAATTGGGGCCACCTTTGGAGGGTACATTAGATTTTTTTTTAAAAGATTTGCAAACTATTCTGTGACAAATCAAATAAAAGAACTTGATGTCAGAATCTCAAATATATTATTATTTCCACATGTAAATTTAAGCTACTCTGCTCACTTGGCACGAGGCGAAGTGGCAGGAGCACCTCCAGCGGGAGCACAGTCGGCTGGAGTTCAGTGCGACGGGGAGAGAAAGCGTCGAACTCATAACGTCATATGACAACTCTATGCAACTCACTATCGACTTTCGTCAGGAAGTAATTTCGGAGGCTGCATATCTCGCGGTTGTGCATTTGTTTAGCACTTAAAAGGCCACTACCGCCACTCTTCCGTGGGATATACAGCCTCATCACTGACGACCTTCGGTGATGCATTCTATGAAGTGTCATAGTAGTGCCACAGTCTGAGAATCCATACAGTCGTCTGCCGCCTTTGATAATTGCGTCATTGCCGACATCACTAGTCACCTCTAGTCACTGATCACAGTAACAAGGGTTGTCACAATACTTGACAATAAAATGAAAGAAAATGCCATCACATAGAAAAATGACTTTAATAGTGTAAGATCGATTATTGAAGGTACCTTAGGTCTCTGATCAGATAAGAAGCGTCGGTGGCTCAACCGGTAACGACTCGGTCCATCTAACTAGAGGTACCGGGTTCAAATCTGGATGGCCAATGTACCAATGAGTTTTTCAAAAAACTTACGTACATACTTACCGATTGCTTTAACGGTGAAGGAAAACATCGTGAGGAAACCTGCACACGCCTACGAAGAAACTCGAAGGTTGTGTGTGAAGTCGACTAACCCGCACTGGGCCCGCGTGGTCGACTAAGGCCTAATCGCCCTGATTCAGGGTAGGCTCGAGCCCCTCGGTGGGGACGTATATGAGCTGTAATGATGATAGGTCTCTGATCAAGAACCCGTTGTCAGAATAACAAAAATGGCAGCTATTTAGAACTTTTAGTTACTGGACCGATTGTTTCCAAAATCGATATCTGGGGGTCCCTGAGGCCCCTTATTACGAATCCGTTGTCAGAATTGAAAAATTTGACTCCCATTTTGAACTTTTTAGTTACTAGACCGATTCCTTCCGAAATTGATGTCTTGTCTTGAAGTCCATAATCACAAATCCGTTGTCAGAATTGAAAAAAGTGGCCACCATGTTAAAATTTTTAGTTACTGGACCGATTGCTTCCAAAATCGATATCTGAGGGTCCCTGAGGCCCCTAATCACGAATCCCTTGTCAGAATTGAAAAAATTGACCGCCATTTTGAACTTTTTAGTTACTTGACCGATTCCTTCCGAAATCGATATCTGAGGGTCCTTGAAGTCTATAATCACGAGTCCATTGTCAGAATTAAAAAAAGTGGCCGTCATTGTGAACTTTTTATTTACTGGACCGATTGCTTCCTAAATTGATATCTGGGGGTCCTTGAGGTCCCTAATCATGAAACTGTTGTCAGAATTGAAAAAGTGGCCGCTATTTTGAAGTTTTTACTAACTGTACCGATTGCTTTTTAAATCGATAACTGAGAGTCTCTGAGGTCCCTAATCTATAATATAATAAAACTGTAACGGGGCCGTGTCTGTACATGAAATATTTTTGGAAAATAATAACTGTGGTGGACATTACTAACGATACAGAGGCCAAAACAACAACTTTTGGAATTTTTGTCTGTCTGTCTGTCTGTCTGTCTGTCTGTCTGTCTGTATGTTCGCGCATCACGCAAAAACTACCAGGCCGATTTTGATGAAATTTTGTATGGTGGTTCCTTATAGCCCGGGTTAACATATAGGATGCTTTTTAACCCAGAAAATTCAAGAGTTCCCGTGGGAAAATCAAAAGTATTCATTTATAGAGTGGCTCACCACGCAAATGTGGCTTGACCTAATTACAATCAAATTTTACACGTTGATACCCTTAACGCGTACTAAAACTGGGACATTGTGAATCCCAAAAAAAATAGGGTTCCTACAGGAATGCAAAAAATTGTATCTTTAGAATGACTCAACGTAAGAATATGAAACCTTTACATTGGGATGGGGTGTTTTGACCATCATTGTATAGTCGGGTATTCTTTATCCCGGAAAACTAAACAGGTCCCGTGGGAAATTATCTATCGATACATACAATAATAACAATAGAGTATTTTTTTCTATATATTAGCTACACATACCAAACATTATAATCATAGTAGCAGAATGTCAATAGATGGCACTGTAGGGATAATAAAACGCGCTTAAGTTGTATTAAAACATTAAAATATTATTTCATACTTTTGAGTGGATTTCTTTTATGTATTTTTCAGCATCCGCTACTTCAAACTCTGGAACTATGGTACGTAGCGATGTGTTTCATAGACGAACAGAGAGGTATTTTTTTACAGATTCCAATCGTGTAAAAAAATAAAAACACATAAATCGAGTTTAACATCTTTTAACCAAGAGGCATAGATATGGGAACTCTTCTGACGGCGACTATTTGCGTGTGGCAGTTGCTCTCCGCCTGCAATATCAATATCTGTGAACCTCATCAATGTATTTGCGGGTCCACGGTGGAGGCAATTGGCAATCACTCACTGAGTTGCAGTCGTTTTTGTGAAGATTACCACGTCACCAATTCCTTAACGACCTCACTCGGAGGGCACTGGTCTCGGCCAGATGGAATATTCCATCTTTGATGCAGCCGCCGGCCGGGCTTTAGTCGATCTGATGGCAAAAGGCCGGAGGGTTTAAACAGGTGCTATGGCAGAGAGGAACGTGTCTGCTTTGGGAAGCCACTTTTTCTGCCTCACTCCTCACCCGTACGGTACTGCTGCTCAATTAGCGGTGAGAAAGAAGCATAATAAGTACTCGGTCTTGGAGGCAAATTACTGCTTTGTGCCGCTGGTCTGTGAGACAACCGGCCGCTGAACCCTCAGAGGCCTTTGCCTTCACAAAGAAGATTGGCCTTCGCCTTCGAGAGAGGAGATGTGACGTGAGGTCCTACCTGCTGCTAAGGTTGTCTATTGCCATCCACCGCGGCAACGAGAAGTGCGTCTTGGGCTCCTTTGGAGCTGATACGACTCGAGGATTTGATCCATATTAATATTGTTAGGAAATTTTATTACTAGATTGATACCTATAATGATTTGAATTAGTTTTTTGATAATATTTCATCATATCAGTTTATATACGTCCCCACCAAGGGGCTCGACCTGCCCTGAGTTAGGGCGATCTGGCCTTAGACGATCACCCGGGCCCATTGCGGGTTGATTGACTTCACACATAAGCTTCGAATTTCTTCGCAGGCGTGTGCAGGTTTCCTCACGATGTTTTTCTCACCGTAAGAGCGTCGGATAAACGTACATACCAGTATGAAATCGATATTCGTATAGATATTGGTAAGTGGCAGGATTCGAACCACGGCTTTCCGGACAGGAGGTAGTGGCCCTAACAGTTTTGCCACCGACGCTCTATATTTTATTTAAGATTTAGAAATCCTTACTTTATATTATAAACTAGCTTTTGCCCGCGGCTTCGCCCACGTGGACATAGCTTTTTTGACTCTTTTTGAGGGTGAGTGGTGCGCGAGCCGCAATCAGCTCGCAAGCGTGGACATGAGTTTACACCAGGTACCTCAGGAACTTTATCGGGCTATTCGGATTAGCAGTCTTTGTCACTTCCCACCCCCTCAACAAATTCTATACAAAAAATCACTTTAATCCGTTGCTCCGTTGCGACGCCACCGACGTGAGCGAGCGTAGAAAACTGTTGTCCCCAGATCCCTCGGGAACTATGTCAGGATATACTTATTAGTAATTATATCATTTTCCACCTCATCTCTGTGCTAAAAATCACACCAATCCATTTTTTCGTTACGATTTTAAATATATTAAATTAAAAAACTAACAAAGAGTATTGTTTTTACACACTGTAATTTCCACAGATAAAAGGTTGACTATTTCATTCCCAGTGATACAGGGTACCTGCATGCCAAATTTCATCAAGATTGGTAGAGGTGTTGAAGTGTGAATAGGTAACAAACAAACAAACACATTTTCACATTTATAATCTATATATATTTCTAAATCTTAAATAAAATATAGAGCGTCGGTGGCAAAATGGTTAGGGCCAATACGTCCTGTCCGGAAGGCCGTGGTTCGAATCCTGCCACTTACCAATATCTATACGAATATCGATTTCATACTGGTATGTACGTTTATCCGACGCTCTTACGGTGAGAAAAACATCGTGAGGAAACCTGCACACGCCTGCGAAGAAATTCGAAGCTTATGTGTGAAGTCAATCAACACGCAATGGGCCCGCGTGATCGTCTAAGGCCAGATCGCCCTAACTCAGGGCAGGTTGAGCCCCTTGTTGGGGACGTATATAAACTGATATGATGAAATATTATCAAAAAACTAATTCAAATCATTATAGGTATCAATCAAGTAATAAAATTTCCTAACAATATTAATATGGGTCAAATCCTCGAGTCGTATTAGCTCCAAAGGAGCCCAAGACGCACTTCTCGTTGCCGCGCTGGATGGCAATAGACGACCTTAGCAGCAGGTAGGACCTCACGTCACATCTCCTCTCTCGAAGGCGAAGGCCAATCTTCTCTGTGAAGGCAAAGGCCTCTGAGGGTTCAGCAGCCGGTTGTCTCACAGACCAGCGGCACAAAGCAGTAATTTGCCTCCAAGACCGAGAACCTACTTATTATGCTTCTTTCTCACCGCAAATTGAGCAGCAGTACCGTACGGGTGAGGAGTGAGGCAGAAAAAGTGACTTCCCAAAGAAGACACGTTCCTCTCTGCCATAGCACCTGTTTAAACCCTCTGGCCTTTTTCCATCAGATCGACTATAGCCCGGCCGGCGGCTGCATCAAAGATGGAATATTCCATCTGGTCGAGACCAGTGCCCTCCGAGTGAGGTCATTAAGGAATTGGTGACGTGGTAATCTTCACAAACACGACTGCAACTCAGTGAGTGATGGCCAATTGCCTCCAACGAAGACCCGCAAATACATTGATAAGGTTCACAGATATTGATATTGCAGGCGGAGAGCAACTGTCACACGCAAATAGTCGCCGTCAGAAGAGTTCCCATATCTGTGCCTCCTGTTAAAAGATGTTTAACTCGATTTATGTGTTTTTATTTTTTTACACGATTGGAATCTGTAAAAAAATACCTCTCTGTTCGTCTATGAAACACATCGCTACGTACCATAGTTCCAGAGTTTGAAGTAGCGGATGCTGAAAAATACATAAAAGAAATCCACTCAAAAGTATGAAATAATATTTTAATGTTTTATTACAACTTAAGCGCGTTTTATTATCCCTGCAGTGCCATCTATTGACATTCTGCTACTATGATTATAATGTTTGGTATGTGTAGCTAATATATAGAAAAAATTACTATTTTGTTATCATTGTATGTATCGATAGATAAATTCCCACGGGACCTCTTTAGTTTTCCGGGATAAAGAATACCCGACTATACAATGATGGTCAAAACACCCCATCCCAATGTAAAGGTTTCATATTGTTACGTTGAGTCATTCTAAAGATACATTTTTTTGCATTCCTGTAGGAACCTTAATTTTTTGGGATTCACAATGTCCCAGTTTTAGTTCGCGATAAGGGTATCAACGTGTAAAATTTGATTGTAATAGATCAAGCCACATGTGCGTGGTGAGCCACTCTATAAATGAATACTTTTGATTTTCCCACGGGAACTCTTGAATTTTCTGGGATAAAAAGTATCCTATATGTTAACCCGGGCTATAAGGAACCACCATACAAAACTTCATCAAAATCAGCCTGGTAGTTTTTGCGTGATGCGCGAACATACAGACAGACAGACAGACAGACAGACAGACAAAAATTCCAAAAGTTGTTGTTTTGGCCTCTGTATCGTTAGTAATGTCCACCACAGTTATTATTTTCCAAAAATATTTCATGTACAGACACGGCCCCGTTACAGTTTTATTATATTATAGATAGATGTGAAAATGTGTTTGTTTGTTTGTTACCTATTCACACTTCAACACCTCTACCAATCTTGATGAAATTTGGCATGCAGGTAGCCTGTATCACTGGGAATGAAATAGTCAACCTTTTATCTGTGGAAATTATCATAGTCCGATGCAGTTCCTGAGGAAACTAAAACAATACTCTTTGTTCGTTTTATTTAAAATCGTAACGAAAAAATGGATGTGTTTGATTTTTAACACAGAGATGAGGTGGAAAATGATATAATATACTAATAAGTATATCCTGACATAGTTCCCGAGGGATCTGGGGACAGCTGTTTTCTACGCTAGCGCACGTCGGTGGCGTCGCAACGGAGCAACGAATTAAAGTGATTTTTTGTATAGAATTTGTTGAGGGGGTGGGATGTGACAAAGACTGCTAATCCGAATAGCCCGATACAGTTCCTGAGGTACCTGGTGAAAACTCATGTCCACGCTTGCGAGCTGATTGCGGATCGCGCACCACTCACCCTCAAAAAGAGTCATAAAAGCTATGTCCACGTGGGCGAAGCCGCGGGCAAAAGCTAGTCTATAATATAATAAAACTGTAACGGGGCCGTATCTGTACATGACATATTTTTGGAAAATAATAACTGTGGTGGACATTACTAACGATACAGAGGCCAAAAAAACAACTTTTGGAATTTTTGTCTGTCTGTCTGTCTGTCTGTCTGTCTGTATGTTCGCGCATCACGCAAAAACTACCAGGCCGATTTTGATGAAATTTTGTATGGTGGTTCCTTATAGCCCGGGTTAACATATAGGATACTTTTTATCCCAGAAAATTCAAGAGTTCCCGTGGGAAAATCAAAAGTTTTTTTTTATAGAATGGCTCACCACGCAAATGTGGCTTGACCTATTACAATCAAATTTTACACGTTGATACCCTTATCGCGAACTAAAACTGGGACATTGTGAATCTCAAAAAAATTAGGGTTCCTACAGGAATGCAAAAAATTTTATCTTTAGAATGACTCAACGTAACAATATGAAACCTTTACATTGGGATGAGGTGTTTTGACCATCATTGTATAGTCGGGTATTCTTTATCCCGGAAAACTAAAGAGGTCCCGAGGGAAATTATCTATCGATACATACAATAATAACAATAAGAGTACTTTTTTCTATATATTAGCTACACATACCAAACATTATAATCATAGTAGCAGAATGTCAATAGATGGCACTGCAGGGATAATAAAACGCGCTTAATTTGTATTAAAACATTAAAATATTATTTCATACTTTTGAGTGGATTTCTTTTATGTATTTTTCAGCATACGCTACTTTAAACTCTGGAACTATGGTACGTAGCGATGTGTTTCATAGACGAACAGAGAGGTTAGTTTTTTACAGATCCCAATCGTGTAAAAAATATAAAAACACATAAATCGAGTTTAACATCTTTTAACAGGAGGCACAGATATGGGAACTCTTCTGACGGCGACTATTTGCGTGTGGAAGTTGCTCTCCGCCTGCAATATCAATATCTGTGAACCTCATCAATGTATTTGCGGGTCCTCGGTGGTGGCAATTGGCCATCACTCACTGAGTTGCAGTCGTGTTTGTGAAGATTACCACGTCACCAATTCCTTAATGACCTCACTCGGAGGGCACTGGTCTCAACCAGATGGAATATTCCATCTTTGATGCAGCCGCCGGCCGGGCTTTAGTCGATCTGATGGCAAAAGGCCGGAGGGTTTAAACAGGTGCTATGGCAGAGAGGAACGTGTCTGCTTTGGGAAGCCACTTTTTCTGCCTCACTCCTCACCCGTACTGTACTGCTGCTTAATTTGCGGTGAGAAAGAAGCATAATAAGTACTCGGTCTTGAAGGCAAATTACTGCTTTGTGCCGTTGGTCTTTGAGACAACCGGCTGTTGAACCCTCAGAGGCCTTTGCCTTCACAAATAAGATTGGCCTTCGCCTTCGAGAGAGGAGATGTGACGTGAGGTCCTACCTGCTGCTAAGGTTGTCTATTGCCATCCAGCGCGGCAACGAGAAGTGCTTCTTGGGCTCCTTTGGAGCTGATATGACTCGAGGATTTGACCCATATTAATATTGTTAGGAAATTTTATTACTAGATTGATACCTATAATAATTAGTTTTTTTGATAATATTTCATCATATCAGTTTATATACGTCCCCACCAAGGGGCTCGAACTGTTCTGAGTTAGGGCGATCTGGCCTTAGACGATCACGCGGGCCCATTGCGGGTTGATTGACTTCACACATAAGCTTCGAATTTCTTCGCAGGCGTGTGCAGGTTTCCTCACGATGTTTTTCTCACCGTAAGAGCGTCGGATAAACGTACGTACCAGTATGAAATCGATATTCGTATAGATATTGGTAAGTGGCAGGATTCCAACCACGGCCTTCCGGACAGAAGGTAGTGGCCCTAACCGCTTTGCCACCGACGCTCTATATTTTATTTAAGATTTAGAAATCCTTACTTTATATTATAAATGTGAAAATGTGTTTGTTTGTTTGTTACCTATTCACACTTCAACACCTCTACCAATCTTGATGAAATTGGGCATGCAGGTAGCCTGTATCACTGGGAATGAATTAGTCAACCTTTTATCAGTGGAAATTATCATAGTCCGATGCAGTTCCTGAGGAAACTAAAACTATACTCTATGTTCGTTTTATTTAAAATCGTAATGAAAAAATGGATTGGTGTGATTTTTAGCACAGAGATGAGGTGGAAAATGATATAATTTACTAATAAGTATATCCTGACATAGTTCCCGAGGGATCTGGGGACAACTGTTTTCTACGCTCGCGCACGTCGGTGGCGTCGCAACGGAGCAACGGATTAAAGTGATTTTTTGTATAGAATTTGTTGAGGGGGTGGGAAGTGACAAAGACTGCTAATCCGAATAGCCCGATACAGTTCCTGAGGTACCTGGTGAAAACTCATGTCCACGCTTGCGAGCTGATTGCGGCTCGCGCACCACTCACCCTCAAAAAGAGTCATAAAAGCTATGTCCACGTGGGCGAAGCCGCGGGCAAAAGCTAGTCACGAATAAAAGAAGCGTAAAGCAGTTCAGAATGGATAAAAAAAACATTTCATTTGTTGCTCGAGTTGAAGTATTTTGTTTTTAA
This sequence comes from Coleophora flavipennella, assembly GCA_947284805.1. Lineage (NCBI taxonomy): Eukaryota > Metazoa > Arthropoda > Insecta > Lepidoptera > Coleophoridae > Coleophora > Coleophora flavipennella. Next base: position 9,929,021 of record OX369299.1, read on the forward strand.
TGAATAGGTATATCGTATGTCTCTACATACATCTACTCCCAGCCTCTTTGCTTAGTTTCTTGCTGACGCGAATCGAATTTAGAATATTAGTTTAAATTTGATTTTGTAAGTCATTCGGAAGCTTTTTGAAACAATAGATAGATTCGAGAGCTGACCGTGAGCCAGGACAGAGGTCCTTTGAGTAAAAGTATATTTTCATTATCCGCGCGTCTGGGCTGAGTTCCCTAAAACCATAGCAAGAAAGTAAGAGGAATCATTGAAGCTAATAATAATCAGTCAGCCGACAGAGCATTCTCCAATTTTTACGTTTTAAATTATATACGATCATCGCTAGTGATCTTTTAAAACGTATCCCAAGTCTTTCATTTTGAGTTATACCCCCGGCGTCTCGTTGACGACGTCACAGTATCATTGATAAACTCGTGTGAAGATATGTGGATGTACGAAGCTTTCGGTGATCGATTTTGACTTGCACTTGGCCGGTTTATTAGCTTGCTTGTCTGTTTTCAACCGACTTCAAAAAGGAGGAGGTTCTCATTTCGACTATTTTTTTCATATTGATGAGCTGATGAAGGAAGGTACAACTCCTTAACGGTTAGGAGTTGGAGGATAATTCTTCAAATATATTACGTAGATACTTAGGTACGTTTAAATCGATAGTTGTATTCTTTCAGGTTATTTAGATGAGCTGATGATGCAAGATTCATGCTGTTGAGATGATGATGGAAACCACAGGAAATCTGTTAATGAAACACATGCATTATGATTTGTATTGTCGAGTGGGTGATTGGGTTTTACGTTGTTAGATAGATAGCAATATCACTAAAAATAAAGAAAATAAAAATAAAAGTTTAAAAATCTAAAAACCGACTTCAAAATGAAATCCACTCAAAAGTATCAAATAATATTATTATACTTAGATACACGACATTAACCAACAATAACGAAATCCAAGGTGGGTACGAATTAAATTAGGGGCCTAAAATCTTTTTTTGAGGTCTGACAATGGATTCGTGATAAGGGACCTCAGGGACCCTCAGATATCAATTTTGGAAGCAATCGGTCCAGTATCTAAAAAGTTCAAAATGGCGGCTACTTTTTTTTTTAAATTTAATAACGGATTTTTGATTGAATTTGCGTCTAACATCAGGTGATATGTCGTTAAACGCACTCAATTTTATAATTAAAAAAATATCAATATTGCTACAATACAATATTTTATATCATAATATAATATATAATATATTAATATTTATAGTAAAAATGAGCCGTGCAAGAATGATTGATAATAAAAATGCGACATGACGACCCTTAATGAATGGGCCCACCGCACCATACAAACGGTCCCAATAATCTAGTGGGCCCTACCCGCCCCGCAGCCCCCGCACGATTGCCCTGTCGAAACGTCTCTGTTGGACGACTGTATGGATTGACTTATACTGTGGAATCGCGGACTTTTAGGCAAGAACGGAACCTTTATCCTTATAATATTACTAGCTGTTTCCCGCGGTTTCACCCGCGTGGACAACGTTTCTATGACTTTTCGAGGGTGCGCAGTGCGTGGTAAAAAGTAGCCTATATCTGAATCCAGGTCCTAATCTGTCTACCTACCAAATTTCAGCCAAATCCGTTCAGTAGTTTTTGCGGGAAAGCGTAACAGACAGACAGAGTTACTTTCACATTTATAATATTAGTAGGGATTATTCATCATATAAGCTGAAAATCATCCACTGCTGGCCTCTCCCAGGGATTTCCACGACGACCGGCCCTGCGCTGCCCCCATCCATTGGCTTCCCGCGATATTCACAGGGTCATCGGTCCACCGCGTGGGAGGCCTGACTACGCTAAGTTTTCCGGTGCGCGGTCGCCACTCGAGAACTTTACTGCCCCATCGGCCATCCGTTCTACGAGCTATGTGCCCTGCCCACTGCCACTTCATTTTAGCGATTCTGTGAGTGATTCTTCCAGTGTAGAGTCTCCAACCTTTAAAGGGGACACGGACACTTAACATTATTTTCGTCTTTCCATGTTCATTTTAAGACCTACTTGTTGAAAGACTTTACTGAGGCCATCGAGCTTTGTGCTTAGGTCTTCCATAGTCTCAGCCATGACCACGATATCTTCAGCGAATCGGAGGTGGTTTATGTACTCGCCGTTGATATTGATGCCGAGTCCACCCCAGTCCAGAAGCTTAAAAACATCTTCCAGGGCGACGGTGAACAGTTTCGGAGACATAACGTCTCCCTGTCTCACCCCTCGCTGCCACTGGATAGGTTTCAAGTTCTGATAATGGAGGCGAACTGACATGGTGGCGTTTTCATACAGACACTTCAACGAGGTTTCGACTAAATCAAAGGCTTTCTCATAGTTATAATAAATAATTAAATAAATAAATAGTCCACAAACGCCAAGCATAGTGGCTGAATGTACTCTTCGGTCTTCTGTATAATCTGCCGCAGCGTATGTATGTGGTCTGTGGTACTAAAGCCTTTTCGTAAACCGGCTTGTTCAGGAGGCTGGAAGTCGTCAAACCTGCGTGCGAGACGATTCGTAATGACTCTCGAAAACAGCTTGTAGACATGGCTCAGAAGTAAGATGGGTCTGTAGTTTTTCAGCAGGGTGTTGTTTCAACTTAATCGGTCAAGTAATTTCCTAGCTAAGTGGCTGTGTCAGACGGACGGACAGACAGACACACGAGTGATCCTATAATAGTTCTGTTTTTACCTTTTGAGGTACGGAACCCTAAAAATATATATTTTCACTGTTACAGCAATTTAAGTTCGGCCGTCACATACCTAAGTTAGTCAGTTGTATTTGTATCACAGATAAGTGGGGAGACCAAGCTTTGCTCGGTTATAACTATTTATTTTAATATGGTGGTGTTTAGGTGATAATCTACATAAACTTGAAAAGTAAAATGTGAACTGACAATTATTATTATTTACAATCGATTTCTCTTAACTAAATGTTTTTAAACTTGTCTACAAACAATAAAAAAAATGTATAAACTTGAACATATAAAGGAAACAAAAGTTAGTCACCAGGAGGGATTCGAACCCGTAACAATAGTTTGTTGCCGTCCGCGTCTTAAACCGCTGGACCAGACGGACAGCCGGCAATAAACACTAAATTAGCGAGCATATCCAGCGTGGAAAGGAAAACGCATGAAAACTCGAAAACCCGCGTTTTTCCAAACATAAGACTAATCTAGATCGATTGTTTACCCCCAAGTTTAAAGGTATAAGATTAACTAAGTACATTCTGTACTTTTCCTATTTTGAAGGTTTTTAAAGCAAAAAAAATGCAGTAAGAACAAAGAGATAACTACGAGTGTGCAGTGTTTTAAGAATAATATACATACATTCGAGCACAGTACAAGATGCTTACGTTTCAATTCACTGCCTTTTCCAATTGATCTTCTTCTTGGTGACATCTCTCTGTCCCTGTGGAAACAAAACTTAGATTAAGTAGTTGTAAAACTAACTAGGGCACCGAATCTTGGTGAAGTGATATCGTTTATAAAATGGAACGCTACTCCCACACACTACCTTCATGATGAGCAGATTCTTGGACGTGTCCTGACACGACAATTTCACTTTTAGGTATTTGGGGGCCCGTCTACCTGACCCCTACTGCCTTTTATTACGAGCTTCGTGTCAGCTTGCCGAGCCACTCACTCTGTCTGACACATCCTGGAGGCTAAATTAGAAACACTGTGACGACATCATTCTTTTTTGTTTATTTTCGATCTGTTTTGTATTATTATTTTCTATTTAATTTGTTTGTATTATTACGTTTTTTCCACAACGACCGGTCCTGCGTTGCCCGCATCCATCGGCATCCCGCGATCTTCACCAGATCGTCGATCCACCGCGTGGGAGGCCTGCCTACGCTACGTTTTCCGGTTCGCGGTCGCCACTCGAGAACTACTACCCCAACGGCCATCTGTTCTACGAGCTATGTGCCCTGCCTACTGCCACTTCAGTTTAGCGATTCTGTGAGCTATGTCGGTTACTTTGGTTTGTCCAGCAGTGGACGTTTTTCGGCTGATATGATGATGATAATTACGTTTTGTAATATTAAACTTTTTCATGCCTGTAATTATCTTTACCGTGATCGGCGAGAGAGGCATTTTGATCTGTCTAGTTTTTTTTTCGCTTCATTAGTATTTTATTTTTCAATGTATCGGTCTGGTGGCAACATTTATTATTAATTTTGACCCTGGGCCCCTTGCCTTCTAAAACCTTCTGAATAGTGGTTGCACCACTTCCTGGTTTCCGATTGAGCTGAAATTTTGTACACACGTTAAGTTTGGAGAACAATGCAAAGTGACGTTGTTCTAAATTCAACATGGCGGACCCCAAAGATGGCCGATCAGTTATTTTTACATGCACCCCCACGACATAGGTATTAAATTAAAAGGTTTTGCTGCGAAGAATACGAGAATAATAAGAATACAAAATAATTAAATTAAAATTATTTTCAAATGAAAGCACGTACCTGTAAGGTTCTACGTTTATCGAATATTATTAACTTACTTTATCCGTTTATTGAGGACCCAAGAGCCAGACTAACCCGACACTTTACCGAAGATATCCTCTCAAACAGCTCAAACATAATAAAGCACCGGGCGAAGATAGAATTACGGCTGAACTTCTGAAAGCAGGTGGAACACCGGTACTTAAAGCTCTTCAGAAGTTATTTAAATCCGTTATGCTTGAGGGACAAACGCCTAAGTCATGGCACAGAAGAGTGGTAGCAAACTAATTAGTAATCTGTGGTGGTAGTGCTTTTCTTCAAAAAGGGCGAAAATACCCTGCTAAAGAATTACAGACCCATCTCACTTCTGAACCATGTCTACAAGCTGTTTTCGAGAGTCATTATAAATCGTCTCGCACGCAGGTTTTACGACTTCCAGCCTCCCGAACAAGCCGGTTTCCGAATAGGCTTTAGTACCATAGACCACATACATACGCTGCGGCAGATTATTCAAAAGACTGAAGAGTACATTCAGCCACTATGCTTGGCGTTCGTGGACTATGAGAAAGCCTTCGATTCGGTCAAAACTTGGGCTGTGTTCCAGTCTCTCCAGCGGTGCCAAATTGACAATCGATATATCGAGGTACTGAAGTGCTTGTATGAAAACGCCACTATGCCGGTTCGCCTCCAGAATCAAAACTCGGAACCTATCCGGCTGTAGCGAGGGGTGAGACAGGGAGACGTTATATCTCCGAAACTGTTCACCGCCGCTGATGTTTTTAAGGTTTTGGACTGGGATGGACTCGGCATCATTATCAACGGCGAGTACATCACCAATCTCCGATTCGCTGACGATATCGTGGTCATGGCTAAAATTATAGACGACTTAGGAAAAATGCTCGATAGCCTTAGTAGAGCCTGTCAACAAGTAGGTCTTAGAATGAACATGGACAAGACGAAAATTATGTCAAACGTCCGTGTCGCACCTACTCTTCTGAAGGTTGGAGGCTCTACACTCGAAATTGTTACCGAAGATGTGTACCTGGGACAAACAGTCCAGTTAGGTAGGTCCAACTTCGAGAAAGGGATAAAACGTCGAATCCAATTCGGCTGGGCAGCGTTCGGGAAGCTTCGCAATTTCTATCTTTACGTCCCAGATTCCGCAGTGTCTTAAGACCAAGGTCTTCGACCAGTGTGTGTTGCCAACTTGCCAGTGATGACAAACGGAACTAAGACAAGGTCGCTTACTATGGGCCTCATGAGAAGTCTCAAGGTCACCCAAAGGGCAATGGAACGTGCTATGCTCGGAGATTCTCTGCTCCGTAGGAGAACCAAAGTAACCGACATAGCTCTCAGAATTGCTTAACTTAAGTAGCAATGGGCGGGGCACATGGCTTGTAGAACAGATAGCCGATGGGGCAGTAAAGTTTCGAGTGGCGACCGCGCACCGGAAAACGTAGCGTAGGTAGGCCTCCACTCGGTGGACCGATATCCTGGTGAAGGTCGCGGGAAGCCGCTGCATGCGGGCAGCGCAGAACCAGACGTCATGCAAATCCTTGGGGGTGGTCTATGTCCAGCAGTGGACATCCGTCGGCTGATAATATGATGAATGAATATTAATACTAACTAAATATTTTTTACGCTAAAGCAGTCTATATCACGTATAGCCACTAAAAAGAGTACCAGAAAAATTATATGTTTTTGTGAATGTCTGTATCCTCGATATCCAGAGAAACTGTTAGACCGATTTTAATGATATTGTGTACATAGATGTTTAAAATCAATTGCCAGGGGTAACTAGCCGTTTTAGATTTTTTTTATTTTTTACCTGGAGTACCACAATATTTTTTTAGTATTAGTAACAAGGTGTACTTGTAATTAACGCCGTGCAAAATGTTCGCGCAGCTGTACCCTCTGGCACACGCAAAGTATTCGCGTAGCTGTACCCTCTAGCACACGCAAAGTGTTCGCGTAGCTGTACCCTCTAGCACACGCAAAGTGTTCGCGTAGCTGTACCCTCTGGCACACGCAAAGTGTTCGCGTAGCTGTACCCTCTGGCACACGCAAAGTGTTCGCGTAGCTGTACCCTCTGGCACACGCAAAGTATTCGTGTAGCTGTACCCTCTAGCACACGCAAAGTGTTCGCGTAGCTGTACCCTCTGGCACACGCAAAGTGTTCGCGTAGCTGTACCCTCTGGCACACGCAAAGTGTTCGCGTAGCTGTACCCTCTGGCACACGCAAAGTGTTCGCGTAGCCATACCCTCTGGCACACGCAAATCATTATTATTCTTATCATTATTATTTTTTGAAGTCGGTTGAAAAAAGAGATGTACGAGTAACAGACTTGATGAAAATTTAAAAAATAACGTAAGTTTGTATGAGAGGTGATTACGATTTTTTAAAGAAATAATAAACTACCTAAATTACTAGTATAGTAGGCCTTTTCTAGTTCTAGTAACTCACAAAGTTTAATAAAAGTCTTTAAAGCTATTTTTAAAAATAATAAAGACCCTGGACTTGTATGGGAAGTATCTTATTCATTTCCTTCCTGGAATAATAAACAGGTAGAGTAGGTAGTATAAAGTTTAAGGAACAAAAAGTTTAGTGCAAGACTATCGATCCCCAATCTCAACTTCGATTTTTTTTGTGTTTTGGATTCTATTAGTGCAAGACTATCGATCCCCAATCTCAACTTCGATTTTTTTTTGTGTTTTGGATTCTATTAGTGCAAGACTATCGATCCCCAATCTCAACTTCGTTTTTTTTTTGTGTTATGGATTCTATTAGTGCAAGACTATCGATCCCCAATCTCAACTTCGATTTTTTTTGTGTTTTGGATTCTATTAGTGCAAGACTATCGATCCCCAATCTCAACTTCGATTTTTTTGTGTTTTGGAATCTATTAGTGCAAGACTATCGATCCCCAATCTCAACTTTGTTTTTTTTGTGTTTTGGATTCTATTAGTGCAATACTATCGTTCCCCAATCTCAACTTCGATTTTTTTTGTGTTTTGGATTCTATTAGTTCAAGACTATCGATCCCCAATCTCAACTTCGATTTTTTTGTGTTTTGGATTCTATTAGTGCAAGACTATCGATCCCCAATCTCAACTTCGATTTTTTTTGTGTTTTGGATTCTATTAGTGCAAGACTATCGATCCCCAATCTCAACTTCGATTTTTTTTGTGTTTTGGATTCTATTAGTGCAAGACTATCGATCCCCAATCTCAACTTTGATTTTTTTTGTGTTTTGGATTCTATTAGTGCAAGACTATCGATCCCCAATCTCAACTTCGATTTTTTCTGTGTTTTGGATTCTATTAGTGCAAGACTATCGATCCCCAATCTCAACTTCGATTTTTTTGTGTTTTGGATTCTATTAGAGCAAAACTATCGATCCCCAATCTCAACTTCGTTTTTTTTTGTTTTGGATTCTATTAGTGCAAGACTACCGATCCCCACTTTCAACTTCTTCTTTTTGTGTTTTGGATTCTATTAGTGCAAGACTATCGATCCCCAATCTCAACTTCGATTTTTTTTGTGTTTTGGATTCTATTAGTGCAAGACTATCGATCCCCAATCTCAACTTCGATTTTTTTTGTGTTTTGGATTCTATTAGTGCAAGACTAACGATCCCCAATCTCAACTTCGATTTTTTTTGTGTTTTGGATTCTATTAGTGCAAGACTATCGATCCCCAATCTCAACTTCGATTTTTTCTGTGTTTTGGATTCTATTAGTGCAAGACTATCGATCCCTAATCTCAACTTCGATTTTTTTGTGTTTTGGATTCTATTAAAGCAAAACTATCGATCCCCAATCTCAACTTCGTTTTTTTTTTGTTTTGGATTCTATTAGTGCAAGACTACCGATCCCCAATCTCAACTTCTTTTTTTTTGTGTTTTGGATTCTATTAGTGCAAGACTATCGATCCCCAATCTCAACTTCGATTTTTTTTGTGTTTTGGATTCTATTAGTGCAAGACTATCGATCCCCAATCTCAATTTCGATTTTTTGTCTGTTTGGACTCTATTAGTGGTAGGACTATCGATCCATTTTGCCATCACTTTACCTTCTTCACTCGCTACCGCTCGCTCCTCAGTCGCTGAGTAAACAAACTGTACACTGTACAGCCGCCTGCACTAAACTTTCTCGTAATTTTTTTTTATAATTTCTTTTCTATAATAATTGAATAAAAAGAAATTGTAAAAAAATTTATGAATTAATGTTGCGACACCAAATATATACTTATTCGTAATACATGACATTCCATTGCTCCAATGGCAAGTTTCAGTTTCATTTGTAGGAGGACCATAAAATTTTCCCAAATCAATGGGTATTACTGTGTAATAGACAAACATACGCAACTACGACGTGCTAAATTTCATCAAAATCGTTAGAGCAGTTGTTGAGAAAAAAAACCGTTTTTGTTATACCTATGACAACTACGCTTCGGATTGACGGTACGAAGAATCTTTTTAAAATCAATTTTAAACTCTTAAATTGCAATTTTGGTCCAAATCGGACAAAAGATTTAGCCTCCAGAGCCTAGCGTGACGGACGGACGCTCGGACGCAATTGAGATGTTAGGTTTTCCGGTGTGTTAATGATTTAGAAAACATTTTCACGAAAATTGGATAAACTTTTTTTCTCGATAACAATACTTCCTCTACCTACGGGGTCGAGTAAGTAAAAAAAAAAGTAAAACTATTACGAGTAGATGTTGTTGCGAGAAGATAGGATCTCCGTTGAGAGCTCTGTTCATGTTCATGTGTTTCCCGATTCCTATAATTTGGGGATTTGCAAGGCAAGAGTGAATAGGCATTATTTGAGTTTGCGTGTACCATCCTCGACTGCATCATCACTTACCATCAGGTGAGTTACAGTCGAACGCTCTCAAATTTTTAATAAAAAAAAATAAAAAAAAGATAGCCTAACTGGACGGTTGGTATGATAGAGCAGAATCACCCCCCGATCGTAATCCTGTATCGACGCCTGAAATTGCGCGGTCTCATCAATCAATCAGGCGGGTTAAGCTATCACTATCACGGTCAATACGTACGAACATAGATTCGGCGTAGCTTTTTAAGTGTTCCGGAGTCAACAAGGAACCACTGTCTGTCCGTGGCTTTGGTCAGAGACCCTTAGTACTGGAAAACTGTAATTTGGCATGGGTATACATATCAATTACGCTGACAAAGTGTTAACTTAATACTCTTGAAGCAAACATTTAGGGGTACCTCCCCACTCCCCAACACGTAAAAGTAAGAGTTTTTTTTAAAATATACAATTATTTTTTGAAGAGACTCCGGAAGCCTGTTTTGTGCGAGTCCGAATTTTTTGGCGGCTTTTTGTGTCTGTTTATGTGTTTTGAGAGGGTACTTTATTCCCACAAGTTAAATTGTTCTCACCACTCGCTCCGCAACCACCACTAATCGGGACTCGGTCCCTACGAGCCCTGTGGGTTGTTGATGATGACGATCCAATCAATCATTATCTTTCTAATAACGTTTCACCCTTCACAAGGAGACGCCGCCGATTCGTACAGATACGACCTGTACCGTACGAGTAGGTGTACCATGAAGTTACCTACATGTAGACGAGGCCCCAATGCTACGTCGAATCCAACGTAATCTGAAAACGGGCCGAAACTGAAACGTTGAAGATTGATCGGATTACATCGGCGGCACGGCGGCGGGGGCGGCGGCGGCGCCCTGTACGAGCTCTCTGTATTCCAATTTACAGTGCATCCGGGTATTGATGTAGTCTAACAGTGCCATTTATACAAATACACCGACCTATTTCGAGATGTGCAATGTAAGGCTCAGTTAATTCAGAAGCATAATGTACCTTATTAGAACTATACAAAGTGATGTTTTAATCATAGCTATTAGTATGTACATTTACAACGTTATGCCAGCCTGAAGACGCATTACAATACAAAAATATTTTTCAAAAAACCCAAAATCTTTTAGACACAAGCTTTGATTTGAAATTTTTTTTTTATTTTTATTTCGTATTCTTCTCAGTAAACACTTTCATTTGACATCCATATCATAGAGATACATAAAAAATAGAGCTTATTTTTGTTAACAGTGACAAGTAATTTCTCACATTTGCATCTAAACGCTGCTGGTGGAAACTTTCCGTTTTCTGCATTTATTTAGAGTTTTTTTTTAGTTTGTTGCCATTATGGACTGAACATAACTAAGAATATCAGGTGCAGTGCAGTACAACATTTTAACGAGTGTTAATCCAGTTTGGAAATACTTTTTAAAATCTATTGATCGTTTAACCGCCAAATGCGAAATATGTAATGCGATATTGAAACTTTTGCTAGATCTACGAAGGGAGTACACGTCCATTTAAAATCTATTCACAAAAAAGAAGACATGAGTGCCAAATTTGCAAATTGCTTGTGAGACTTCTGACACTGGCCTGGGGGGTACCTCGTCAAACTCGAAAACTACTACCGCAGATTCATCTCCTCAGTCATCGTCTCCTCCAATAATTAAAGAAAAGAAAATAAATAAAGAAATAAAGTTTATTTGCCAAAAAATAAATAGAAAAATAAATAATAAAAAATAATAATATATGTCCAAAATAATAGTCTACGGAAGAATTATGGCTTCTTAGGAAGGAATTCCTTTTCGTGTATTTGTTACGTCATAATAAATTTATGATGATTTTTACTTGTACCGCATCAAATCCTCCATAAACTACGTTCACAAATACGCAGTCAGTTTACACACTTGCGGGATCCCGTAAATACCGATATCCCGCGGGATTGAAAATCATCGATCCCGCAAATACCGGAACACAAAAAACCTTGGGGGATTGGATGCCCTATCCCAAACTAACTAATTAACACGAAAAGCTAATATAATTGTCTAACATCATCATATCAGCCAAAAAAACGTTTACTGCTAGACAAAGACCTTCCCTAAGGATTTCCACGACGACGGGTCCTACGTTGCCCGCATCCATCGGCTTCACGCGCTCTTCACCAGTCGCGATCTTCGTCGGTGGGAGGCCTTCTTGCGCTACGTTTTCCGGTGCGCGGTCGCCACTCGAGAACTTTACTGCACCAACGGCCATATGTTCTACGAGCTATGTGCCCTGCCTACTGCCACTTCAGTTTAGCGAGCTGTCGGTTACTTTGGTTTTTCTGCGGATCTCCTCGTTTCTGATTCGATCACGCAGAGAAACTCCGAGCATAGCACGCTCCATTGCCCTTTGGGTGACCTTGAGACTTCTTATGAGGCTTATAGTAAGCGACCATGTCTCAGTTCTGTAAGTCATCACTGGCAACACACACTGGTCAAAGACCTTAGTCTTGAGACACTGCGGTATTTGGGACGTGAAGATATTGCGAAGCTTCCCGAACGCTGCCCAGCCGAGTTGGATTCGTCGATTGATCTCTTTCTTGAAGTTGAAACTAACTAGCTGGACTGTTGTCCCAGGTATACTTATTCGTCAACAACTTCCAGTGTAGAGTCTCCAACCTTTAGAGGGGTGGGTGCGACACGGACATTTAACATTATTTTCGTCTTGTCCATGTTCATTTTAAGACCCACTTGTTGAGTGACTTTACTGATGCCATCGAGCATTGTGTTTAGGTTTTCCATAGTCTCAGTCATGACCACGATATCGTCAGCGAATCGGAGGTGGGTTATGTACTCGCCGTATATATTGATGCCGAATTAACCCCAGTCCAGAAGCTTGAAAACATTTTCCAGGGCGATGGCAAACAGTTTCGGAGATATGCCGTCTTACTGTCTCACCCCTCGCTGCAACTGGATAGGTTTCGAGTTCTGGTCCTGGAGGCAAACCGACATGTTGGCGTTTTCATACAGACACTTCATCGACTCGATGTATCGATGGTCAATTTGACACCGCTAGAGAGACTGTAACAAAGCTCAGGTTTCAATCGAATCACATGTTTGCTCACAAACGCCAAGCATAGTAGCTGATTGTACTCTTCAGTCTTCTGTATAATCTGCCGCAGGGTATGTATGTGATCTATGGTACTAAAGCCTTTTCGAAAATCGGCTTGTTCGAAAAAGGCTGGAAGTAATCAAACCTGCGTGCGAGATGATCGTAATGACTCTCGAAAACAGTTTGTAGACATGGCTCAGAAGTGAGATGGGTCAGCAGGGTGTTGTCACCCTTTTTGAAGAAAAGTACGACCACACTTGTGTGCCATGTTTTGGAGTTTGTTCCTCGAGTATAACGGAATAAAAAAACTTCTGAAGAGAACGTTGATACTTTTGATGGTAGGTTCTTGGTGGAACATTCTATCTCTCATTTTTGTATATATTTACACTAATTCCACATAAATTGAATAACTGTAGTTTTATTCAATTTATGTGGAATTCGTGTAAACATATACCAAAATGAGTGACTTCTGAAGAGCTTTAAGTACCGTTGTTCTACCTGCTTTCAGAAGTTCAGCCGTAATTCTATCAACACACAGGGCCTTCTAGTTCTTGACCTGTTTGAGAGACATTCTAATCTCGTACAGGCTGACGTCCGGGATATCTTCGGTATAGTGTCGGGTTAGTCTGGCTCTTGGGTCTTTAGCCAGATCGCTGACACGTAAACGTATGGTCGTGTACAATTGTACGTAGAACTTCTCAACTCCTTCCAAGTAACTCAGTCTTAGACGATATGATCCTGCTATCCGCAGTCTTCAGCTTGGTCAGTTGGCTTTGACCAAAGACAGATCTCTCGCGAACACTTTTAAGCCTTTATTGTGCTCAATCACCTCTTTAATACAATATGTGTTATACTGGCGCAAATCGCGAGTCAGGGACTTAGATATCTGCATGTTTAGTTGCCGATACTGAGTAGCGTCTTCAGAGGACTACAAAACCAATCTGCGTCTTTCTTCCATGAGGTTGCTGGTGAAGTCAGAGATTGTTGGTTGTGTTTAAACGGCGATTTTTAAAAATCTTAGACCCAACCGTTTGGACAATATCCACCAATCTATCATTATACTCGTACACATTCTCGCAATCTCCTAGGCATTCGAAGCGATTGTGCAACTCGAGCTGTAAGCTCTCGGGGTTTTGGAGCTGGATGGGCGCTCGTCGGAGCATAGACTTCATCAGTCGACATCTATCTAACTTGTTCTTTAGATTCAATGTGCCTCTTATCATCAGGTTATCGCTTCCTGTTGTGAGTGAATTGATCACAGATACCTCATTGAATATTCGCCTCCTTGTCGACAAGATGAAGTCAATCTCGTTCTTAACCACGCCATTGGTATGCAAACATGTCCACTTCCGCTGTTTTGACTTTTCGAAGAAGGAGTTGAACTCCTTCTCTATAAAGTCGGCCAGCATCTGACCACGTGCATTTCTTACTCTGTATCCAAAGTGCCTCACTCTCAGCTCACCATCACTTTTTTTGCCCAGTTTCGCGTTGAAGTCGCCCATAACAACGCGTAATGGGTGCTGGTGCTATGTATGGCTGTAGAGATGTCCTCATACATAGTCTCTGCCTCGTCGTTGGAGTGTTCCGTGGTCGGCGCGTAGACCTCCATCAAATACCGTTTGGTGATTCTGAGTATAAGATATGCTACCCTTGTCGAAACGCTCACGATCTGGACCACATTGTTAATGAGGGACTTGTGGACGAGAAACCCGACACCACCCTGGGACAGTTGGTCGCCCACCCGGAATTAGAGCAGGTTTCCGGATTTAAGGATCATGGTGTCCTCTCCCTCTTTTCGGACTTCACATAAACCTATGATACCCCACCGTAACCTGCTCAACACTTCTTCGAGTTCTGCAAGCTTGTCGTCAGTCCGCAGTGAACGCGTGTTAAAATTTCCAAAGGTCGTTGGGTTTGGTAGCCTGGCATCTGCCGGGGATTCTTCGCATCCCCCGCACGACTGCTACCGGAGCCAGGAATAGCAGGGCCGCCGGGGACTAGGGGCCGTTTTATGGATGTGGTATTCATAGGGGAGTTTTGCCGTAATCGCCACGCTTGGCAGGCGGGTTGGCGATCGCAGTGTGGTTGCAGGTGTGTTGCAATGCACGGAAAGGACGCTGCTGCTCATCCTCTGGTTTTGAGTCCCGTAGTCGACTCTTATGACCCCCATTGGAAGAGATGGGATGGTCCTAATCTTAACCAGGAGCCATAATATGATTGTCTATTTGAAGCACTTGAGCACATATTATGATTGTCTATTGGAAGCACTTGAGAGAAGTGTGTAACAGGAAATGCGTTTTTTTTTTCAGTTACAAAGGCTTAGGAAACATGGCCATGCTGCCTTTTTTTTCAGTCGCAAAGAAGGAAACATGGATATGTATGCTGCCTAATGCGAGGCCGGAACCCGAGCTCCGCGTAGGGTGAAGCCCGGAGCACGTCCTGTGAGGCCGGAAGGCCGGTAGATTTTTTACTTGTCAGATGTTACACATCATATGCGACTACTGTAAAACTTGCTCGTTTGTTTTTTTTTGTCTCCGGCCTCGCACAGAACTACGCGGAGCCCTGCCTGCGGCCTCACACAGAACAGAAAAACGTAAAGACAAAAAGTTACGGTAACACGCTACCGGTCAACACTCGATTTAACTTCTCATATATTTTTCATACCGCACTCTATAACTATATATGAATCAGTTCAGTTCTAAAGGAGTAAACTTCAAAAAATAGTATTTATTGAAGGTATCGATCAGCTAATCGGGCCACAAATACAAATGAGAAATCCTTTTTTTGCGACTTGAACATGGGATAGTTGTTTAGAAACACGAATAGAAGACGTGTTTAATAAACCGGGAACTAGTACAGTAGCTCTTTAACATGACTACTCGATTTTATTAAAAAATTGGCTACAAATTACACCATCGACCGATCATAAACAATGCGAAAGCTCAACCACCAAATTTCCGCAACATTGATTTACATAACATTTTACCGAGAATACCAAACAATACCAAAGTATTCGTGGTTCGATACTTCAACCTGCAAAGCCTACTTTATGCCAATTTAGGCAAATAGTTTAGGTAAATTGAATTGAATGCACTAAGCACATGAATCATTTATTGTTCTCGTTTTTAGGGTTCCATTATACCTAAGAGGAACCCTTACAAGATATTCTGTCCGTGCGTCCGTCCATCCGTCATATACACTCAAAATGCATCCATAAGTTTTATATTTTGGAACTGAATGGCATAAATTGTGGCACAAATATATATTAATTACAGATCTCCACTTTGAATAGATACTAAGGAAATAATATTATTTAAATTTTAGGGGTAGAGGGTTTAACTGTAAGTGGGGGATTAAATTATTTCAAGTGCATCATCGGGTATCGTTAAATAGTTGTTCTAAAATAAAGTAAGAACATATTTTTATTTGGTTTACCGTTCGTTAACAAGATATGGGCCGGCAGTTATTGAAAAAGTTCCCCCTTCCCACCTAAACGATTTGACCCAGAAAGTTGAAATAACACACTAAAATGGGTCTTAGTAGGAACTTTCATTGAAAATTATTTGGGGTTTCTAGTAATCAACAAATTTAGAGTTATGAAGAATGACTGCGGAACCCTACACTATGCGTGGTGCGAAACGAACTTGGCCACTTTTTAAAATGTTTTATAGGAGGGATGACATTGTCACACTATAAAGACATATTATAATTGACATATTATAAAGGCGAAAGTTTGTGAGTGTGGAGTGTGTATGTTTGTTACTTCTTCATGCAAAAACTTCTGGACAGATCTGGCTGAAATTTGGTAGGTAGAAAGATTAGAACCTGGATTAACACATAGGCTACTTTTTTTCACGCTCGCGATCCGCTTGCGGCTCGCGCACTGCGCACCCTCGAAAAGTCATAGATTGTCCACGCGGGTGAAGCCGCGGGAAACAGCTAGTAAAACATATAATTCCATGACTTTTAATGTTTAAAGTATAGAAGGAGCTTTGTGTGACAAAAATCTTTAACCACCTCCGTAGCTCAGAGGCAAAGTTCACTGTCTTTACACAGGAGGTCGCGGGTTCGATTCCCGGCGGGGTCAATTGTAAGACTCGGTTTGGTTGGTGGTAGGGCATTTTATAAGCCCGCCTGGCTAGCTACCACCATCTTATCTCAGTCTTGCCGCCAAATATCAATGTTGATATCATTGGTGTGTTCCGGCAGGAAGATAAGATAGCCAGTTCCCCATTGCGTTGGGGAATCTTGGTAAGCCCGCTTCCATCTTCGGCAACATCGTCACTTACCACCAGGTGAGATGTTGTCAAGGGTTTACCAATTGTGAATAAAAAAAAATAAAAAAAAAACAATTACTGTTATTAAAAAAAAAATCGTGAATATTATCTAATGCTTAGACGGCAGCGTTAAGTCCTAACTTGAGCAGAGGTCCAGCTGTACTCAGCATAGTAGAATGGGCATCGGAGAAAGTGTTTCAGAGCTGCGACCATTGATGAAGGAAAGTAGTATATGACTACTATACAAGAAAGTAATGTCAGTTCATATCCTCACTCGTTTAGTCCTAATCTGAGCACAGGCCCAGCTGATCTCAGCATAGCGTGGGCATCGGCGTTGCTCATGCCCTTGGTGCTGCGGCCGTTGATGGAGGATATCATGTCACCTTCCCTGATGCCACTCAGAGAGGCCTTGCGACCCGGGTTCACCTGGAATGATGATGCGACATTATTAAATACAATAACAGAAACACAATAATTAAAAAGGAGTTTACCTATTACTGTTGTTTAGTTTTTTATGACTTTTACAGAAAAGACATTAAAAAATACGTAAAATGTAGGATTTTATAAAAAAACCAATTGTGATTAGTAGAAATTTTGATACTTTTTTTTTTTTTTATTAAAAATTTGAGTGCGTTTGACTGCAACTCACCTGATGGTAAGTGATGATGCAGTCGAGGATGGTACACGCAAACTCAAATAATGCCTATTCACTCTTGCCTTGAAGATCCCCAAATTATAGGAATCGGGAAACACTTTTCGTTATCCGATAATTCCCGCCTCAATCACACCATAACCATCCCACCAGCTACTTCACCCTCTCATCACTGGCCCGTAATAACAAAACCAATCACTTATTGAGTGCCAGGTATGAAATCGTCTGATCATTCGATAATGCATCTAATCAAATCATTATTTTGTAATAACTTTTATATAATCGTCATTAAATCAGCTATTAGGCCTCTTTATGATGAACTCCTTCTTCAAGAAGCCTAAACAGCGGAAGTGCGGAAGTGGACATGGTTGCATCCCAACCTCGACGCAAAAAGAAGGGAGTTATAATTTTGACGCCAATGTCTGTGTGTGTATGTGTGTCGGTCTGTCTGTCTGTGGCATCGTAGCTCTCGAACGGATTGACCGATTTTGATGCGGATCTTTTACGTGAAAGCAAGTTTCCTTGCGGTAGTTCTTAGCTATAATTGATGAAGATCTGTTTAGCCATTTGAGGATCATCAGCTCTAATCTAGGTGATAAAGGGATGTGGGTAACTTTTCCAGATCTGATCGATTCAAAATTTGGTTCAAAACCTGTTACTGTAATAATATTGCAAAACCATGGTAACCTTGACCTGATGCTGCAGCATCTCCTGGAATCTGCAGGATACCCAACTCCTCACCAACTTACAGCAGATGCATCGTATTTGGGCTCATTGGAATAGTCTCAATAGATAGGTATTAGATAGAACATAGTGACTTGACCTGATGCTGCAAGATATCCTGAAATCGACCGAAGTATCGTGTTAGGGCTTATTGGATCTCCTGTAATTAGAAGTTGCAAAAATTCGATAGTTTTGGTTTTCGAATTATTCGAATATTTTAAAAAAATAAAGAGTATTTATTATATCACTTTTTTATTGCTTTAGGAACTATATATTTATGTAAGTGGGCTAAGCATCCCAATCACAACAAATATCAATTATATTTCATTTCTTTTCAGACTTATTAAACTCATTGATAATAAAAGAAGGAAGTGTTTACAGTGCCGCAAGCGGCACTGTATCGCACTCGGTTCTGGAACCGTAAGTTTTACGGCATAATAGTGACACTGTCTAATCTGCCGTAAGGAGTATGCATGGCGTAATAACGCGACCGTTTAAAGAGCCATAAAGTTTGTATTGCATAGCACTGTCATTTGTTATTAAACGACTTCAAAAAAGGAGGATGTTTCTCAATTCGACCGTATATTTTTTTTATGTGTGTTCGCGGATAACCATATTCTTGATTGATGATTTCCTCTTCTGCGAAGCATTCTGCTGCCCATCGGGGGGAGCCTCGCTTTGCGAAAGAGGCTCTTTGGGTGATCAATCAAACCTGACCGAACCTAATATAGCTAGATTCGCTCGCTCATTTACAGTTTTTTAAGATAAAACTTAGTAAAAAAACTGGAAATGAGGTTCGGTCAGGTTTTATTGATTGTACAGTCAAAGTCAAAGGTCCCCCCCCCCACGGGTAGCAGAAAAAGTCGAGTTAAAAAGGTGACGAGTTAGAAAAGTGACAAGTTTGAAAACGAGACCAGTTAAAAAGGTGACGAATTAGAAAAGTGTCATGTTTAAAAACGAGACCAGTTAAAAATGTGACGAGTTAGGAAAGTGACAATTTAGAAAAAAGGCAAGTTTAAGAAAATGACGAAGTCGAACTGAGCGCGGCTAGTATAATAGTAGTAATAACTGACTGCACTATGTTACCACTTACGGCTATTAAAAATTATGTACTAGTGTGCCGTAAGCTAACGGCATCGTAACAGATCGTAATACGTTACCGCTAGCGGCACTCTATAACCTTCCATAAAATAAAATTATTTTTAAAAACTGTCAAAATGATCAACCAAAACTCAAAACGTTTTAATTAATTCAATGCATGCATGCTAATTCTTTTTATTACTTATTGCTTACAACCTGCCTCCTTATTACTCACACAAACATGCATGGTATTCGAGGCTCATTGAGTAAGATTGCTCAAGAAAAAACGGGTGGGGCTGTGTCGGGGCACACGGCCGTTGGTTTTAACGTGAATACGTCTCGTAACGGGTAATATGTAGTTTCTATATAAAATATTATTAATATTATTATCTGCGTAATTTCAACCGTCCCAGCTGCAGATGTACTGGCACCGTCGTTGATCCGCTCGGCCGCATTCATTACTTTACGTTGCCGGCACTGCTTGACTCGATCATATGGTGTTTTATTGGTACCATTCGATTGCTGTTGAGATGCCCTTTCCAACCGTATACGATCTCTGTATTTCGATTTGGCTTTTCGACGCGTCATCATTACAGCTCATATACGTCCCCACCGAGGGGCTCGAGCCTACCCTGAATCAGGGCGATTAGGCGTTAGTCGACCACGCGGGCCCAGTGCGGGTTGGTCGACTTCACACACAACCTTCAAGTTTCTTCGCAGGCGTGTGCAGGTTTCCTCACGATGTTTTCCTTCACCGTTAAAGCAATCGGTAAGTATGTACGTAAGTTTTTTTTTTTAAAAACTCATTGTTACATTGGCCGTCCAGATTTGAACCCGGTACCTCTGGTTAGATGAACCGAGTCGTTACCGGTTGAGCCACCGACGCCTTAGACGCGTATAGGCCGACATTATATATTTTTTGATATTATTTTTTTATTTAAACACCTTATTATAATCACAGTTACAATTTTATATATAATCCATAGATTTTGACGAGAGCTGACGATTGAAACTTGAATGAACGTCGTAGCTTCACCGAGTCGAAAGTTATACTAAATGGAAATCTCGATACGCAGCAAAATGACCTTCAAAATGGCGGGGCTGCCCCCTCCCCCGAGCGCGATGTGATACAGTCCTTACTTAGCGTAATAAATTATTTGATTCTTTAGCTATCAAGTGGTGTAAACGAAATTTGGATGGAGATGATAGATATGTAGCTACAACACTAAACTGTATCCCCCGATTTTGTTATCATTCGTTTTTTTGGATTGCATCCCTATGGAGGTAATTTTAAAGACGTATTCACGTCAAAAAATGGAAATATTTAAGGATATATGATTTAACTTTAAATATTTACATTTTAATATTTCTCTATCTCATAAGCAAAAATTAACAAAATTATACTTACATTACATTACTTCTAATTATTGTAATGAAATCCGTACTTTTATAAACCACGAGAACAAAATAACTTAACAAAATGCACTGTACGGTTGCTACTCGATATGTCAAAGCGTACGATAAGGTCTCACGCAGTAACTTAGGTAATGGATAAACTGAAAGGTGCGTGTATTCTGATAAACATTAAACTGGTTCAGATTCTACCCAACTAACCGGAAGCAGTATATCGAAATAGACTTGAAATGGAGAAGTACGTAAAGTTTATTCTGAAGCCTAAACATTGAATTGCTCCATATCCCAGGGTAAAAAAGAAAATATACTGACTTTCCCCTCAATCTATATATTTTGGTAACTGCAATAATCGTGAGAAAAAATATGGATCAGTTTACGCTGCAATGGCAATCTAGTCCTACCAGAGCCAAAATTAGATTTCAACAAAATAGTCAATACTACCGAGGAATAATTATATATAATATCCTATCCAAATTAATTAAAAAAACGAAAACATAATAAAATATTTCATATAAAAAAAATAAAAAATATCTAATTGAGAAAAGCTATTAGTCGATTCAAGATAATAATAATTGTAAATGAATAATAATTTGCATGTGTATGATAAAATAATGAAACAATAATCATTCATTAGTTAGGCTATTAAGTTAAATGCTTTACATTATTATTACTATTTATTTTTATTTTATTTACATTTAATATTGCATGATAATAATAACAAAACAAAATAATTAATTAATTAGTAATTACATCTAGTTATATTTTTTAATCTACCAAGAACTAAATATGACGGTCTGCTCCCCGCACCCACATACACGTAATTTGTCATTATTTTTATTTTTATGATAGTACTAGCTATCCCGGCGAACTACGTTCCACCTTACACTACACTATACTACCCTACCCTACCCTACACTACACTACCCTACCCTACACTACACTACACTACACTACACTACACTACCCAACCCTACCCTTCCCTTCCCTACCCTACCCTACCCTACCCTACACTCCACTACCCTACCCTACCCTACACTACACTACACTACCCTTCCCTACTCTACAATACCCTACCCTACCCTACCCCTACACTACACTACCCTACCCTACACTACACTACACTTCCCTGCCCTACACTAAACTACCCTACCCTACCCTACACTACCCTACCCTACACTCTTCTACCCTATCCCACCCTACACTACACTAAACTACCCTTCCCTACCCTACCCTACCCTACACTACACTACCCTACCCTACCCTACCCTACACTACACTAAACTACACTACCCTACCCTACCCTACCCTACCCTACCCTACCCTACCCTACTCTACATAATAACCTTCGCCTGACAATAACGAACTCGACAAAAAAAGAATTAGCCAAATCGGTCCAGCCGTTATTGAGTTATGCGCTTACCAACACATTTTGCGATTCATTTTTATATATAAGATTCGAATATTTTTTAATTTACTATTCGAATATGAATTTTGATAGGAAATTCGAATTATTCGAATATTCGATTGCAACCTCTAATCACCACCTGTAATCTGCAGGATACCCAACTTCTTACCAACTTACAGCGGATGTATCGTGTTTGGGTTCATTGAAATAGTCTCAACGAAAAGGTGTTACATAGAACATGGTAACCTTGACCTGATCCTGCAGCATCTCTTGAAATCGGCAGAATACCTAACTCCTCAACAACTTACAGTAGAAGTATCATGTTTGCGCTCATTAGAATATTTTCAAGGAATAGGTGTTAGATATAATATGGTAACCTTGACCATCTCCTGGAATCTGCTGAGGCAGAGGTAAAAAAAGTGAAATTTGAAGTTTACAGTTAAATAACACATTTAATTGCAGCTTCAAACAAGGGATGTGAGCAACTTCCACAGGTTTGATCGATATAAAATAGGCTAGATTTTAGTGTCGCTATGTCGTGTTTCGTCCCGGAAACTATTTGTGTTAATGTAGGCATAGAGTTTCGATTGTTTTTAATAGGTATGTATAGTATAAAATGAAAATAAAACCCCGACAAAAACCTCTAAAAAGTAAAATATAAAATGTATTGGCCCTTTGAGTTTAATATAAGTAGTAATATTTGGATCCATGAGTCGTCGCTTAGGGGGACCGCTAAATAAATTTAAAAAAAGCGTGTGACACTCGGGGACTGCCGCGGTAAAGCAATTGCATAGCATTATTTATCAATTTATGCAATTATAATTATTTATTTATTTTTTATTTATGCAGTATTTATTCACATTTTTTTATGTTTTACTGTTTTCGTGTGCTCCTTTTGATTAAAAGACCATATAGTTTTTAACTTTTTAATATTAACTAAAAAGTTCAAAATGGCGGCCACTTTTTTCAATTCGGGCAACGGATTCGTGATAAGGGACCTTAGGGACCCCCAGATATCGATTTTGGAAGCAATTAGTCCAGTAACTAAAAAGTTCAAAATGGCGGCCACTATTTTAATTCAATGTGAAAGTTGAAAAAGGTTGAAAAAGTATGTGCAAAAGTCAATAGTTTCAGTTTTGCTATTTATAAACTGACTAAGGTAGCGACAAGACATATTGCAGTCACAGCATACTTTGCTTACGTAGAATCGGTCCTCAGATACGGTCTCATAATATGGGGGAACAGTACTAATGTCAAAAAGGTTTTTATCGCTCAAAAAAAGTGTGTCCGTGCCATATTCGGTGTTTCACAAGATATTTCATGTAGGCCCCTATTTAGAAACCTAAAAATACTACCACTACCTTGTCTTTATATACAAGAAATGGCAAAAGTAGTTAAACAAAATCAACAAGTGTTCTACAGAAAAGTTAGAGACGTATCAGTCCGAAATAAGAGGAATCCTGACAGGTTAGTAACGGATGAGATTCCCAAAACAACGCGATTTCAGAAAAATTGTTACTGAATGGGCCACATAATATATAATAAAATACCGCAATCGATTCGGGAATTGCCCTTTAACAAATTTAAGGCAACATTGCATGATTGGCTTCTTCAGAACATGTTTTATTCCGTTGAGGATTTTCTAAAACATAAGCAATGTTAATCTGTAGTATTAATCTGTAGTATTAATCTGTAGTATCATTATTTTATTTGAATTATTAATTTGGAAATGTTGAATAATTACTTGGACCTACTTTATTTTATTTTATTATTTTTGTACTTATAAATAATATTTGCATGCTAATAACATTTAAGTAGCTAAATAAGTGATTCTATAACTATTGTAAGATCTTTTATACTTACCTTATTTAAAAGCAAATAAATCATTCTATTCTATTCGGGCAACGGATTCGTGAAAAGGGACCTCAGGGACCTTCAGATATCGATTTTGGAGGCAATCGGTCCAGTAACTAAAAAGTTCAAAATGGCGGCCACTATTTTCACTTCCAACAACGGATTCGTGATAAGGGACCTCAGGGACCCCCAGATATCGATTTTGGAAGCAATTAGTCCAGTAACTAAAAAGTTCAAAATGGCGGCCACTGTTTTCAATTCGGGCAGCGGATTCGTGATAAGAGACCTCAGGGACCCTCAGATATCGATTCTGGAAGCAATCGGTCCAATAACTAGAAAGTTCAAAATGGCGGCCACTTTTTTCACTTCCGACAACGGATTCGAGATAAGGGACCTCAGGGACCCCCAGATATCGATTTACACCAGTAAAATTTACTAAGTCCTTTTAGTACCGTAAATCGCTAATAGATGGTACTGTAAGTTTTTTTATAACGCGGGGTGTTAGGTTTTTTCGTTACGGAATTTCTTGATTCAATCGCCGCGCTCAAAGCCCGCGATAAAAGCTATGCAATAGCTTAAAATTAAAACAGAATACACCTGATTTACTTTACTACTACTACAACTAATTACTAATAATTTCACAAGTTAGCGGTCCGCCTACGCGACAACTTTTGGATCAAAATATTACTACATACCTAAATTAAACTCAAAGGACCAAATATTAGTAATTTTTTTTATAGGTTTCTGTCGGGGTTTTTTTCATTTAATGTGTAGCTCTGAAAATCAAGACATTTCAAGCAAATAAAAAAAACGATATCCAAAGATCATTGCATTACTACTACAGTACTACTACATATAGTAGTAATTCAATGCCAAAGATACAGAATCTTCTGACTCGACGTAACGCTGGCTGATTAGATTCTCTTTGGGTTACATCTTTGTGATGAAAGGAGAATAAATAATATTTATATTTCATATTATGAATGAAACGCATAGGATTTATTTTTCCTATGGCATAGGTTACACTAAGGAATTAGTCATCTTTTCCAAGGAGGTTTTAAAGCTTATAATTATAAATAATATAATAATAATAAATATATAAAAACGTCGTATGATACAAGGGTGTAAAAGAAAATGACAAACTTGTGACGATGGTAAACCCTCGCCTACGACTCGGGCTTATACATATTACTCGTTTCTTATTTACCTTTTTATCACCCTTGTATCATAAATAACTATTTCCATCAAGTCTAAATTTTTCTACCGGCTTCCAAATAGGAGGAGATTCTTAAATCCATTGAATTTTTGTGTGTGTTTGTAAAACCATAACTCCGAAGATTGTGAACCAATTTATTGATTATTTTTTATTTGATAGAATATAGGGTAAAATCAAAATGAAAATTCAAAATTGTACTAAGTTGTTGCGATGGAAGTCTATTGTTTGTGTCTTTAGCGTTTATTGATTGCTCCAAATATCAAAATGGGTAGGTACATAAATGACGCTGACAATCTGCGACGTCAATATCAATGTATTTTGTCAAAATTTCCTTTTTGGCAGTTAATGCAATAACTCAAATGACTGGCAGTGATCATTTCTATTTTGATCTGAGGTCTGGTTTGAATACCCCTCTCACTGTTGCATCTCTTTGCTACATAATGGATCTCCTTGCCTTTCGGTCTTCACAGTTTGCGACTACATTCTCTTTATCGAATTTACTTATAATTTGAATATTGTCTCAGACAGGATTTTTTTTTGGCACACATGATAGTCATCGCTTGGTTGATTCACAGCTAAAATTATTGGGAAAAATGTTTTTGTGACCTCTGTTTCAAATTACGATGTTTTAACTGGATCCCTCTTCGTTTTTTAATGGAGGTAATTTTTTGTTTACTCTTTTTTATTGTCTGACCTTTATGCTACATGGTGGTTGTAAATTACGTTCCTTTCTACGTTTTAGGGACGTCCTACACCACTCTCAGATGCAGGATGCCAAGGTTCTAACTGTTACCTACAGACCTCCCAAATACACCCGGGATATGCCTGATACGCCATCAGAGACTGCTAACCTTCGTCATCGTGGAATCCTAAAATAATACCTAAAATGTATTATTCTTACTCGCCTGAAGCCTGAGCTTCCTGAGTAGACCTATTAGAACAGTTTAAAAGTTGTGTACGCTGCAAAAAAATGATGTTATTCCCGTCGGACCCAGTTTTTTTTAAATTACGTATGTGTCATAAGTTTTTAACTTACTAAAAGGTGTCTCAGTAAGAGTGCACTTTTTCATTTTAAAATAAAAAACGTATTTTTAGAGAGTTGTGACTTTTTTATTGGATTTTAAAGAAGACATGTTCCGATTAAGTATGGAATAAAATATCCGGCAAATGGCCCCCACGGATCTGGTGACACGCCATTACTCTTTTCATGAAATTTTCCATGACTTTTTCACAGAGATGTGGCTGTATCTCACAGATGACGCGAAGGATCTCGGATTTGAGCTCAGGAATTGTTTCTGGTTTATTCGCATAAACCCGAGAATTCACAAAACCCCAAAGAAAAAAAAATCGCACGGCGTTAAATCGCATGATCGTGGTGGCCAGTTGACATCAGAATTTCTTGAGATAATTTGTTCTGGAAATTGTTCCTGCAATAAATCGATTGTTTCATGAGCGGTGTGGCAGGTGGTGCCGTCTTGCTGAAACCACATGTCGTCCAAATCCATGCCGTCCAGTTGAGGCCACAAGAACTCCGTTATCATGTTCCTGTAACGAATGCCGTTCACAGTCACTGCAATTACGGCCTCATCTTCAAAAAAGTAAGGCCTAATCACGCCGCCTGACCAAAATCCGCACCAGACAGTTGCTCGTTGTGGGTGCATTTGTTTCTCATGGATTGCATGAGGATTTCTTGGCTCCAAATTCGACAACTTTGTGTATTCACGAAGCCATTCAGATGGAAATGCGCTACATCGGAGAAGATGACTTTTTTCGAAAAATTGGCATTGACTTCACTTTGGTCAGTTACCCATTGAACGAATGGCCGGCGCTTTCCATGGTCTGCTGGTTTGAGCTCCTGAGGAAGCTGAATTTTGTACGCATGAAGGTGGAGGTCTTTTGTCAAAAATCGCTGCGCAGTGCTTCGTGAAATTTGAAGTTCTTGAGAACGATGCCGAATTTCTTCGAATGGTTGACACATTAGGTGCACTTTCTCCACTGAAAATTCGGCGAAGTTTGCGAGCGGTCTCAGCATAACTTTTCAAATTTTTGTAATAAGTTTTTACAATTATAACGCGTTGTTCTTCGTAAAGCGCTCCATTTTAAAAAATCTGAATAAACATAGGTGACAGCTGTCAAATTTCAGAGTTGCCACATGCACGAAAAAAAAATGTCACTAAATTTAAAAAGTGCACTCTTATTGAGACATCCTTTATTTAATTTAAAGTACTATAAATATCTGCAACCCCGTACATGCTTGTACGTATGAGGTTGCCACCACAAGCTTACGAAATAAAATTATGTTAAAATTCATTTATAAGTAGGTTCGTAATTTCTTTTCACTAGGTATTTATTTTTATACTCAGCGATGACAAATCCTTTTTTTTAACTCTAATGTCCTTTTAAATCACGTTCGCTAAATGTATTTTTTCCTTACCTCATCAACTTAAAGAGATAGATTTCAACTTTTCGGCTTAAGATTCCAAATTATTTCGTATTCGTGTGGCAAAATAGGACATCATCTTTTTCTTAATTTTTTACCAAATCATGCTAAACATGTATTGTTGCAACACAGCAGTAGACCTACACGTACACAATACGCATGGACAGGCCGCAGCCCAGATAATGTAGATTACAAACCGCATCACGCCGCCGCCCGCGCCCGCCGCGCCGCCTCGCCGCTGGAGAACAGAACTTCAGCATGTTTCCTTCCGCACCCTCTCGCTGACAACCCTCCACCCTCCCCTCACTCACACACTCACAAACACAGCTGCTATGTTAACGCGCCCGCAGAGACACACTTTTGTTGGGAAAGGTCATTTTGTGTTGCGTATTGAAATGCTATTTTACCGAAGCTGGAAAAGGAGGTTAGAACTGAGGCCAAGGTAATTAGGTAGATTTCAATACCAAATTACATAAAGTGATAAAATACCAATAAAAAGGTAATATTGAAAATCTGTTTAAATAAAACTATTACGTTATAACATTCACCCACAAAAAATATATTTCGTTAACGTAACATCAAATTACAACTTCTTACAACGCAGTCGTACATTTAGCTCAAAAAGTGCATTGTTATTATGTGATTAGGTGTAACGACATAGAAAGGGTTAATAACGTAACAAGCACATTACAAAACGTTGTAAGGAGAACTAGACAACACAGAGAAAATCGTTGTTGTTCCCCCGAGAAAGTCAGCGGCGATACTAAACGGAACGGCGAACACGCAAGGTAACCTCTGTAGCCGATATTATACGAGTATTATATGGACATTATTCGAAAATGCATGCGCCGTGGGACTGGCAGGCGGCAGGGCACACCTATTCACGATTGTTGTGTGGGGCCCATCACTCGCCACTCGCCAGGAATATTAATCATGGCGATGACATGTCGGCCCCCCTGTTGATCGTGCTGAGTGTCAGCAAGCAATCTATACTACCTACCTACTGTTTTTTTCTAGAGGTCAACACACTAATCTAAAGAAATTACTTCTGCATGGTTCGGAGGTGCACCCGGACAGTTCCCCCGTATCAGCGGATGTCGGGCAGCATCCAAATTAGCTATAAATAAACGCGCATTATTATTATTATTATTATTATTATTTTAGTGTTTAAGTTAACCCGTATGTGTAGTGTGATCCATGAGGCGCACACAATCTTAATATTAGATTTAGCGTTCTGATGTTGTTTTTTTATATGTAACTCGAAAAAATAATAATAAACAGATTAAAAAATAAATTAAAAAAAACTTAAACCTATGAGAAAAAACCGGTCAATTACGAGTCGGACTCGTGCGAAGTAGGGTTCCGTAGTCTTTAAAAAAAATGTATATTTTAAAAAACAATTATATTTGCAGTTGGTAATAGGACATTTTGTATGGAAAATCTTAGAACTTTTTACAAATCCAACTGCATATCTTAGGTGGTCAACTATTACTCATAAAGTAAGAAAGCCTACTTAGAGAGTTTTCCTTTTAAATTGATTATATGTCCTAGTATTTACAATTTCGTTCAGGTGTCCTGAAATAGGGGTCATTAATACATAGGATTTTACATAAATTTTGTCGCATGCAAACTACATATCATAATATTGTGATTTGAGGCCACAGCCATAAAAACTAAGTAATTTAAAACAAAAACAATTTAGTGGCAAGGAATCGTTTGTTCGATTTTTAAATTAATTTTCTAAATGAAAATGGCGGCTTCTTTCGTTAAGATATTCGTGTAGTTATTTTGTATAACTTTGAACGTGACTTGACTTAACAAAAATGGAAATGAATAGTGCACTGAGGGAAACTTGTCAATCTCTGAGGCCCATAGAACGGTGATATATTCAATTCAATCGCGGCAATTTAACTTGGAGGATGAAGCAAGGTCCGGCAGGCCGATAGAAGTGACTACCGATAATAACATTGAGGCTGTACGAAAACTATTGGATGAAGACCGACGTGTGATATATCGACAGATCGAGGAAACCCTCAAGTTAAGCGCACCAACTGTTCATCGGATTCTATACGACCATTTTGAAAGTACGGAAACTTTGTTCTCTCTGGGTACCACACTTCATGACTGACGTGCTAAGGGAGCAACGTGTGACTTGGTCTAGTGATATGGTAAAAAAAATTGAAGACGGCCGATCTAACTACGTGAACTCGATTGTTACATGTAATGAAACGTGGCTGTATTATTTCGACGTTCCTACTAAATCCCAGCGTAAACTGTGGGTGTTTGAAGATGGACCATTGCACCGCCGACGTCGTGAAAACGTCCCGATCCGTAAAGAAAAGAATGGTTACTGTGTTTTTGCTAAGAGAGGAATATTGGCTACGGTTGTGCTTGATAAAGGGAGGACTGTTACTGCTGCATGGTACACAGAGGAATGTTTACCTCGTGTATTAGAAGCCTTAAAAAATGAACGACCAAACTCAAGACTCGATACTTGGCTCTAGCATCATTATAACGCCTCTGCACATCGAGCCGGCAAAAGTACGAACTATTTGCACCAAGCTGGAATCAAATTGTTGGGACACCTTCCTTATAGTCTGGATCTAGCGCCATGTGACTTTCTACTATTCCCTTATGTAAAAATACAACTGAAGGGATGCAAGTTTTCGAGCGATGGGGAGCTAATAGGAGCTTTTGAGGAGATATGCGGCTGTGTTCCAGAAGGATACTGGAGCAATATGTTCCGCACCTGGTTTACACGTATGAAGACCTGCATCACTGCCAGTAGGGACTACTTCGAAAAAAAAACGTATTTCACAAAGTGCGACAAAACTTAAGTAGCGCCCTAGTATGTATACCCATGCCAAATTACAGTTTTCTAGTATTAATAGTCTCTTAGCTAAGCCGCGAAGAGACGGACGGACAGACGGACAGACACGGCGGTACCACAGAATTACAATAGGCAATATCGCAATACTGTGGCGATACTATAAGCGTTCCTTGTTAACCTATTCCATACCGCCACACAATATGCACATTTGTGTGTAAAGTTTTCCTTTCATTCGGCTGGGATCCTCAGCGCGAGTCCCACTCACACTTGGCCGGATTCTGATAATTATCGTTTTACTTAATAAAGTAAACTCTACCTAGGCTGTTTGATAAGTACCCGTTTATAAAAAATAAAAAAATTGTATATAGGCATTTATTTTTCTACGTAGTCAGCACCTTTTAACTCTATACACTTGTTCCACCTATACTCAAGCTTCAATAAAGCATCCAAAAAGTATGATTTTGGAAAGTCATTAAAATAGGCCTCTGTGGCGGCAATGACTTCGTCATTTGATCCAAATCGCTTACCACCGAGTCATTTTTTTAGGTTGGGAAACAAAAAGAAATCGCATGGGGCCAAATCTGGAGAATACGGGGGGTGAGGCAATAGTTCGTAGCGTAACTGTGCTAATTTAGCCGTCACAACTCTGGACGAATGAGCCGGGGCGTTGTCGTGATGAAACAGTACTTTTTTCTTTTTTAAATGGGGTCGTTTGTCCTTTAAGACGGCGTCAAATTCATCCAATTAATTAGCATAGCACTGCCCAGTTATCGTTTTCCCCTTTTCTAAGTAGTCAATATGTATAATACCCTGCGAATCTCAAAAAAAGTCGCCATGACCTTTCCAGCCGATGGGACGGTTTTTGCTTTCTTTGGAGCAGGTTCACCCGGTAAAATCCACTGCTTCGACTGCTATTTCATTTCCGGGGTGTAGTGGTGAACCCACGTTTCGTCCACGGTTACGAAACGACGCAGATACTCCTTCGGGTTACGTTTGAACACGGCCAAACACTGCTCCGAAGTAGTCAGTCGGTTCCGTTTTTGCTCCTCCGTGAGTAAACGTGGCACCCACCTCGCCGATACTTTCTTCATACCCAATTTTTCTTCTAATATGTGTTGTACCCTCTCGATTGAAACGTTTACACCATCAACGATTTCTCGAAGTTTAATTCGGCGGTCGGCTAAAACGATATTTTCAATTTTCTTAACCATATCGTCTGTAGTCACCTCAATTGGCCGGCCTGGGCGATCCTCATCAAAGACGGTTGTTCTCCCCCGCTTAAACTCGTTATACCAATATCTGACGGTTGTCATAGAAGGAGCACATTCATGGTAAACCGCTTGCATTCTTACTTTTATTTCATCACATGTTTTTCCTTCCAAAAACAATAATCTAATTACAGACCGATACTGTTCTTTCTCCATTTTAACAATTTTAAGTTCACGCTTTTACTAAATCACTGTCAAATGAGAAAAAAAAACAAAAGAATGCCATTTTCTTTTTTTTTTCCCGCCTCTGAAAAATGGCTTAAAAAGGTGGTATACTTATTTTCGGCCAGTGATATTAATATATTTAGTAAACGGGTACTTATCAAACAGCCCTCGCAGTTTGCACCATTACACTCGCACCACGTTTAGTATTACGTATTAGGTACGCTCGCATGTATTTCTATTATTACAATGGAGCAAAAAACCGGCAAAGCGTGATCGTGAGTCGGACTTGCGCACGCGCATTGAGGGTTTCGTACCACCATGCCACCACGCCACCACGCCACCAGACAAGTGGGCCTAGTCCTCCAAAAATGATTTAGGAAAATTGTGATTTAGATATACAGGAAAATATTTCAAACAAATAAATAATAAGTAGTTTCATCCTTACTAATATTATAAACGTGAAAGTTTGTCACAACAGATAAACGGATCTGGATGAAATTTGTTAGGTGACAGATTAGGACCTGGATTAACATTTAGGCTACTTTTTTCCACGCTCGCGCACTGCGCACCCTCGAAGACAGTCACAGAAACTATGTTCACGCGAGCAAAGCCGCTAGCATAAACTAGTTATTTATAGTTCAATTGGGATGATGGATGACTGATTCAAAAATAATTGAGAAATAATAAATCTTGCGGGAGTATAAAACGAGGAGATCCATAGGAGAACCAAACTACCCGACATAGCTCTCAGAATTGCTAAACTTAAGTGGCAGTGGGTGGGGCACATAGCTCGTAGAACAGATGGCCGTTGGGGCAGTAAAGTTCTCGAGTGGCGATCACGCATCGGAAAACGTAGCGTAGGTAGGCTTCCCACTCGGTGGACCGATGACCTGGTGAAGGTCGCGGGAAACCGCTGGATGCGTTCAGCGCAGAACCGGTCGTCGTGGAAATCCTTGGGGGAGGCCTATGTCCCAGCAGTGGACGTTTTTGGCCGATATGATGATAATGATGATGATGAATAAATCTTGCATTCAAACTTTAAATCGCCTTGTTTTATTAAATATATTTTTTTTCTTGTAAATAACAAGTTGTCTTCTAAATGACTAGGTCAGCGACTACTGTTTTGCCGACCGTAGTTGTGAAAACAAGCTTCAGTTAACATGAATTAACTACGCAACCCAGAGCTACGATCCTGATCTGAAGTAACCGTATGTCAGTGTTGAGGTTTAGGTGAGGTACGTACATAAGTAAATTAGTTTAAGGTGGGGACTAGGTGGGGCAAGGTCGGCTGGTCAAGTGGCGAGGAGCTGTTAGGATTGTGAAGGCAACGCGCGAGCCGAGCCGAGCAGCAGCGGCCGGCGAGGCGCTGGAACCAACAGCACACGTTGTCCTGGGTTGCGTTGCTGAAATAAATGGTCGGCAAAACAGTACCTTGAATGTTCGTGACCTAGTAATTTAGAGAACAACTTAGTTTACTAGAAGACTTTCAAGCTATTAAAAAGATGGCGCGTTATTGGCACCCGAACTAAACTAAGAACACTCTCGGTCAGTGAAATACCCTTCTACTAAAATTGTTAAAACCTTACTCGGATTGTTTTCTATCAAGTCCTCTATTTTTGATTCATTAAGAACACAAAATGAGACTGGATGCGGGCAGCGCAGGAGCGGTCGTCGTGAATATCCTTGGGGGAAGCTTTTGCCCAGTAGTGGACGACTTTCGGCATATATGATTGATGATGATGGCAAGAGTACATTAATGACGCCGAAAAATTATGACGTCAAACCTAGGTTTTACAAACAGTTTTAGAACAAAGTATCGTTTTTGACAGATGACAATAAGCAACTCAATGACGTATGTAGGTAGTGACGCGATGACCAGCAGTCACCATCCCTATTTGTAACCTTTCTCAACATTTTACTTTTTGTTATTTTTATCATTTTGTTAGTAAATCCACCATATCATAAACACATATTTAATGACAATTTTAACCAGCTAGTTATTACGATTCCAAGGATACAGCATTTTAACGGTCGAACAGACAGACAAACGGACGAAAAGGACAGCCGGACAGCGTAGGCTTAGGCAGGTACGGTACTCTAAAAACGAGATCAATTCATGAATTTCAAATTTCTTTGAGAGACGAGTCTCTCTAGCCGGTGTCCGGTGTCCGGTGTTCTTCGTGCGCACATTTATATATGTACTCGTAGCTACACAGGTGTCGCGCCGACGAGAGCAGAAACAGAGGCACAACGTGGTAAGAGAACGCGTTGCCTTGTGCGGGAGATTCAAATTGTACAAACTCATTGTTCTGCAGCCGTGTGCGTGCACATTGCACAAAGTTCCCGGCTAGAGCTAAGAGCTAAGAGCTTAAACGTGTAGAGCGAACGGGCTCCCTGATAATAACTAAAACGGTTCACTACTACATAGAGTAAAGTTATAATCACATGGTAGTTACGTCAAGCGACGCATTCACTTTAAGTAGTTTATGAAACTGCAGCATAATTGTTATTATTATTATTATTTGCTCATTAGACGGGTATTAAATTACGATTATAATAGTATCACACGAGTGTTAATACCTAGTTATGTATGTGCAGTTTCATACGCTACTGTATCTTATATTATAAATTGGGATTGAATGCACTAAATGAAAGATCAAAGTTAAAAGAGTTGCAAAACGTCGTAAAATATCGTAAAAGGTAATTGGCAAACTCATGACGATGGGAACCGTCGCCTGCGCTGCGGCTCGAGCTTGCAAATATCTTCAGTATCATTTCCCTCCCTACTCGTTGCAAATATCACTAGTTTGCACTTCACCTGTTTACCAGCCTTGTATCATACATACATAATATAATCAGTTCCTCTCCATTTAGGTATGAAAAAAAACTGACTTTATTCTTAGTAAGCTCGGTTTTTTGGAAGATAGAAGACAGAAATCCAATTTAAAACTCTAGTATTCTTGGTACTTAAGTCCCCACCTACCGCTTGTAGGGTCTCTCAAGGCCAAGACCACTTTACTACTCCACCTCGCTGTCCTTCAGACCACTATAATTAAATAACAGGAGTTGGGCGTCTCGTCTCGTCTCGTCTCGTTAGTACAATTAAACAGAGCCAGTGTTGTACAACAATCGCGCAGTGGACATTACAGACGCAATTTATCTAATTCGCAATAATTTGCATAATGCCATCATCATATCAGCCGAAGGACGGCCACTGCTGGATATAGGCATCCCCCAAGGATTTCCACGACAACCGGTTCTCCGCTGCCCGCATCCAGCGGCTTCCCGCGACCTTCACCAGGTCATCGGTCCACCGAGTCCCACTCCTGCCACACTAGGCTACGTTTTCCGGTGCGCGGTCGCCACTCAAGAACTTTACTACCTCAACGGCCATCCGTTCTACGAGCTATGTGCCTTTCCTACTGTTATTTCAGTTTAGCTATTCTTTGGGCTAAGTAGGTTACTTTGGTTCTCTCGCGTATCTCCTCATTTCTGATTCGATCGCGTAAAAAATTCCGAGCATAGCTCGCTCCATTGCCCTTTGGGTGACCTTGAGCCTTCTTATGAGGCCCCTAGTAAGCGACCATGTCTCAGTTCCGTAAGTAATCACTGGCAACACACAGGTATCGGTGTCCCCAAAAATTGTAATAAAGTACCTCTCTTACAAATTAGCAGTAAAATGTGTATCTAGAAGGAAAGGTCATCTTCGAAAATACTCATCCGATTTAAAAAAAAAAAAACTTTATCCAATAGTTAGAATGGAATTTCAGCATGGACACAGGCTAAAAAATCCCGCTCACTATCGATATCCACGGGGGCGCAGCCGCGGGCAACAGCTAGTACATTTATAAACATAAACGAGCTTTATCAATTCGCTGAAAGCGCCTCCGTTGAATACTTCATTTTTAAGAACTGTCAACATCTTAGCAGGCTAAAATTCATTTTTTTTAATCTATTAGTAAGCCCTTGGCATCATCTCACCTGATGGTAAGTGACGATGATGCCGAAGATGAAAGCGGGCTTACCAAGATTTCCCAACGCAATGAAGATCTGGCTATCTTATCTTCAAGCCGGAACACATCAATGATGTTAACTTGACTTAAATAAGATGGTTGTAGCTAGCCAGGCGGGCAATGAAAAAGTTGACTCCGCCGGTAATCGAACCCGCGACCTCCTGGTGTGAAGCGAATGGACTAACCATTACGCCACGGAGGCGGTTAAAAGTTGATAGACTTCCATTGACTCAAAAATTGTATGAGTTTGACATTCGAGTACCATTAGTGGTTAAAGTCGGATTAAAATGCTACTGCTCGTTTCGTAAGCGGGCCGTCAGCATCTTAACTGACTTGACGTGTGACGTGGACAGTCAAAATAATATTCGGAAAAACCTAAAAACTTATAGGTAGAAGCTTCAATTTGAAAATAATTTTAATTAAGTACCTACAGATCATAAAAGGAAAACTATTTTTTATTACCTACCTACTAATGATTAACACGCGAAAAGTTATAAAATTTACACCGTGAACCTTATTTTGTACTCACTACCTCTTATCGTTACATCAAATTATTAGTTATTGGTTATAGCGTCAATGGCGTAATGGCAAGGGCCGCTGCCTCCTGTCCGGGAGGTCGTGGTTCGAATCCTGCCACGTACCAATGTGTTTTCGAGTTTCGATTTCATATGTACGTTTATCTGATGCTCTTGCGGTGAAGGAAAACATCGTGAGGAAACCTGCACACGCCTGCGACGGCGAAGAAACTCGAAGGTTGTGTGTGAAATCAACCAACCCGCACTGAACCCGCGCGGTCAACTAAGGCCCGATCGCCCTAATTCAGGGTAGGCTCGAGCCCCTCCGTGGGGAGTGGGGACGTAAATGAGCTGATATAACGATCGTTCTATCAATACTATCAAGGTGTTTCAATCTTTAAAATGACGTCATGACATGCTTAGGTTACCTACTAAGATTAATTTCATATTCTTCTCAGCAAACCTTTTTATTTGATACCCACGTGGGGGTGCATAAAATATAACTGATCCGCCATCTTGGATTTCAAATTACGTCATTTAGCTAACGTTAATTTGTATGAGTAAGTTTTCGCAGGAAAGTTTTTCAAATTTATATATATATACAGGTTGTAAACAAATTGGTGGGACCCGTTAACTAGGGGTTCTACTCATCATACAGAACAACTTTCCCCGAGGAACCCATAGTCAATTCTCAAAAAAAAATTTGGACCCTCCATACGAAAATTCACAAAATTGGTCGATCTGCTAATCAATTTGTATGAAAAGTAAAAATTTTTTTTTTGAGATTTCAGCAAAGTCGTAGAACTAAAGTTGTTCAGTATGATGAGTAGAAGCCCTAGTTAACGGGACCTACACCAATTTTATTACACCCTGTATATTTTGTATGTAAGCATATATATTTATACATATTCACAGTTATATATGTAAGCATTTGATCGTGATTCCATCAAATCGAATGAATGCGCGAAATAGTGCGATAGGGCCAATGGCACGTTGTGTCCACCCACTCGTGTCGCGTGACAGAGCTCCACTCTGTCTTGTGTTGGTCCACGCCTTTCTTTAGCGCCAACACAACGTAGTGCGTGAATCCAGTACACGGTACAGGTCTGCCGGCGCGGCAACCTGACATTGACATTCCGATCACGTTGGCACGGGTACTGGGTACTGGCACGTACTGGCACGTACTGGGTAGCGTTAGCGTGCTGCGGCTGCGTGACTCCACCACGCACGTGTTAGCCTCAGGTAACGTGATCTAACTCCACATCTACACTAAATCCCATGCCCAATTTATCTCATTTATGTCTAGGAATATCGTTTACCTTTTATCTGTGTGTGTGTGTGTGTGTGTCTTAGTCAATATCGCCCAAGGTATAAGGTATCAAAAGCCGTCAACGTAAAAGACGCGTAATGGATTCTAAAAAAACATTATTTCTTCATTTTATTTTTAAACGAAAATCCAATGTTATAATTAGAATGTTTTTGGATGGTTTCTTCATCATCATATCAGCCGAAGGACGTCCACTGCTGTACATAGGCCTCCCCCAAGGATCTCCACGACGACCGGTTCTGCGCTCCCCGCATCCAGCGGCTTCCCGCGACCTTCACCAGGTCATCGGTCCACCGAGTGGGAGGCCTGCCTACGCTACGCTTTCCGGTGTGTGGTCGCCACTCGAGAACTTTACTGCCCCAACGGCCATCTGTTCTACAAGCAATGTGCCCTTGATGGTTTCTTAGATTACATTATTTCAATTCGTAAATAAATGATTTTTCGAAAAACCTAAAATGTTATAACTACAGGACGGAGTAATTAGTATCTCGTGTGTGCTAAACGCTTTTAAGTGAAAAGAGTTTTTACTATTATACCAAACAGCTCAATCGGATCTTAAATCTTTTGCAAGATTTGACCTAAACAAACTGCTCGTAACATACAAATACATTTGATTTAAGACATTTTGAGTAAAATTTCCAGCACATACTTTTTTATTCGATGCAATTTTGTATAGTTGTAGTTCGAGCTCTCGGTTGATTTGCCGGCGCCGGAGGTAGCACAGGGAGATACACTACGTGTTGAAATACATTTTGAAACAATTTGGATTCAAAAAGGTTTGTAACGGAGCTCCGTGGTTTTTTGCAGTTTTCTCTAAAACGGCCAGAAAGGTTATGACGAAATCAGTGGCGGCGTAGCATGGGTTGGCACCCGGAGTAGTTTTCTATCAAGCACCCCCAAAGTAAGAAAAAAACAATCAAGGCCGTGGTCAGATATTTTCATGTCCCCCTCCCTTCCCGAAGTAAAGTACTGGCTACGTCCTTGGTTGTTTCAACTCAGGACCAGTAATATTATTTCATACTTTTGTTTTTTTTTTCTCAGAAACTGTTCATCTTGAAGATGTATATAAGCTTCTGGACTGGGGTGGACTCCGCATCAATATCAACGGCGCGTACATAACCCACCTCTGATTCGCTGACGATATCGTGGTCATAGCTGAGACTATGGAAGACCTAAGCACAATGCTCGATGGCTTCAGTAAAGTTTCTCAACAAGTGGGTCTTAAAATGAACATGGACACGACGAAAATAATGTTAAATGTCCGTGCCGCACCCACCCCTTTAAAGGTTGGAGACTCTACACTGGAAGTTGTTGACGAATATGTACACCTGGGACAAACAGTCCAGCTAGGTAGGGCCAACTTAAAAAAAGTGATCAATCGACGAATCCAACTCGGCTGGGCAGCCTTCGGGAAGCTTCGCAATATCTTCACGTCCCAAATACCGCGTGTCTCAAGACTAAGGTCTTTGACCAGTGTGTGTTGCCAGTGATGACTTACGGAACTAAGACATGGTCGCTTACTATAGGCCTCATAAGAAGGCTCAAGGCCACCCAAAGGGCAATGGAGCGTGCTATGCTCGGAGTTTCTCTGCGTGATCGAATCAGAAACGAGAAGAACCGCAGATGAACCAAAGTAACCGACATAGCTCATAGAATCGCTAAACTGAAGTGGCAGTGGGCAGGGCACATAGCTCGGAGAACAGATGATCGTTGGTGCAGTAAAGTTCTCGAGTGGCAACCGCGCACCGGAAAACGTAGCGCAAGAAGGGCTTCCACGCGGTGGACTGACAACCTGGTGAAGATCGCAGGACTGATCGTCGTGGAAATCTTTGGGGAAGGTCTTTGTCCAGCAGTGGACGACGTTCGGCTGATATGATGATGAATTTTGAGTGTATTTCATTTTTAAGGCGGTTTTTAGGTTTTTTTAACCTTTTTAATATTTTATGGTAGACTTGATTTAAACATACTGCTGCTCACGAAATTGATTTTCGGGCATAAACTGCTTGACAAGTGTCAACTGTTGTCGTGATGAAACGGCAAGTAGAGAGCGGCGTTCTACGTTTATGTCCATCTACGTCGATCGGTCTCCACAACGGGAGACGCGCGCGTTACTCCGGGGCTAAAATGTTCGTTTATTTTATCAAACTGGCTACTAAATGAACTGCACGAATGGGTAAGTTGTCCCCCCTTGGTGTTTGCTACTAGGGTTCCGTACCACCTACCTATCCACATAAGTAAAACAACGATACCTATTAATTTCAAACAAAAGAAAAAACGCGAGCGACAATTATTTTTTTTTACTATGGACTCCAGCATAAGTATACTACTCACTCATTTTTATTATTTGTTGTTTTACTTTAGTACTATAATTTCACTAAGTTGCACACTTACATGTCTTAACATTTTTACTACAGAGCAAAAACAGAAAAAACGTCAAAAAACACGTTTCTTGTATGGGGACCCATCATTTTTCTCTTTTTAATTTTTTATCATTAGTTGGTAAGTCCCCTATAACTACACTATTCAGTGTGAATTTCAGGCGGCTACCTATCACGGTTCAAAAATAAAGTCTTTTGAAAGTCGAACAGACAGACAGACGAAGGAACAGACGGACGGCGTAGGCTTAGTAATAGCACAGTCTAAGAAATCTTGAACTGTGGTAATAGGGTCCCGTTGTCTAATAAGGATTCCTAAAAATTGGTATAAATCATGACATGTTTCAAAACACAATTAAACTATTCTAATTTAAATGGAGAGGTATATTTTTGAGTTTTGTTTAGATATTTTTTTTTAAAGCACGGTGCGGTGGCTATAAATCCATGAAGACATATTTTTACCTTAATAAAACGCCATTTTTTGTCAAAAAAACATACATTTTAATTTTAAAGCTCTAGAGGTTTAGCAGCTGCTTATTCCTTCCTTTTAATATTTGGGAATACCCCGTATAAGATGTCGTCACTTTCAGAAAAATTCAAGAAGTTAAGTGGGCACTTAGTTAAATAAAATTGCCCCTATCTGACCAGAAAGAAAACGCCTTCGTTGCATTCAATGGTACGTAACTCAAACATGAAAGACATTAAATTGATCACTAATCATAAACAATAGTAGATTGTTAATCAAGGGAAGAAAGTGACCCATGTCACTCGAGATATTTCTGGCGCTCGAACGAAGTGAGAGCGCCAATAGTTCGAGGGTGGAATGGGTCATTTCACCCGAGTTAAACACTCTACTTTTCATTTCAACTGTGAGGAAATGTATTTATTGTAATTTAATTGTTTATATGATATAAAATATTAATTAGATATCAATAAATTAGTTTTACCTATATCCAACCTCCAACCTTTTCGCAATGGCCGCTTGCCACGGCCGACTAGATTGAAACTAATCGAGTTGGTCACGATGTGCATCTAGGTGGCCATGCCGAAAATTGAAAAAAAAGTGTCATGCTATCATGGCATTATGGCGCGCAGCAGAATAGAGGAATGATTTTAAATTTTAATCTTTGTAATTGTGGAAAAAATAGACCAACTATAAAATGATTTAATATCAATCTGTAGATCGTAATAAACACGTCGTTTAATGTATAGCTGAGTTTAGATATATGAAAACCTCTTAGTTCGACTCCGTGGCTGGCAATAAAAAAAAATACTTTCCACCCTAGGGATGACAATACTTTCAACCCTAGGAATGACAATACTTTCCTCCCTAGGGATGGAAAAGCAATGTTCCGCCCGGCTATCTACTCATGAAAATTAAACTTTCCGAACAAGAGAGATGAAAAATCATAAGTAGTCTCATTATATGTTAAACAATTAAATTAAGCTTTTTTTCTACAAAACTTGGCATTGAACTATAAAAAACTGAATCGGCAATTTTATATTATTTTATATTATATTATTAGTTTTGTATATTATAAAGTCATCTTTCTAATGTGATCGCTCGTAACTTGCACGTAAACTAACTCGGGCACACGCACGAGTACGCTGTAACGCGAGCGGTGTAATTTTGCAGTTCCATGACGATTTTCTAAATGAGCGAGCGCGATTGTTGAGCGAAAGCATAATTTACGCGCTAGCAAACGACAAAGCGGCGGCGGCGGCGGCCCCCGCAATCTCTGCGTAATATGACGTAATGACGCCTACCGACCGAGTACCGCCGCCCGGTCGACCTGCCCTTTTGACTCTTTACGTGTCTACGTGTGCTTACTGCTCACTGCTGACTGCTGATGTGCTGATGTTTTTTTTTCTACACAACATCTCACGGGGAAAAAAAATGCTGATGTGCCATCAAATTGACCGCTTTTATAATATCCGTGGGTTTTGTTTAATCTACTCGTAGATACTACCGCATTATTGAATTAATTGTCTCGATAGAAGAGATACAGATGTTACCAGATGAAAACTTGAGTTCTGAAAAAAAAACTAGGGCCACCACTTTATCTCAAGTTCTGACCTCAGTCTCTTCTTCACAAAATGCTGCACGTGTTGGAGGAAAAACTAAGTTTTCTACAATTTTCTCCATCGAAACAATGATTACGTATATGTTAATACTTATCGAAAAACCTTAAGACTTTTAGGTACAACCTTTTATTTGTAAAGAGTTTTAATGCTCAAAAAGCCGAATGCTCAAATGAATGTAACTTTGAATTAAAAATTTAATAAAAACTCGACTGCATAAAAACTGTAACCTTCTTGTTTTTTGCGAAGTCGGGTAAAATGTAATGTCACTCACCGGATCAACACGAATATAACGATACTTCGCACTCTAAGATCCAATAAGCTGTTCAGAAGATATCGTGGAATAAAGAAACATACATACATTAGAACTAAAAACAACTCTCCTTTTTTGTGGGCACAGTCTTGTAATAAATATACGTTTCCAAACAAGGCGAGCGCAGTATTTTCTACGATTCTATTGAAAATAAAAGACGATTCTGGAGCTTGATTTAGGTACAAGCTCCAAAGTTCGTCATCACATCAACTTCAAAATATCAAAAGAATCTACTATTGTCACCGGTCATACATCTTACTTGAACCCCTGCAAGTAGCTCTAAAATCGATCGTAAGTTTTAAACCTAAGTAAACAAACTAGTTACTTTACAACATTGCAAATTAAATTAAAGCTTTTATTATTGGAAACTGTAAACACGTTAAAACATTAACAGTTTTCGGAAACCTAAAAACTATTAGGTACAAGCTTCAATTTAAGAAGAATTTTAATTATTTCGTATTTTTCTCAGCAAACTTATTTCATTTGATACTCATATCATGGAGATGCATAAAAAAACGGATCCGCCATCTTTTGGAGTCCGCCATATTGGATTTAGAATGACGTCACTTAGCTAACCATGTATTGTTCTCCAAAATTAACGTATATGCAAAATTTCAGCTCAATCGGAAACCCGGAAGTTATTGTAATATAACTTTCAAGATTTGTCCCAAACTAACAGGTAAACTAGGAGTAACTATAGTAAGTAACTAACACGGCAAGCTAATATAAATAAATATATTAATTTGTTACACACATATTATTCAAATCTTTCATCTGTCATGGCATTGTCCAATTGTACATACCTCTGTAAACCCTGGCAATCAATAAGGCCATGATGGCGCAATTTAAACACATTTTATTGTACTTTTAAGACCCTACTGCGTTCAAAACTCAGGTTATGAATCGTGAAAAAAGAATCTCAATTGTAGCAACAACAAAAAAGTTTTGCCATATAATGTTGTACGTATTGTTTCAATTTGGACGATACTATTTGAGCGAGTCTATTGGGAAATGAGTACTCGTGTGTGCGCGAACAAATTCATGGTTTCCACATTGATAACATTCGATATCAAAGAATTCAGAACAACTGACGATCCCAGGACTGACTTTATGAGCGATCGCCTGGTTGTTATAATAAAAAACCTTAACATGTTTCTCTAATATTGTGAAATTAATTGTCATCATGATTCTATCAGCTGAAAAATGTCCACTGCTGAATAAAGTGCTCCCCCAAGGATTTCCACAACGACCGCTCCTGTAACGGCCGCACGCAGCAGCTTCCAGCAGATCACCGGCCCACCGAGTCGCCACACAACAACTTTACTACCCCAACGACTATCTGTTTTACGAGTAATGTTCCCTGCCGACTGCAACTTGAGTTTAACGATTCTTTGAGCCATGTAATTGGAATACTTTAATTATCCTCCGGATCTCCTCATATATAGGTCAACTCCGAGCAAAGCTCGCTCCGTAGTTCTTTGAGCGACCTTGAGTCTTCTCATTAGGCCCATATAGTATGTCTCACTCAGTTCTGTAACACACCTTAGTCTTAAAACACTGATGCGGTATTAGAGACGTGAAGATACTGCGAAGCTTCCCAAATGCCGCCCAATCGAGTTTAATTCGACTATTGATCTCGACGGACCACCCAACGGGACCGTTTGTTCCTGGTATACGTACTCCTTGCACACTCGTATTCTTCAACAACCTCAAGTGGCTATCAAAGAGCGCTTCAATCTAACACACGTACATTTGATAAAAAGAAACTTACAAAAATATTAGTTAAAATTTGCTTTTGGCTTTACCATGAAAGCAGTACTGAAAGCAGCTCTTTGGGTTAGCAGCAAATGGCTGTGTTACAAAAGTATTACATAAGTAGGTATCTGTGTGTGAGTGAAGACGCGTGAGAGATACAATGCCTTCGGGTGGAATGATTGATTATTGTTTGTGGAGCAAACAACATCCAGCACAGCATTATACTCACATCAAAGTGTGGTTGGTAGACAGGAGGGAGCGCGGGCGCGGGGGTGGGCGCGGTATCCATGTGTTTCGGCTGGAAGGGAAACAGTTCTGTCTTTGTGAATCGGTACATCAGTGGATACCCAATTTTTCCTACCTTACAAATTTTGTTCTGAATAATTATCATAATAGACAGTCGCGAATGTTGTTTAGTGCTAAAACATGAGATAACACGCAGCTAAAACGTAATAAAAAGGACAAAAACCATTATAATGACAAAACCTCAGAGTTAAGTGGGGGTATAAAGCAAAATTCACATTTTTGAAATAATGTGTTCGAATGATCCTTAGTCTATAAAAGTTTTAAAAAATTGTAAGTCAGTTACTATCTAACTGAGAGCTGGCCCCGGCCACAAACACGTATGCTCATAATTTTCTCGATAAAAATAAATCTCGACGTTAGGTACCAGTATGTATAAAATCAAACTAATGTCAATTGTGTAGTGGCATTGCAACA
This sequence comes from Coleophora flavipennella, assembly GCA_947284805.1. Lineage (NCBI taxonomy): Eukaryota > Metazoa > Arthropoda > Insecta > Lepidoptera > Coleophoridae > Coleophora > Coleophora flavipennella. Next base: position 9,973,861 of record OX369299.1, read on the forward strand.
CGTACGAGTATAAACATAAGAACTAAAGAAATTAAATACATTTGAAGGTGATCGAGGGCTATTCCTAGCATTTGTTGCGAGAGCGAGGAGGGCTAACGTTTTGTTTTATACGCCCTCTTAACAAGGAAACAAATCTACATTACATAGCCGGTGAGAATCCTTTCTTTTTGCCGTTGTCAGTAAGAATCCCTACTTAATTATAAATGCGAAAGTAACTCTGTCTGTCTGTTACGCTTTCCCGCAAAAACTACTGAACGGATTTGGCTGAAACTTGGTAGGTAGACAGATTAGGACCCGGATTAACACATAGGCTAGTTTTTACCACGCTCGCGAGCCGCTTGCGGATCGCGCACTGCGCACCCGAGAAAAGTCATAGAAACGTGGTCCACGCGGGTGAAGCCGCGGGAAACAGCTAGTAAAAATATATAATTACTGGTGTCCTTCATCTTCACAACTTTTAGGAAAGAAACTGATTAAAAACAAACAGAAATAAAGCAGAGATCACACTTGGGCACCACAAAGCACTATACCTATATATATACTACAGTCGACTGCAGACGAGCCTCGCTCGACGTAGGCTTGCTCCTTGTAACTGTGCCATTAGAGTATCTACAATGGAATACAATATGACAATACTCTTGGCAACTCGGGCTCTCCCAGTGTCGCCGCGGCAGAAATATTCTAAGGGGTTTGTACACGGGAACTTAATTAAATTATTTGCACGAGAATTACTTCTTTACCAATTATTATTTTGCCATAACGGTTTCGACCTACAAGTAAGGAGTACTGTATAGCAGTCTACTGCCACACGGCGAGCTTGCCAGTGGCGCCAGTGCCGCCTTTGTGGGAACCTTTGTGTCTTATATTTTAGATATTTTTGAGTATCACTTTGGAAAGTTAAAATGCTTTGAACCTTGAACTTTTTAGTGTAAGGCTAAAGATAGCTAACATTGAACTATGACGATGCGTGTAATTTGATTTAGAAGATGAACTTTGGCTGGAAATTAATATAGAGTTAAGTTTTAAATAAGTGAAACAGCGCGGGTATGACGGAATTATTTAATTAAAGAGTATGGGGTGACGATGGAATGCTTTTGAGGCGAGATGAGCAGATCCAGGGCCGGCTCCTGGGCGGGCTCGAAACGTGGCAAGTTAGTCGGCGAAACGTGCAGTGTGGAAAATGGTCACAGTCTTTATATGACTCTCGAAGCTTAATCGCAATGGCACATACATATTGTAATCATGTAAGGGTTGATGTGAAAAATTAACTCAAAACTTAAGAACTGAGAAGAATTAATTTATTAGAAATAAATTATATAAATGAGCTGCGGAACAAAATTCGCTTTATTTCAGGCATCTTCAGCAAAAATGTAATGAGAATGCAGTCACGTATCGAGTTGTACATACACACATAAACTTTCCCTAGAGATATTTTAAGACTTTTCAAACAAAACATGGTTTTTGAAGAACTATAAAAATTACTCAGGACATATATAGGGTAGAAACTTTCGAGATGAGCAAGTGCTATTATAGGGTCTCAGTTCTTATAAACTAATTTAGTTTTAAGCGGTTTTTGTAAAAAAAGGCACGGGGAATGAAAATTGTGTTTTTATATTGCAATAGAACAGAGATTATATGAAATTAGTGGAACCCATGTTATTAGAACTGGAAGGTACTCGTAAACATAGCACTTGCCCAGCTTGAAAGTTTTCATACTGTGACCTGCGCATGTGCTGAGTCATTTTAATTGCTTTACAAGAAACCATGTTTGCGTGTTTTTTTAAATATCCCTAGGCCATGTTGAGAGAGTATCCCGTCATACTCGTACTACTAAATGAACTAAGATGAACAAACTGTAGTGAGATATGCACGGGAAGTAAGGAGGACAATATTGTAACGTGTAACAAGGAGAGCCGTCGTTGTGCACCTATTTTGTAGTCTATACTAATATTAGAAGAAGTAAAGTTTGTATTTCGAATCAGGTAATCTTCGAAACTACTCATCTGATTTTAAAAATCTTTCACTAATAGTTAGGATGGAATTTCAGAATGGGCATATGCTAAAAAACTCGCTCACTCTGGATATCCACGATGGCGAAGCCGTGGGCAACAGCTAGTCAGACAAACAAAAAATATATTGAGCATAATAAACCGAAATACTTACTCACTAACTCACTGTTTCCCGATTCCTATAATTTGGAGATCTTCAAGGCAAGAGTTCATCATTACAGCTCATATACGTCCCCACCGAGGGGCTCGAGCCTACCCTGAATCAGGGCGATTAGGCCTTAGTCGACCACGCGGGCCCAGTGCGGGTTGGTCGACTTCACACACAACCTTCGAGTTTCTTCGCAGGCGTCTGCAGGTTTCCTCACGATGTTTTCCTTCACCGTTAAAGCAATCGGTAAGTATGTACGTAAGTTTTTGAAAAACTCATTGGTACATTGGCCGTCCAGATTTGAACCCGGTACCTCTGGTTAGATGGACCGAGTCGTTACCGGTTGAGCCACCGACGCTTTTGGCAAGAGTGAATGTGCATTATTTTAGTTTGCGTGTACTATATCCTCGACTGCATCATCACTTCCCGTCAGGTGATTTGCAGTCAAAAGCATTTTTAATTAAAAGAGAACTTACTCATTCCGCAGCAGGGACCCGAGGTAGATCTCGGCCTCCGATACAAGACTCAATACTTTACTTACAGACCAAAAGCAATTATTTGTTAAAACCTCTACGTACTCTGGATATCCTGAGCGGCTGGTTCTGATCGGCGCCACCGTGCATGCGAAAGCCCCATGGTGAGCCCCCTGACAGTTCCACCTCCCTCGCAGTCATCGCCTACGCCTCACTCCATGGCTTGCTCCATAACACTATTTATCCAATTTCCGCTGCCTCGATTAGCTGTCAATGTCAGTACGCGGGCGACATCTTTTCATCTCCGCGAGTCTAGTGGAAGCTCCCCATTCATCGCACAATTTGACATCATTATTTTCAGCGATCAGGTTTCATCTGAAACAATGGATGAATGATTGATTAATTACAAAACAATCCATCTAAATGGTTGGATAAACGTCGATCATTCCCATTCAATGCATCAATTTGTATTAACGGCAGACGGGATCTACAATTATTATTAACGATGTTTACTTTCAAGCACCTATAAATAGATTTTATTGTCAGAAGCGTCAGTTTCAAAATAACATTAAATATTAAGGACTTCGTTTTGTGTGGAAATAAATATTGAAATATGCATGTTTATAACCGATTTCCCAAAGAATTTCTATATACTGATGGGTACTAACGTATATAAATTCCTTGCGATTTCCCTATTGCATTGAATTATACTTCGCTGTAGAGTATTACAGATAATCTCGTATGTAACAAAGAGAGATTTAATATAACTTACTACGGTACGAAAATCGTAAAAACCTAGTCGAGTGAGCGCCCGGTGCATATCGTGAGATATTTTCAGGCCTGATGCCGCGTCCCACATACTATGAAGGTCGGCGTGTACGTGTACATGAAACATTGAATCATTTCCTAAATTCCACAACATTATCGACGTATTTTTAACGCGTGTGTAATAAGATACAGAAATAGAATAGAATCTGATATCTTCGTGGCAAGGGCCTTAGTAAACATTCAGAGATATGTTTAAGATAACCAGGCTATTCGCAGAATTATTTTAGCAATAATTAGACGAACAAAAAAAAAAAAGCGTCGGTGGCTCAACCGGTAACGACTCGGTCCATCTAACCAGAGGTACCGGGTTCAAATCTGGACGGCCAATGTACCAATGAGTTTTTCAAAAACTTACGTACATACTTACCGATTGCTTTAACGGTGAAGGAAAACATCGTGAGGAAACCTGCACACGCCTGCGAAGAAACTCGAAGGTTGTGTGTGAAGTCGACCAACCCGCACTGGGCCCGCGTGGTCGACTAAGGCCTAATCGCCCTGATTCAGGGTAGGCTCGAGCCCCTCGGTGGGGACGTATATGAGCTGTAATGATGATGATGAGACGAACAAAAAGCCAATCATCATTACGACCATCATCATTTCAACTGGAAGACGTCTATCGTTAAGCATAGGCCTCCCCATTGTGAACAGAAGAGCTTCTGTTCAGGGGTTTAGAGCTTCCAGCCAGCTAAGACTTGATCATCAGTCTGTCTGGCGGGTAGACGACCAACACTATGTCTTTCTGCCCACTGTCGCCAATCGAGAATCTTTCATCCCTATCGGTAATCGGTTCTGCGGAAAATCGTGTGGGACTGTGTCGGGGCACACTATTGTCGTGGGTTTAACGCGAAACAATTTCAATTTTCCTCCGTAACTAATCTAATGAGGTTTGCTTGTTCCAGGAAATGAAATTGCTGTACAATGTGCCGATTTTACCGGAAACAGATATTATGTCTATTCCGTTGCATTTCAGTTTTTTGACCTGTGCACCCCGTATGTGATTTGAAAGACGTTTCACATCAAAACATTATATCGTTCTTCTTGAATGACCTAGTTGCCAACAGTGTTCATACATTTTAGAAACTATAATTCTTGACGGTGACACAGTGCCTGTTGGCCGGCTGAGTAACTATATTAAGCGCTCCTCCTTCCAGGCCGAGGAACATATATGGTTTCGATCCTCACCCAGGACATACATTTGTGATGAATAGGTTTTTTAATACTCAAAAAGTGGCGTATTGCAGGGACGTATAGCGTTCGGGATGTGGGCTATTACATACTCGTGGTTTTTTTTTTTACCTTACCCGAACTCGTGCGTTCTCTTTCCCAACTGTCAAAATAATGTATATTAAAAAGAAAAACCAACCATGAAGTTTTTACTAAAAAAAAATTCATAGAAGTTTTTATGATTCATGCAAATACGTATATTTCTAAAAAGAAGCTACTAATTTGTTTCAATATCAGATTTAATGATTTGATTGCATGAGTTAGGTTAGGTTTCATTTCATTTCATCTCATTAAATTTCATTTTCATTTCATATCAATAAAAAAATTCTACTGAAGACTTGGCTGTATGGGCATAGTTCCCTTTGCCTACCAGAATGGGTAAAAAAAATTTCTCTGCTTATATTCTACGGTTGGCGCCATTTTCCAGAAATTTTCTTTGCGAGTTTAGTTGTTTGTTGCACAAAATGAGTAATTTCGACCCTATTTTTTTTGAATTAACACCACCGGAACTCAGTATAATTGCACAAAATGCTTCGGAGAACATTTTACCAGAAAAGTCAAAAAGTCGCTACATATCTACATACGACGAATTTATTGCGTGGAGAGATATGTTGGCATACTTCTCCGAACTCTCAGCAAAATTAAAACCTTCTACGTTATGGTCGATGTTTTCGATGATAAAAAGTATGCTGAAAATAAGAAACAACGTGGTTATAAGTGAATACCCAAAATTAAATGCTTTCTTAAAACGATAATCAGACGGTTTTACAAGTAAAAAGTCGAAAATATTAACATCGAATGAAGTGGAAAGGTTTTTGAACGAAGCTCCCGATGATCGTTATTTAGCCATAAAGGTAATCTATATTATATTATATTATATTATAATATAATATAAATAAATAAATTGTACGGAAATGGCTATTTCAGAAGTATGTTTTTCCGTCTTTGGTTCTCAAAGTACGGATAATCCTAGTCTGGGCCAGGACGAACGTGTTTTAATAAATCACCTTAGTAAAATAAACTGTATACTCGTTAAGGATGGGAGAGTCGGATGTGTGTGGCTGAGCGACGTGAGGGACAGAGTGACGGAAGGGGGCGGAGAGGTGGGGGGGAGCCGCAGGATGTCTCGGAAGTGAGAGTGACATACAAGACACAACAATAGGAGCTCCAATACACTGGCATGCGGCCTCAAGAATTTATTATTTTTTTATTTATTTATTTACTAGCTTTTTCCCGCGGCTTCAGTCGCGTGGGCATAGTTTATATGACTGTCTTTGAGGTGAATGGTGCGCGAGCCTGGAAATGAGTTTACCCTATATCCCTCGGGAACTGTCTCTGGATAAGCTTATTAGTAGTCTATGTCATTAACGATCTCAACCATCTTTAAGCAAAAAATGACAACAATACGTAGGTCCGTTGCGATGTTAAAGAAATCAACCAAAAAAAGTCTTTTTTTCAGTTCCCTCAGGATAAAGAACTATACTATTTTCATGGGATAAAAAGACACATGACACAGGGTACCTCCAAGCCAAATCTCGTTAAGATGGTAACAAACAAACACATTTTCACATTTATAATATTAGTAATGTTTCCAGTACAAAACACGTGTAAAATGCATTTAAATACATATTAGACCCCAGTGTTTAGAAGTTCACTGGTTGACAATCAAATACAAAGTCATTCTCAGGCCGAGGTTTCAATCCGTGGATTCACAATGTGACCTAGCTCTAGCTGTTTAACAAAACTGGTATAAAGGTGTAACAAAATTGGTGTAGGACCCGTTACTTGGGGATTCTACTAATCATACTGAACAACTTTTCCCAAGGAACCCATAGTCAGTTCTCTAAAAAAATAGTTCGAACAGCTGATTGATTTGTATTAAGAGATCAATTTTTTTGCGATTTCAGGAAAATCATATAACAAAAATTGGTCAATATGATGAGTAGGAAGCCTCAGCTAACGGGACCTACACCAATTTTGTTACATCCTGTATATATACTTGGCGGAGCGTCATTGGAAACGCGACCAATACCAGCTCGAGATACGTTTACATAAATCGATCAAACGTCAGGTATTAGTACCTGGGTGAAACCGGTGGTGGCGTGACAATCTTGTACACGTGAGCCGATCGTATGTGAGAGCAAAGATGACCCATTTACGGTAGGCTGTTTGTGATTGAGGTGGCAACATTGAGTTGAGAAGCCATATTAGCTGGCATGGCAGTCAGTCTCGGGGCAGACACTTTTTGACGGAGCATCGAGCTGAACGGACGTATCGCGCCATCGCTGGGATCACAACGTTTGCATCTATTGCTATCCAAGGCATCCTGTACAATTTCGATTGCCGAATGATTAAGACTATTGAAGGAGGACCTCTGAGATATAGCTGCATTGTTATTACGACCGGAATAGTTAAAGACTTGAACCATAAGACCATCCATAACCTAACCACCCCCTCCGACATACTTATATGACGGCGGGAGCGTGGCCGCAGCGATAGGCGGTTAATCGCAATCGTCACGGTGTACGGGTTCCATGAAGTTGTTACTCAGGCAGACCAGTAAAATGCAGCAGCTTACTAGAATCAAACTGAATTGTAACTGAGCAGATACAGTTATGTAGGTACTTAGCACAATGAACGTGACAAGTTTGAGGCAATCTTTACTCGCTGGTGGTTGTCCCGAAAAGTGAATTCCATCGACTCTGTCCTCGTGTGGTGGATTAACGATCCCTCTCTCATCGTATGCATCCCTCGACGGTCGTTAAGAAAGAAGTCATTTGCTACCGCTGCACTGCGGAGAGAGAGGTCACATGGCAACGTACTGCTCGAAGATGGGTGGCGCGGGCTCCGGCGGCGCAGGCCCCGGCGCTGGCGGCTGCGGTCCTGCTGGCGCGCTTCTGCGGCGCGGCGAGTTAACTTTTGCGAAGTATGCGGTGTTCGAGGAGTGCGTTCCATTGCTAATGTGCTATTAACAGGCGTAGGCAATGCTCATGTATATACGGAACAAATATCAACATCGATGGTAATTTTTTTTAACCGTCTTTTTTTTTTACTTAAAATTTGAGTGCGTTTGACTGCAACTCACCTGATGGTAAGTGATGATGCAGTCGAGGATGGTACACGCAAACTCAACTTACCGGACAAGTACATGCCGCCTGAGATCATGTTCGGTTCTGACATTTTAAAGCTAGGTTTGGCGGTTACTTTAACGAGTGCGCGCTTGTCAATAACAAAACAGGTGGATTGCTTTAGTGCAATTACGGAAATAGATTTTACTTCGATCGAAACGGACATTTCCATTGCGTTTATAGATAGCCTTACGCACGTATTGAGTAAATTTTCATTTGCGTTTATTAAAGGCATACCGCAAATGAGAATTACAAAGGGAGATATGAAAATTAGATAATAGGATCCAACTCGTACTGCTTATCGTTTTCCGTATCGACTTTGTCCACAAGAACGCGAGGTAGTGCGCACTAAAATAAACGAGTTATTGGGTGCTAACATAATTAGACTTGACAGATTTGACTTGAATGTCCTTAATACACATTTTTCTAAACCGCCAGTTATTTTAGATGATCAAGTCAAATCGGCAACTCTGCAATCTTTGTCAAACCTTCCACTTCCAAACGGTGTCCCTTTTACTTTCCAGGAGGTAGCCTCTTCTGAAGTTAAAAAATCTATCCTCTCCATTTCGTCCAAAGCAGTAGGTGTAGATGAGTTAAGTTCTAAAATGTTTTATTTAATATTCGATGAAATACTGCCCATTCTAACGCATATTTATAATTTCTCTCTATCTTCTGGTAGCTTCCCTACCGTCTGGAAAAAAGCTAATGTTATCCCTCTCCCAAAAATATCTAACCCATCTTCTCCTACCCAATTTCGACCCATTTCCATCCTTCCTTTCCTGTCAAAAGCACTCGAAAGTATTGTGAATGGACAACTTTCCACCTATTTACCATAATAGCCTGCTAAGTCAATTTCAATCCGGCTTTCGTCGAGGCCATAGTACTGTTTCTGCACTTCTCAAAGTTTCTGAAGATATAAGTTTAGCCAAAGACAATAAACAATTAACGGTTTTGGTATTGCTTGACTTTAGCAGCGCTTTTAATTCTGTGGATCCCGATATTCTCCTTAAAATCCTCTCTTCACTTAATGTTTGCCCTGAGGCCATCACCTGGTTTAGTTCGTATTAAAGGGCCGAACCCAGTGCGTTCTTTCTAGCGAGTCATTGTCTAATTGGTGTGACCTAACGGTGGGAGTTCCTCAAGGCGGTGTGCTTTTTCCACTACTTTTCTCTGTTTTTATTAACTCTTTAACAAGTATCATCTCATCCAGTTACCATCTTTACGCTGACGATCTGCAGTTGTATCGTCACTTTACTATCAGTGAGATAAATGAAGCTATTAATCTAATTAACGCCGATCTTGACAAAATTAATAACTGGGCTCATTCGTTTGGTCTTCTAGTAAACCCATCTAAGTCACAGACTCTTCTAATAGGTGGCACATATATGAGAAAGCTGGTAGATCCTACTTCACTTCAGCCTGTGATATACAATGGGGTTTGTATTCCATTCACAGATACTGCAAAGATCTGGGCGTCATCTTTGACAGTAACCTTTCTTGGAGTAGCCATGTAAATGAGGTCAGTAGGAAAATCCATTACTCGTACCGATCCCTCAAACGCCTACAAAAATTTCTACCATTACAAACAAAAATTTTGCTCGCGCAATCGTTACTTCTGCCTATTATTGACTACGCTGACGTGTGTTTCCTCGACGCAACTGAGGTATTAGTCAACAAATTGGAGCGTCTTCAGAACTTGTGCATTCGCTTTATCTACGGATTGCGCAAGTTCGATCACGTATCTGCATACAGATCTAAGCTGAAATGGCTTCCAATTCGCCGTCGGAGGGATGTTCATATCCTGTCCACCCTCTATAATTGTATTTTTACCTCCTCTTCCCCTCCCTATATGCGTGAGCGTTTCGAGTTTTTGGTGCCCAGAGATCAGCCATGCCGTACAGCGAAATCCCTTCTTCTAAAAGTTTCGACCCACACGTCTTCTTGCTACGGCAGTTCCTTCACTGTACATGCAGTGAGACTGTGGAACTCCCTCCCACATTACGTCTGTGATAGCCCATCACTGAATGTCTTCAAAAGAAGAGTAAAAGAACATTACCTTTCTGTGTAGTCATATTATATTTATTTGTGTAACATAAAATTACTAATAATCTTTCCTAATTACGTAGTTTTATGTATTATTTATAAGTATAAAGGTATATATTATGTATTCCATATTATATTTATATTAGGTATACATTATCTCTGTTGTATATTGTGTAATTATCTGTGTACACGCCAATTCAACCCTCACATCTCATTTCTCATCGCCTATGGTATGTAGGAAGAAAACTCTTACAGAGTTATTCATGACATTTGTACATTTAGTTTATAAGCAACTGTTTAACTCAACTGTGTGTGTACAATAAATATATAAATAAATAACACTTTATTGTAAAACGGAGGCTCGGGTATCTGAAGGAAATTAGCATGTATACGCCGAGAAATTAGGTCGTACCAAAGTATAAGAGCACGTGAAATGCTCCCCTCTTAATGGGTATAATAAACATTTGGCTCTTTATTACAGGGCGGGGTCCGCATCGCATTCGTCATGTCAAAGTAAATGACAGCAAGAGCGAGCAGCATCTGGTTACAAGCTACGAGAATCAAGAAATTTTCTACAAGAAATATAATCATGCAGCGGAAACTGGACATTAAGTTAGTACGTCGTTGTGTAGAACTAGAAACAAAGGAAGCTTTATACCGGAGACTAGAGACGATTCTCGCTCATATTATATCAAATCGCACTCTTATTATATTATATAGTACTAGCGGCGGCTTCGCTCGCGTGGGCATCATTTTTATGACTGTCTTTGTGGATGATTGGTGCGCGGGCCGCAGCGTACATATAGCCTATGTCACTCAGGAATCATGTAGCTTTCTACTGGTGAGAGAAATTTCAAAATCGGTTTGTAGTTCCACCGATTACTTCCTACAAAACTCACAAACTTTACCTGTTTATTATAATATTAGTGTAGATGATGATCGTCGGTGGCTAGGGCCGCTGCCTCCTGTCCTGGAGGTCGTGGTTCGAACCTGCTACGTACCAATGTGTTTTTGAATTTAGATTTCATATGTGTAAGTTTATGCGACAGTCTTACGGGGAAGGACAACATCGTGAGGAAACCTGCACATGCCTGCGAAGAAACTCGCAGGTTGTGTGAAGTCGATCAACCTGCACTTGGTCCGCGTGGTTGACTAAGGCCCAATCGCCCTAATTCAGGGTAGGCTCGAGCCCCTCGGTGGAGACGTATATGAACAAACATATAATGAGATGTAGATAATAATTTACACGACAAGTAACTGAAGTGACAATTTAACGCTTTATTTTATCAGACGGTTCCTCTTTATTTTGCATTCAAGTTGGTACTCGTGACTCGTGAGCCACTCGAAAACGTTTCAGTGTATGAAGTGAACTGTGACGAATACGCAGAGATCCAAAGTTGTATGTCAGGATCGCATCGGGGCAAATGGCAAATGTCGGTCTGCGAAACTTTACCTAAGTAGGCGAGTGTTCGAAGCGAGTAGAATGTGGAATGCGGAATGCCAAGCATAGTAAGGACAGAGTGGACGTTTACAGGGAAAAATGAGGTATTTTTCAACCGACTTCCAAAAAGGAGGAGGTTCTCAATTCGACTGTACGTTTTTATATTATATGTTTGTTACGCGATATTTTCGCAGATTGTGAACCGCATCGAAATATGTAATACACTCACTCACTCACATCAGCTCATATACGTCCCCACCGAGGGGCTTGAGCCTACCCTGAATTAGGGCGATCGGGCCTTAGTGGACCACGCGGGCCCAGTGCGGGTTGGTCGACTTCACACATAGATGTGTGCAAGTTTCCTCACGATGTTTTCCTTCACCGTAAGAGCGTCGGATAAACGTACATATGAGATCGAAATTCGAAAACAAATTGGTACGTGGCAGGACTCAAGCCACGACCTCCCGGATAGGAGGTAGCGGCCCTTGCCGTTGCGCCACCGACGCTCCTACATGTGTTTTAAACTCTTGATATCATCTCACCTGATGCGAAGTGACGATGATGCCGAAGATATGTATAGGTATGTCTCAGTGATAATTGATATTGATATAATGAACGAGCTACGATGTAAAACATTTAACCAAAATCGACATCAGAAATTGTCGATTTCATGAGTGGTACATCAATGCTATTTTATAAATTTTATTCCGGTCAAGAATCAGGATAGCAGAGTTAATAATTTGTACGGCAGCCCGCACTTAACTATCTCGACAATTTTTTTCATATATTTTTACATTACAAAAAAATATATATATATATTTTAATTTATGATGAATTCATATTGCAAGACAAAATATACACCTATTCGTTGTACATGACGATGCAATAGCTCCAACCATTTGTAAGTAAACTGCTAGTTTCAATTTCATTTGTAGGAGAACCATACAAACACGATTTTGCTCAGACCAATGGGTATTACTATGTAATAATGACAGCTACTCTTCGGTTTGACGGTACGAAGATACCTAGATGAAATAATTTAAAACTGTTAAGTTCCAGGTCCCAATCGGACCAAGCATTTAGCCTACAGAGCAAGCGTGACGGACGGAGACGCACGCACCACACGGACGGAATTGAGATATTCGGTTTTTAAATTAAATGACAAGTAGCCATAATTATGTTTGTTTTCCGTAAATAGTTCCGTGCTGGGACCAAATTTACACTCGCAGGTAAGTACCAATAAAAAAGTTCACCGTAACTGAACAACTTTTGTATATGGCCGCCCTTGCAGCTGTTGACTGCCCGTGGTCCATTACCGCACGCGGTCAGATTAACGCAGGATCCGTCTCACTGCATTCACGCCGTTAACAAAACGATTGGCACCTCCGGAATGGTTCTTGCTAGCTCCAAACGTGCTCACGAGACTTTTTCGGAGACTTCAGGTGACGCGGGCTGCTCGATCAATCCATAAAACCGGGCGCGTCCATTGCCGGGCTATCGGTCACTCAATTATCAATGGATTGGCGGCCCGGGCACCACCAAATAAAAACGCGGCAAATTCTTCGATACGCTGTCTCAAGACAGGCTTTGTGCTAATGGCGGTCAGCGGCCGTACGCTGTGAGCGCCTTAAAGTCACTGTCCGCGCCGTTCGCGCCAACGCGGCCACAGGCGCCGTTGAGAAGCATTACCTGCACGCAGGAAGACCTCATGACAGCGGCTGATAATGTTGTTAAAGTGGCCAAATTCTGGGCTGCTACAGTGTAGTGTCTGCCATCGACGAAGAAACCGGCCACGCGGTTATTCAAACATACGGCAATATTCACTATATACCAGTCAGCGACGGCGCCATTCTCGGTTTTCCCAGCTCACTCGGCTAAGGAATGCGGTTTGCTGATAAGAAAGTAGTATGACTCGAGCCCGGTGCAAAAGTAATGAACATTTCACGACGTACTTATGAAGCATACATTTTTATGCAATTGAAACCGAACAGTCACCCGCCACGGACCGACACTCATCGGTCCGCTTAACCATGGTAGTCTTGACACAGTAGCTACGGCTGGTGTAAGAACAATATCTCTTGCCAGAACCTCCGAAACTCACGGGGTACCATCATTACCCGGAAACCGATTGAGAGTGCGCCCTGGCGCCACCACAGTAGCAGTAGGTTGGCTTCCTTAACCAACACTAATTCGCCAATGCTGGGAGGGTCGGTCCTGTCCGACCACTGCTGTCAAATCTGCAAATGTTCCAATGACCAGAACTTCCAAAGCTCTAGGACATTTGCTACAGCATTTAATACCGAAATTCCAAGTGTTATCATATCAACCTCCGTATAGGGATACTCAGGCAACGCGTTAAGTGGTTAGCCGATCAAAATGTCCTGCAGTCAGGATCCCCAAATGAGTTAAGTACGTGCCGATCCATTGGGTTCTATCACCCAAAAACTTTATTACAACAGCTATAGTCAGCCCCACAAGTTGGTACCATGGTCCGACCCAGTTGACAATGGCAGTCCTACTCGGAACAGAAATCCGTCCAACGCGGCTGTAAATACTTCCGTAGTAGATCAGCCACGATTCGGTCATACTAACGCGGTCAGGAGGTATATCATCCATAGCTGCATCGTGGCTGCCGTCAACATACAATGAGGCATGCCTGCGAACACGATGCCATCAGTGATCTCCTGCCAAATAAGGTTCGACAGCTTGCGCTGCAAGTGGCCCAGAACATTGCAGCCTACAAACGAATCCGTAATACGGCGATTCCGCACCGACAGCTCAACCAAAGGTCCGATCTTTGGGAGAATTTTGAATTTTGTGAAACATTCCATTCACATGGTCTTCTCCAAGAGACGATCAAGGGAGCTACATCGCTCCAGCAAACGAAGCATCTGGCATCGGCTCAGCCCTGGTAAACTAATTCTGAGCTGTTATGTCGCTAGTGATCCCGCACTCATTACACCAGGTCAAGCAGTCTCTGAACTCACTATCTGGGAATCCGAAAGTTCACAAACACCTCAAGTGTGTGCGCCGACGTCCGCAGCCAGCACAAAACAGTGCGGCTGTCCGTCCAGGCGTGCATTGCATCATCTATTTTGATGGCAGCCTTGAGGGTCCTGGTCAAGTGTTCAAACAATCAGGCAAAGGAGCCGCACCCGCCAGTACCACTTTCAGGATGGTCCATCCTGTGCGGTCAGTAGACGCTCGCAGCGTATGTGCGCTCCGATGCATCATAAAAACCCTGCTGCAGGTTCACCTTACATCCCACCGATGGGATCAGCTTGCGGGGAATAGTGATCCGATTTAATTCCGCAACTGTGGACTCAAGCAGAGTCCATTCGTTAAGCAGGCTCTCTTACCTACTGAGCCATACCGACTTGGCTCTAAACGTAAGCCGAGTCCCGGCTTTACGCTCGGAAGGGGTATTACCAACCGACCCAATCCCATAATTGGGTTCCATTGGTAGCGTGGCTGCCGAACCATGTAGGCCAATGTGAGTGTCCAATAGTAAACCCCTGGTGTCCGACTAAATGTTGGGGGCCCTGCAGTCATCCGAGACCGCTCCGCGGCTGTATGAGTCATCAGCAGATTTCGCTGCAGCACCATGCCGCTCAACGCTGCCGAATAGCTGCGGTATGGTTCCTGTTTCCAACCCTGAGGGGTATGCCGATATCCCCTGGTTGGATCCCGACCGTTTTGACCCTCAAGGCACCTGCCAGTAGGGCTCCGTACATCCTCGTCTTGGGAATTGGCTTCTGGGCACCTGCCAGAAGAGCTCTGCGCATCCTTGACATGTGGGATGTCAAAGGTTTGGGGGGGGGGGGGGAATCCCCGAGGGGATGTGTGCCCTCTCCTACGTCAAGGCTTACTGCATCTCTGGACTATTTAACAGCCTGCTTCCGTTTTAGAGGTGGTGTCGCTTGCGTCGCCATTTAAGCTCCGGAGATGGCATCCTGGGGGGAGCTGCGCCACTCCAATTTGGGCATAGTAGCTCGTGGTGAGCTCCTAGGTAAAGGCTGCATGGGTGCTCCGCCGTACAAGCCCGAGCTTGATGCTGTCCAAAGCAGCGATAGCACCAGCCTTTCCGCTGTGTGACGCGCCTCCGCCTGCAAACGGGTTTCGCTGCATGAGGTCAGCCAGTGACCTATTTTATCGCAATAAGGACATGTATGTACGTCCGAACGCAGCGTGTTGTAGCGACACTCGCTGCGTTGCTGCTCCTGTCGGGCAGTGCCGTTCGATCGGCCATGGCAGTGCGGTGGTTCCGCAGCCACTGCAGGAGTGTCCACGACTTGACTATCAGTCCAAAAGGCTCCGTGAGTCGTCATACGAGGGCAGACGCTCCGTCGTATGTTCTCCTAGACCCTGCGCAGATGGAGCGACCAGGTCGCTCGGTACATTCTGAGTCGCGACACGTTCCAGCATGTGATTCCCTACCGTAGGGACTTCAACACGCTCCATTGCGTTGACCGCCGCAGTGGCGGGGTTCAGAATTTTACCTCGGAGCTCCGAAACGCTCCGGACTGGCTTCAAAGAAAGAGCTATTTCCGATTGGGGTCCAGCTAACGGCTCCGTGCGGCCACCCGCCCGTCGTCTCTCCAAGGACGCAACAGTTTGGATAACCCGATCACCAATACCAGTGCACTATTCAACAGTGTCAGTTGCACAGTTCGCGACATCCCTGGTAGTGGTGTTATCTACTGATCCCATGATCATCTGGGCATCAATATCCACAACGATCTGGATATGACCGTCAATCCTCCTAGCCCCTGCGATCAGGACATATTCCTTGTCATCGCGGCCAATCAACGCGGAAACACTGGTTAACCATATCAGTTCCGTTCGAAGTCGGGACCTTAACGCGATCAGTTTAGGATACATGATACCAATTACAATTTATCTCAATCAAATTGTGCCAAAGATGAACAATTTTCAGTAACCGACCGAAAACGATATAAAATTATATCAAAAAACCGGCAAAAATATTTTTCGGGCTGAAAATGTCAAAGGGTTGTATCTGTATAATAAATAAACTAACCGATTTTTTTACCGAATTCCGAAGTTATATAAACAAAAAACCGATTATAGCAAAGTAGGTACCTGGAACGTCCGTTTAAGCCGTTCAAGCCGTTGTTAACCACGCTTGCAAAAATTGATCGTATATAAACAAAGGCAGATATAGTCCAGACCTGCTCAATGAGATCAGACTTGATGTGCCGTATAATCGTACCCGGTACCGCGACAGGACAGTGCGCCTTTTCGCGCCCGCGGTGGCCCGCACTGCCGCGCGACAGAACGCGCCCGTATGCCGTGCGCTGCGGGCTCTCAATGCACTCATCGATACGCAACCCGACTGTGATTTGTTTGCGGATGAATGGAATAAGATTGAGAGGGCATGTATGAAGCATAGTGAGTGTGCAGATGTGTGAGGAATGACTTAACTTTCTATTTTAATATGATGTTTTAGGTCTTACTTATTTAAGTTTAATATAATAATGATAAATGTGACGAAATGTGATAAATGTGACGAAATGGATTTATTCTGTAATGTTATGTTTATATGATGAATAAATAAATAAATAAATAAATAAATATTAAAGTAAGCGCAGGCGTCTGTTCATGCCGTCTAAACTCGCTAAAACTGTCGAAACCACGCTTAAGCCGTTGGAATTCCACGTTCTGCTACCAAAAGTTGTTCAATTTACGTCCCTGGGACGAAGAAGAGGCTCACCGAAGCGCAAGCAGTATCACCGCGCAAAACTTAACCTAAGAAAATCCCTAATATTATTTGCTACCAGCCCGTCTGGAGAAGAAGGGGAAGTGGTTGGCAAATCAATACCGGGCACCAACACCGACTGCTCCGACAGACACTAAAAAACTAAATTCATACTATGTCCAATGTCTCAACCTAAAATACAGACATTCTCATACTCGGTCCAAATGAGACTCGCACATTATACGACGTACCGTACAAATAGGTAAATAAAATAAAATAAAATAAAATAATCCACGAGTATGTAATGGGCACGGTACCTCAATGAGTTGGTCAAATGTGTAAGTAGTGACTATCTACACAGTGACCGATGCCAACTCCGCTCGCTGCAGCAGACGCCGCGCCGATGTCTCGCTCACCAGGTGCAGGGGTACTTGTGAGTGCCTCATCTAATTTGTGTAGTATTATTCAAGTACAACTTCTTTACGCACGTTTGACTTGGGGTGTAAGCTGGTAAATGCGTTACGCAATCGGTAATTAAGTTTTACTTGAGTCGTGTGGTCTAAAGCACACTCGTTTTTTTTATCTGATATACATGTGTGTGTATAGTAGTAGCCATCCGCAGTGGTAGGATGTCCGGTGTGCCTGGGCCGAGTTCTTCAGTACTCCCAGCCGCCCAAGTACCGCGACTTGCCGGACGCAAGCTTGTAGGTACATCACACAAACAAGTAAAGTTCCTTTGA
Organism: Coleophora flavipennella; assembly: GCA_947284805.1. Taxonomy (NCBI): domain Eukaryota; kingdom Metazoa; phylum Arthropoda; class Insecta; order Lepidoptera; family Coleophoridae; genus Coleophora; species Coleophora flavipennella. Next base: position 9,991,611 of record OX369299.1, read on the forward strand.
AAAGTCCGTCGCTATTGGGTTACAATTAAACCACAAGATTAAAAAAGTAAAGTATAGTAAATAGGTTTGTAGCAAGATTCCTTATTTATTTAAATGATTTTACGGGCCGAATCTTCTTTTACGTATGAAATAGTCTCCATTCTTTTGTTTGGTGTCAATTTCCGTTTTTGCAATATTAAACTTAAATATTAAATGTACAACTAAAGACCGTAATATGTGCCTTTGTATCCTCCTTGACTCAACTCTCCACCCCACCCGTCCTCTCCAAGTTCAGGTAACTTGGTGTCCCGTGATTGATAGACGTTTATTTGGACGTGAATTCGCGAACGCGCCCACGTCAAGCCAAGTGTCAGTACAAATACGTTGTTGCTGGCTTGTAATAGCGCCGGCCGCCATTTGGTTAATCGGAAGTTAAATGTAACGGATATATTACGTTACAGACGAAACATTGACGTCTAGAAACAAATTACTCGTAAAATTAAGTTTGCAAATAAACTGTACTGCCACCGCTGTGCAGGCTTTCTAGCGTTAGCTTCAACACTTGGTGTTGTCAGGGCGCGGGCGCGGGCGTGGGCGCGAGCGCGGGCGCGGGCGTACACAACATAAATCAACGATAAACATTTCGCTTACTCAGTAGCAAAGAATATAAGTACCTTCAACTTGTTAACAACCCATAAACGTGCCCACTGCTGGGGCACGGCGCGGGTCGCTTCCCAAACTGGGGAAGGTTAGGCCGTACTCCACACACGGGGCGGGGGGCGGGGGGCCAAGCCCGGGTTGGTGGAGGTTGCAGGGCTAGTGGCGAACCCCCACTGTCGGAAGTTTTTCAAGCCGCATTAGGCATCTGACACGGCTTTACGACTGCCATCCAGTGTTAGCACCCGGCGCCCGGCACCGACGGCTTAGCGCGCCTTGCGAAAATGCCACTAACAGTGAAACCCATCCAGGTAATGACCGTGCTTCAGGACAGTTAACCTGCGTGATCAACCTAACCAGGTAAGTTGCACTGAGCCACCACCGCCTCAACACGTCGATGGAGATTTTCAAATAATCTGGGTTTGTATGGGAATACTTTGTTCAGATTTTTTCTGAAATAATGAACTACCGAGTGTAGTAGAAGTTACATCAAAATTGTTATAGTTATATTTGAATAGACGTAGTGGAAAACGTACCAAGAAGCAATAAATAATGGCTGGAGATATTGAAAAAAAATTGTATTCAAATCCGTCCAGCGCTAGTTTCGGACAAACACACACACACGTAACTACTCACACACGCACGCACGCACTCATACACACACACACACACGTACATTTATTTTTTAGTTTTTTGGACTCTATTAGTGTAAGACAGTCGGTCTCCATCAAATTCTCAATTTTGTTTTTTTTTTGCCATAACAATGCCTTCATTTCTTCTTCTACGCTCGAAACTAAAAACGCTAAGCCGTAAGCTGTCACGTCAGTATCTGTACTATCCGTTTAATATAAACATGCAGAACGTGTTACTTGTTCATGGGTTGATTAATGTAAAAAGTGGAACAACATAAAACATTTAATTTTATCACTCGCTACAGTATGATATAGAACATACGTACATTTATGACATTAAAAAAATACTGGAAAATTAAATAGCCCTTATTGATTTAATATAATAGTTATTTGTTATACAAGGTTTATACCTTAGGTTTTAACAATATGACGTGAAAAGAAAATGGCGCGAGCAAAGCAAATTAAAAAAAGTACACCAAGAAAGTTCCAAGTCTGAGTTTTTAACAAATTAAAAAAGGTTGTATGATAAATTCGGCACCATGGAGGCAGAAGTAAATAAATAGGTTTAATAATGTTTTGAATTCACAAACTCAGTGCACACGATGTTCTAAATTCAATTTCCTTTATCCTCTAGCGAATAAAAACGGCTTTAGCACTCAGATATCGAAGAGCAAAATATGAAAAAAAATACTTTCATCATCCCATCTCGGAAATTGTATTTTCGCTCTTCGATATCTGAGTGCAAAAGCCGTTTTTATTCGCTAGAGAATAAAGTAAATATCTAAGTGCAAAAGCCTTTTTTATTCGCTAGAGGATAAAGTAAATTGAATTTAGAACATCGTAAATTCAAAACATTATTATACCTATTAACTTCTACCTCCATGGTGCCGAATTTATCATACAACCTTTTTTAATTTGTTAAAAACTCAGACTTGGAACCTTCTTGGTGTACTTTTTTTTAATTTGCTTTGCGCGCTCCATTTTCTTTTCCCGTCATATTGTTAAAACCTAAGGTTAAAAACAAGAAACTTCAAAAGAAGTGAAAAACCTAAAATGAGTGATTGATTATAGCGACGAGGAAGTTTATTTGACGCCAACAAAATTGACTAAACTCGACTGCACATTGACTGCACCCAGATATCGAAGAGCAAAAATACAATTTCCGAGGGGGGGGGGGGATAAAAATGTATTTTTTTTTTTTGCATTTACTCATTTGGTGGAATGAAAAGTTACGTGTTGCACTCGAGTGCAAATATTTTTCACCTCGAGCTCTTTTGATTCCCTCGCTAACGCTCACGATTCTAATTTTTAAAACTCACTGCGCTAGTGATTCACTTTTAGAATCCTTCGCTTGCTCGGTCATCAAAATTGAGCACGCGGTTAAAAATCAACTTTGCACTCTTGTATAACAAATACTATTACGTCGTTAAATTATTATAAGATAAGTATCTATCTATAGATTTACACACATGCTTCTACACCTGTACAGTTCCGTTAAACCTAAAAACTTTAAGGTACCTACTAGGTTTCATTTGAAAATAATTTTGATTATTTCGTATTCTTCTCGGCAAACCTTTTCAATTGATCCCCATAGGTATCATGGGTTTGCGTACAAAATAAATGTTCCGCCATCTTTAGGAGTTTGCCATATTGGTTTAAGAATGACGTCACTTAGCTAACCATGCTTAGCTAATTGTATGCATACAGTGGTTCTAATTTAGCTTCCAAAAGTTGCCCCAAACTAACGGACAGACTAACAAACAGGGCAAGCTAATATAAAGATTGTAAAAATCAGGCCAAGACCCATCAAATATACGCGTAGTCTCACACGTATCATATACGTACGTATCTTCTGTATTGTATAGAAGGAAACCGTGACCGACTGACTGACTATATCAACGCACAGCTCAAACCACTAGACGGATCTGTTTAAAATTTGGAACACAGATAGCAATTGTGACGTAGACAGCCGCTAACTGATTTTTAATAACACGTCCTTTAAAGGGGTGTAACGGAGGTTCCAAAATTTGTATAGAAAATCATATAAAATAAATGTTTGTTTGTTACCTATTCACGCTTCAAAAACCCTACCAATCCTGACGAAATTTAGCTAAGCATTCACGTAGCCTGTGTTATGGAAAAGAACATAGGCTACAACATAGGCTACTTTTTATTCCGTTAAAATAGCATAGTCCGATACAGTTCCTGAGGGAACTGAAAAAAAGACTTTTCTTTCGGCTGATTTCTTTAACACCGCAACGGAGCAACGGATTGCTGATTTTTTGCACAGAGATGGTTTAGGGGGGTGGGGAATTACATGGATTACTGATTAGCATAGCCTCATATAGTTTCCGAGGGGTCTCAATACGTCACAGCAGAGCAAGGCATTGTCGTGGTTTTCTTGCACAGACATGGTTGAGGTCACCCCAAGTGACACAGACTATGAATTAGCATAGCCCAACATAGTTCCCGAAGGATCTGGGGAAAACTCATATCCACGCTCGCGCACGTCGGCGTCGCAACGGTGCAACGGATTGACGTGATTTTGAGGGGGTTGGAAGTGACGTAGACTGCTAATCAAGATAGCCCTAAATAGATCCTGAGGGACATAACGCTATTGCCGAACGATGTGGTGAACTCAATGGGTTTCTCAATATTTTAAGTGCAACAACAACCTGGTTTCTAAAAAACCGGCCAAGTGCAATTCGGCCTCGCCACTCGCACACGAAGGATTCCATACCATGGTATCGTACAAGTGCGATTCAGCCTCGCCACTCGCACACGAAGGATTCCATACCATGGTATCGTACAAGTGCGATTCAGCCTCGCCACTCGCACACGAAGGATTCCATACCATGGTATCGTACAAGTGCGATTCGGCCTCGCCAATCGCACACGAAGGATTCCATACCATGGTATCGTACAAGTGCGATTCGGCCTCGCCAATCGCACACGAAGGATTCCATACCATGGTATCGTACAAGTGCGATTCGGCCTCGCCACTCGCACACGAAGGATTCCATACCATGGTATCGTACAAGTGCGATTCGGCCTCGCCACTCGCACACGAAGGATTCCATACCATGGTATCATACAAGTGCGATTCGGCCTCGCCACTCGCACACGAAGGATTCCATACCATGGTATCATACAAGTGCGATTCGGCCTCGCCACTCGCACACGAAGGATTCCATACCATAGTATCGTACAAGTGCGATTCGGCCTCACCACTCGCACACGAAGGATTCCATACCATAGTATCGTACAAGTGCGATTCGGCCTCGCCACTCGCACACGAAGGATTCCATACCATAGTATCGTACAAGTGCGATTCGGCCTCGCCACTCGCACACGAAGGATTCCATACTATAGTATGTTACAAGTGCCATTCGGCCTCGCCACTCGCACACGAAGGATTCCATATCATAGTATCGTACAAGTGCGATTCGGCCTCGCCACTCGCACACGAAGGATTCCATACCATAGTATCGTACGAGAAGAGAAAACATATATAGACTAACAATTGTTATAAAAGCAATAGAAATACACACTGTGAAAATTTCAACTGTCTACTTATTCTTTTTCTTCAAATTTAAGAGCTAAAGTTCCTGTCGGTGAAGCAATATACAATTTTTTCTGTCTTCTTAATACGGCTCATGAAATACAGCTCACTGACATACAGACGAACGGACGGACAGCGGAGGCTTAGTAGCAGGATCCCGTTGGCACCCTTTGGCAACCGAACCCTAAAACAGTTTCAGCGAGAAAGCGTATGAATTATGTTGCGTAAACGAATGGCCCTTTTAGCCTTTATGGGTTTTGTTTCAATAAATATTATCCTTGTCGTAAAAGGGACATACTAATAAATACCTTCTGGACAGTATAACACCGCGCAACAAAGATTTAATAGGGCGCATGTCGCGGTTGTTGTAATTAATTAAATTGACCCTTACCCTTGGGTCGCGGGACTTTTCCAGTTACTCACACCCCTGAAAAGCAATTTCGACTCTACATTTGTGCGCTAAGATTGTTTTTGGATGACCAGTTGACCACTCCAAATGGTCAACGTTTAGATTTCTCTAAGATTTCCGTATTTTACTGCTTCGACCTCACCTAGTAATTACCTAAGGGCCTTGTATTAAGGGATTCAGTTTGACCCTTTCAAGGATCAAGTTTATGAAGATCATAATATGAGAGCGCGTCTTTTTGTTTTAATTCTGGCATTTCTGTTTGTCATATTACCCAAAATAAGTGCAAAGGATAATCCCACTCTGCCCTGTGGATAATCCTGTTAAGAGGGCGAGACAGATGGAACTTAATTTTATATTGTTTGGTTCTAAAAACATTTTAATTCAAGTGTACAGGGGGATAATACTACCAAATATGTACTATATTTCACTTTCGCTTCTACTTTGGAGCAAGTTACTATGTAGAAATCGAGGCGAGGTAGAAACGATGATATCGTCACAGTCTAAGAATCCATGCAGTCTTCCAACGGACGACGTCAGACAGGGCAATCGTGCGGGGGTTGCAGGGCGGGTAGGGCCCACAAGACCATTGTCACCGTTTGTATGGTGCGGTGGGCCCATTCATTGAGGGTCGTCACGTTGCATTTTTATTATCAATCAGCACGGCTAATTGTTATCTTTTGATTTATTTTCATTCGTAATTTAAATAAATATTAAAAACTTTTGTTATGATTATTTATTAAATACATTTAAAATAATTAATTTTGCTACAATTATTTTTTTTAATAAATTTAAAATAATTTTAAAAAAATTAACAAAGTGTTTAAATAATTTAATTAAAATATATACATATACGTATATTAATATATTAAATATATATAAATATAATATATATTCATTATCGATACTTTTTAAAAATTAAAAATTTGTGTGCGTTAGACGACATCTCACCTGATGGTAAGTAACGATGTTGTCGAGGAAACGCAAACTCAATTAATGCCTAGTCACTCTCGCCTTGAAGATCCTGATATGGATCATTTTATAGGTATAATTGGGGTGTTTTTTTACGAATATGACATACATACTATAATCCGTTGTTGAAAAAAGTGGCCGCCATTTTGAACTTTTTAGTAACTTGACCGATTGCATCCAAAATCGATATCTGAGGGTCCCTGAGATCCCTTTTATAGAATACGTTACCAGAATTTAAAAAAGTGGCCGCCATTTTGAACTTTTTAATTAATGGACCAATTGCTTCCAAAATCGATATCTGGGATCTTTGAAGTCACTTATCAAGAATCCGTTGACAGAAGATTACCCTTCGCAGACAGAAGATTACCCTTCGCAGATCATTAATTTTATCCTCTTTTCTGCCTCCGTAACACCTCACTATATAGGCGCTCTAGGGCTCTTGAACTGAACACAATTTTTGGTACTTAAATATTTAATACAAATATAACTGCATGTAGTGGCTGGTGCTGTAACGAATTCTCGGTGCGCGAGTCCGACTCGCACTTGGCCGGTTTTTGGTTAGATTTAGTTAAACTGTGAAATGCTAAAATAAACTGTTTACGTGTGTAAACTACCGAGAAATACTCAAGAGAACAGAAAAAATGTGCACAAAAATAATTATTCTTGATATTTTGTTATGATGAGACGCTATTTTCTCGCAAAACGTTGATTTTACCGCTACAACTGCAGGAAACTAGGTTATAGATTATTTTATGTTGAATATTTTTGTATTTCACATATTCACTAGCTCATATAGTTTTAGATTTATAGCGGAAAAACCCGTATTTGATATGTTTTTTTTTTAAGTAAATTGGCCGCCATTTTGTTTTTTCTATAGAACTGATTTGACGTCCCCTCAAAATTGTTAAAGGGCATGTTATACAAGAGATATCAACATATAAGGAAACTTTATCATGACTAGTAACTCCCGTGATATTTTTATATCGGAATTCACACCTACTATAGCTCATACATTAGTAAAGAATAATAAATTAGTACCTGGACGACCGAGCTTTACTCGGGGCATAGTACCCAGAGCCGTCAAAAACATTTTAAATACGCTACCTATGATACACTTTGCGCGGCATATTTCGCGCCCGACTCCAGTGCGAAAATCTCGGAAAATAGCGTTTTCCCAGAGATGAGAACTATCTAAATCGATTTTTCGCCCCCAAAAATCCCCGTATACTAATTTTCAAGCAAATCGTTGGAGCAGTTTCACTTCGTTCCACCTTACACTACACTATACTACCCTACCCGTAACCTACACTACCCTACACTAGCCTACCCTATACTCTACTACCCTACCTTATCTTACACTACACTACCCTACCCTACCCTACACTACACTACACTACACTACACTACACTACACTACACTGCCCTACCCTCAAACCAATAATTTTTTGACTGATATTTTTTATTGTAGAACTAGCTGTCCCGGCGAACTTCGTTCCACCCTACACTACACTACACTGCCCTAACCTACACTACATTACCCTACCCTACCCTACACTACACTACCCATCTCTACACTACACTACCCTACCCTACACTACATTACCCTAACCTGCCCTACATACACTACTCTACCGTACACTACCCTACACTACACTACCCATCTCTACACTACCCTACCCTACACTACCCTACCCTACACTACCCTACCCTACACTACACTACCCTAACCTACCCTATAAACACTACTCTACACTACCCTACCGTAAACTACCCTACACTACCCTACCCTACACTATCCTACACTATACTACCCATCTCTACACTACCCTACCCTACACTACCCTACCCAACACTACAATACCCTACACTACACTACCCTACCCTACACTACCCTACCCAACACTACACTACCCTAACCTACCCTACATACACTACTCTACACTACCCTACCGTACACTACCCTACACTACACTACACTACCCTACCCAACCCTACACTACACTACCCAACCCTACCCTACCCTACACTACCCTACACCTACACTACACTACCCTACCCTAAAACCAATTATTTTTTGATTGATTTTTTATTTTTGGATTTTTTTTTATTTAATTCAGAGCATTTTCATATTTATTCACCTTTTAAACCTTCTCTGGACTTCCACAAATAATTCAATACCAAAATTAGCCAAATCGGTCCAGACGTTCTCGAGTTTTAGCGAGACAAACGAACAGCAAAAAAATATACTGAAGTGTATGTATAAAAACTCGAAGGTTGTGTGTGAAGTCAACCAAAATTTTTTTTTTATTTAATTCCGAGCGTTTTCATATTTATTCACCTTTTAAACCTTCTCTGGACTTCCACAAATAATTCAATACCAAAATTAGCCAAATCGGTCCAGCCGTTCTCGAGTTTTAGCGAGACTAACGAACATCAATTCATTTTTATATATATAGATATCATATTTTAATACTTATTATCCTATTCCCGACGAAGACAAATGCAAAAACACAAAAATCATAAAAATTGGTCCAGCCGTTCTTGAGTTATAAATGGTGTAACTAACACGACTTTCTTTTATATATATAAGATATACAAGAATTGCTCGGTTAATGTAATACCTTTAAACGAGCAATAAATATAAGATTTTAAAAATGAACTTCTATATTTTGTTAATCCTAGTAATAGGCTCGTTATGGCCAGCAGCCGATAAGCTCTAAAAGCTCTAAAAAAGCAAGAATTCATAGATTGTTTAGGAAAATTAAAATATTCATATCCTGACTTCATCTTAACCTAATTTGGCAAACCATGGGTTTATTGCAAACGTGTCTTAAACATTATGTAGGTAGAGTTACATACTCGAGTGCTCGTAGCAGCTCAGCGCAAGCGCCAGCGTCGCGCGTCGTGTCCGTGCGTCACACATAACTTTGACTCGTAAAACGTTACAGCCTAGTAAAATGTACAAAATTAGGCGACGAGCTTATAAATAAGTGAAATTAATAATATCTGGATTCCGTTCTGAAGATAATGAAAAAAACACGTAGATTAAAATTAACTGAAAAAGGTCGGCTAATGAAATAACGACCCTGAAAAAAAAAAATCACAATCCTTAGCTTAGATCACGAATCAGTTCCGAGTTGATCCGAGGTCGTTACTTTGTTTCTAAGTTGATCGTTTTGCTCCTTCAAGTGAGAGTGAGACATGGTGAGACTCTTGTTTGCCCGACTGCGCCAGAAGAAGGGTTATGTTTTTCGAGTGTATGTATGTACCTATGTTTATTTATTTTTTGGCACGTCCTGTAGCTTAAACGGAATGATGGATATTGAAGTTCAAATTGTCGTTAGATTTGTCTTAATCCCGTGAGTGACATAGGATACATTTTTACCCGACTAGCCAAAAAAGATTATTTATTTATTTGGTTCGCTCTGTAGCTGGCTTGATGGAATTTGGAGTGCGAGGTGTCGTTAGATGCGTCTTAATCCCGTGAGTGACATAGGATACATTTTTACCCGACTGGCAAAAATAGAAGTTAAGTTTTAATGCAGTCGAGTTTTTAATTTTAAATTAAATCCTAATCCAAAAAGGAGGAGGTTCTCAATTCGACTGTATGGTTTTTTTGTGGGTTTGTTACGCGATATCTTCGCAGATTGTGAACCGATTTTCATGATTTATTTATTATTCGATAGAGTATGCTCCCGGGTTGGTCGCATGAAAATTTCATCAAAATCAATGTGGTACTTTTTTAATAAATTACAAAAACCAAAAGTAAGTAATAATGCAAAATTGTACTAAGTTGTTGCGATAAAAGTCGGTGTTTTATCGTTTTTAGCTTTTCCAATTATTAGCAGGTAGCTTTCTGCGTTTGTGAAGGTATGTTCGTATTTATGTATATTTTTACCCGAATGCCCAAAAAAGAGTGTAATGTTTTTAGTACGTATGTATGTTTCGTTGGCTGAGCCTGTGGCCCAAACGGCTCGGTGGATTTTGGAGTTCGAAGTGTCTTTAGATTCGGATTGATTCCGTGAGTGACACAGAATTTATTGTGACCGACGACGGCGCGGTCCAAAAATGTGGGCTAAAGTTGTTATGCAGACAGGTTTTAAATTTCTGATTAAATTGTTTAGGTTATTCCGACTAACTCTTTGAGATAAACTTGAAATTGGGAAGTAGATGAGAGTAACAACATTTTTGTGCGCTTATTGGGCAGACTTACATGTTACCTGTAATATAAATTACCGTTTTGCGTATTCATTGCTCAACATTGCCTAGGGATATTTAAAAAAATCATGCAAAACATGGTTTTTTGAAAAGGTATTAGGTATTATTTAGGACATGTGCAGTACAGGGTATGAACACTTTCAATATGGGCAATTGCTATATTTACGATTTAGTACCTTCTCAGTTCTAATAAACATGGGTTCCACTAATTTCATACAATCTGTGCCATCCTATTGCATTCTATGACAATACATAAACACAATTTTCATTTTCCGCGCGTTTTTACAAAAATCACTTAAAACTAATTAGTTTATAAGAACTGAGAGGGTAATTATAGCACTTGCTCATCTCGAAAGTTTCTACCCTACACGTCAGGTCCTAAGTGATTTTTATAGTTCTTCAAAACCATGTCACCGTCACGTGACTGTGCGCAGATATAATGCACACGTTGAGTTTGGCAGTGAAGAGGGTTCGGTCAAACGACAGATAAGGGCTGGACTGTGGACACGAGTCACGCACGAGTCACGAGTGCTGCCGACGCGCGACGAGACGACTTCGCCGAATCGTAAAGCCATCGGACCCCATTTACCGCTATCTACTAACATTTCAATTTCACTATCTCCCTATCTCCGTCTCATTACTGAGTCAGGCCTCTACTCTATAGCGAGCGTCCTCAGAGGATTTGGGGAAAACGATAAGAAAATTGACATTGAAGCAAAGACAGGCATCTAAGAAAAAACCGGCCAAGTGCGAGTCGGAACCGCTCACCGAGGGTTCCGTACCACCCCATTTCTGGATAAGAAACCTTAAAAATAATAAATCGAAAACTACACATCATAATAAAAAAACTAGAAACCGACTTCAGAATAAAATTCCCTCAAAAGCATGAAATAATATTATTATACTTAAATACACAACATTAATCAACAATAACGATATCAAATATGGGTACGAATTAATTAGGGGCTTAAATATTATTTTAGGTCGGTACCAGAACACAATTATAGTGCGTGCCACTAAAGATGAGATTTAAGATTCAAGGTATTTATTCAAAATAGGTGCAAATTACACTCTTTCTGATCATCATCATCATCATATCAGCCACAAATCGTCCACTGCTGGACAAAGGCCTCCCCCAAGGATTTCCACGACGACCGGTCCTGCGCTGCCCGCATCCATCGGCTTCCCGCGATCTTCACCAGGTCATCGGTCCACCGCGTGGGAGGTCTACCTACGCTACGTTTTCCGGTGCGCGGTCGCCATTCGAGAACTTTACTGCCCCATCGGCCATCTGTTCTACGAGCTATGTGCCCTGCCCACTGCCACTTCAGTTTAGCGATTCTGTGAGCTATGTCGGTTACTTTAGTTCTCCTGCGGATCTCCTCGTTTCTGATTCGATCACGCAAAGAAACTTCGAGCATAGCACGGTCCATTGCCCTTTGGGTGACCTTGAGCCTTCTAATGAGGCCCATAGTAAGCGACTATGTCTCAGTTCCGTAAGTCAACACTGGCAACACACTGGTCAAAGACCTTAGTCTTGAGACACTGCGGTATTTGGGACGTGAAGATATTGCGAAGCTTCCCGAACGCAGCCCAGCCAAGTTGGATACGTCGATTGATCTCTTTCCTGAAGTTGGAACTACCTAGCTGGACTGTTTGTCCCAGGTATACATATTAGTCAACAACTTCCAGTGTAGAGTCTCCAACCTTTAGAGGAGTGGGTGCGACACGGACATTTAACATTATTTTCGTCTTGTCCATGTTCATTTTAAGACCCACTTGTTGAGAGACTTTACTGAGGCCATCGAGCATTGTGCTTAGGTCTTTCATGGTCTCAGCCATGACCACAATATCGTCAGCGAATCGGAGTTGGGATATGTACTCGCCGTTGATATTGATACCGAGTCCACCCCAGTCCAGAAGCTTAAAAACATCTTCCAGGGCGGCGGTGAACAGTTTCGGAGATATAACGTCTCCCTGTCTCACCCCTCGCTGCAACTGGATAGGTTTCGAGTTCTGGTCCTGGAGGCGAACCGACATGGTGGCGTTTTCATACAGACACTTCAACACCTCGATGTATCGATGGTCAATTTGGCACCGCTGGAGAGACTGTAGCACAGCCCAGGTTTCGACTGAATCAAAGGCCTTCTCATAGTCCACAAACGCCAAGCATAGTGGCTGATTGTACTCTTCGGTCTTCTGTATAATCTGCCGCAGCGTATGTATGTGGTTTATGGTACTAAAGCCTTTTCGGAAACCGGCTTGTTCGGGAGGCTGGAAGTCGTCAAACCTGCGTGCGAGACGATTCGTAATGACTCTCGAAAACTGCTTGTATATAGACATGGCTCAGAAGTGAGATGGGTCTGTAGTTCTTCAGCAGGATGTTGTCACCCTTTTTGAAGAAAAGCACGACCACACTTCTGTGCCATGCCTTAGGCGTTTGTCGCTCGAGTATAACGGAATTAAATAACTTCTGAAGAGCTTTTAGTACCGGTGATCCACCTGCTTTCAGAAGTTCAGCCGTAATTCCATCATCACTCGGTGCCTTGTTGTTCTTGAGCTGTTTGAGAGCCATTCTAATCTCGTACAGGCTGACGTCCGGGATATCTTCGGTATAGTGTCGGGTTAGTCTGGCTCTTGGGTCTTCAGCCAGATCGCTGACAGGCAAACGTGTGGTCTTGTACAATTGTCCATAGAACTTCTCAACTTCTTCCAGCAACTCAGTCTTAGACGATATGGACTTGCCATCCTCAGTCTTCAGCTTGGTCAGTTGGCTTTGTCCAACAGACAGATCTCCCCTACGAACACTTTTGAGCCTTTGTTGTGCTCAATCGCCTCTTTAATATAATTTGTATTAAATTGGCGTAAATCGCGAGTTAGGGACTTAGAGATCTGCCTGTTAGTCATAAACTGCCTTTCTGATAGTCATAAATTAATAATAACATCATTTCATTTGTGAAAAATCAAGAAATAAGACTTGAAACACCACGTAAAGCATTAAAAAGACAAAGCAGGAAGATGATTTACGACGTGTACACCTATCTATATGTCAAAAGAAGCAAAAGATTATGGATATCTATTATCTATATATTATGGATAACTATTTCATACACTTCCTACTTCGTTTTTTTTAATGTTTTACGTGGTGTTTCAAGTATCTTATTTGGTGGCACGCATTATACTTACGTATCAAATGTTTTAGATTCGATGGTTTGCTGGCACCGACCTCAAAAAATTAATTAAGGCCGTAATTAAATTCGTATCCACCTTTGATTTCCTTATTGTTGATTAATGTTGTGTAGTATAATAATATTATTTCATGCTTTTGAGTGAATTTCATTTTGAAGACGGTTTCTAGTTTTTTTAAACTTTTATTTTCTTTATTTTTAGGTATAATGCTATCTATCTTACAACGTGAAAACCAATCACCTACTCACCAATAGGAATTATCAAATCATAATACACGTGTTTCATTAACAGATACAGAATCCTAGTGGCTTCCATCATCATCTCAGCAGCATGAAAGTTAAGGAGTTAAATCGTCCATCATCAGCTCATCTGAATAACCTGAAAGAATACAACTATCGGTCTATGCATACCGACGTATATATTAATGTATTATATTGAAAGAATTTTTCTCCAACTCCTAACCGTCAAGGAGTTGTACCTTACTTCATCACCTTATCAACATGAGATGATGACTAACAGACGCAAGTATTTTAATAGCTTTAGAAAACACATGAATCACGTAATAAGTGCCCATAAATTCCCTGGGGTCCCATCATCAGATATTGACTTGGTGACAATAGGCCCCCTGGGGAGTATAATATTTCGAATAAAAAAAGAATTTTGAAAATCGGTGAACATACATTAAAAAAATATACAGTCGAACATACCTGGGAGTTCAGAAAGGAGGACCTTCGTGAACTCTATCTAGATATAGAACAAATAGACTGGTCCCGGTGTTACGTAACCATGACGTAAATTGGGCCGTCCTTTTATGAAATACTGAATGATATTTTGGAGGCCGTGGTACCTAAAATGCAAGAGTCGAACTTACGATCACCCAAATTTATCTATACTCCGTGGTTTACAGCTGATATAATTTATTATGTAAAATTAAAATATTTCCATCACAAAAATTTAAAGAATTAGGACTGGAATTTAACCAGAAGATGTTCAAGTACTACCAAGGAATTGTCAAGGGTTGAATGGATGTCTAGTATGAGCGATACATGGCATCGGTAGGCAAGGACATTAGCTCAAACCCTTGTAGATTCTGGACTCATGTTAAGGACAGACGTAAGAGTAGACGCCAGTCTAAGACTTATCTTTTCGGCAGCAATAGCTTCGAGGCATCTGAGACAGTCAAGGTGTTTGCTACTTATTTTAGTTCGGTATTTAAAAAAGACGAGCCGAATCTAGATGTAGAGGCAGTTGACGGAATAGATATATATATAATCTTGCTCTACACCTAAAGTCATACCCCGCTGCTTGGAAAGATCTAGAGTTATTCAAGTTCCAAAATCCGTCTCTTCAAGAGTTGAGGATCATAGATCAATAGCTGTTGTCTGTTTTCGGTAAGATCTTAGAAGGTGCGATAAATTCTTGCATTCTTGGTCAGATCAATAATGTTTCCATGACGCACAGCATGGCTTTAGAAAGGCCCGTTTTACTCTAACTAATCACATATGCTCTGTAGATTTTGTATCAGAGCAAATGGATTTAAAAATGCAAGTAGACGCGTCATATTTTGACTTTAGTAAGGCCTTCGATGTGGTGAATAATGATCTGTTATTAAATAAAATGTCTGCAATGGCATTCTCACCTGAGTTATTAAAGTTATTTGCTAGCTTTTTACAAAACCGCCGACAATATGTTCGAATATCTGGCTATCGATCGGGTGATTGTTTTAGAAGGTCTGGAAAGAGCCAAGGTAGCACGCTTGGGCCCACTTTATTTCTTATCATGGTGAATGATCTTTCCGAAGTCGTCAGAGAGTCCAGGTGTCTGATGTTTGCAGACGATTTGAAGCTATTACATGCTATAGACGACAATCTGACTGCCAAGCACTTCAGAGGGATATAGATGCAGTGCACGAGTGGAGTAGAGCGAACCAGTTGGACCTGAATGTGTCCAAATGTAAAATAATCAGCTTCTCTCGGTCAAATAATCCTATTTTATCTAATTATTACCCAGGAGATTTTATAATCGACCGTGTTGATAATATAGGGGACTTAGGACTAACACATGACCGTCAGCAAACTTTCCGGGACCATATACTAGCAACTTGTAAAAAAGCGAATCAAATGTTGGGATTCATTATTTGAATGGCCTCTCAATTTCATGACATTAAAGTTGCCTTGGTACTGTACAATGCGTTTGTTCATAGCAGATTGGAATACAATGCGTCTATATGGGATCCAAAAGAAAAAAAAACTCTATTTGTACTAGAAAACGTGCAAAAAAGGTTTGCTCGATACTAGAGGATGTATGGATTCTATCCATACATGTACCCCTCTCTCTTTGTGTGTAGTATGGGTGGATTGAACTCCCTTGCTCGGCGACACAAAAACTTGCTTATCACCCTCTATTGCCAACTACTACGCGGTAAAGTGGATAGCCCGTCGGTGCTCTCGTCTATGATGTTGTTCATCCCTGAGCGCTGCGTGCGCGGCGCGGGGCGCGCCGGCTGTTCGCGCTGCCCCGGGTTGGGGCCGTCCGCACACAGCACGCCTCCAACGCACCCACTACAAGAGCCATAGCTCTTTTATACGACTTTAATAACAAATTCCAGGAAGCCGATGTATTTTCTGACGGCTGGGCATTATTATTAGATAAAATTATATATTTTTAAATTTATTGTAACTAATTATAAGTATAGACTATTGACATTTTATTTGATATTATTAGAACATAACATTTTGCATGAAATCCTACTCTATTTATACAGGCTGACTTTTAATTAGTTCTTGATAACAAAATATATGCATGTACTCGTGATTATAAACAACTTTCCCATAGAAACAAAAACATTTTGGTCCTCTACAATTTTTTGCCGATTTGATAACTTATCATTGTATCGAGGGCCAACAATCATCAATTTTTCATATTTGACAAATGGTTTCTTTGGGAAAGTTGTCTGTTATCACGAGTACATTCATATCCTTTGCTATTAAGAACTTATTATAAGTCACCCTATATAATGTAAGTTCACTGACTTGGTTAGAGCGCTTTGGTGTATACTATAAGCTGGCCACGTATTTTTGATAAATAAATAAATAAGGACTATATTTTTTAACGATTTAATTATAAATTTATAGTTATTAGATTTTTCCCTATACTTGTTATATATAAGACGGTATTACTTGCCAAAATTCATAGTTCTAGGTCAACGGAAAAGACCCTATAAATTTTGATTCCCTTGAGAGTATTCAAATATACGTTTTTTGCGGCATAAACGGCCGTATCTTTATTTTTACGTTACCTTAGAAGTTTGTTTTTTTCACAGCTTCAAGGGAATGTGGAGCGGAGTACCTATATGGATTCAATTTCAACTCTATAAGAATGGTAAAACGTGCCTATTTAGCCATAGTCTATAGCGTGCAAATATAAAATCACACAATCAACACCTAATCTATAATATATAAACTTTAGACAATACTACTTTAGTGAAAATTTTTATAGAATGTGCCATTACAAAAATTAGTGAAACAGAGGAAGGCGGGGTAAAATTGAATGGGGAAAGAATACGTTTTTTACGATTCGCAGATGGCATAGCTGCATTAGCAGAAACCACAAAAGACCTAGAAACGATTACTCGTAGGTACCTAAGTACTATGAATTCATATAATGTTTTATTTTTGGACTCGATCAAACGATAATCCTAATGTTCAGACCTTCACCCATTTTGTGAAATGTAAACTGTTTATTGTAACACAGGAGGAGGAAACAGTTACCACACATTTATTTTCAACTAGTGGTTGCCCGCGACTACCCCCGCGGATATCCCGTTTTCGCCGTTCCCGTGGGAAGTTCCCAAAATCCTTTTTGGCCCACGTCCTAATTGCTATATGTATTCTAAATTTCAGCGGTCAACTTTTCCTTTTATTTATACAAGATTAACCAGAAATCCCATAACCAAGAAAAACTTCCTCATTTTATCAGCACAAAACAAAACTATAAACCTAGCTGTTTATTGTGCTAACACCATATCTACAATCATTTGGACCGGACAATATTCAGAGGTGGAATAACGTTTTCTCTTTTTGTAGGTATGGAGAGTCCGTGTTATTCTTCCTTCTTAAAGTTCAGTACAAATTCGTACTAATATTATGAATGTGAAAGCTTGTATGTATGGATGTGTGTTACTCTTTCACGCTTCAACACCTTGAAGGATCGGGATGAAACTTGGCACACATACAGGTTAGGTTTGGAATAGGACATAGGCAAATTTTGACCCCGGTAAAAGTCTTACTCCTTCGTCTTAATCCTGTGAATGACATAGGATACATTTTTACCCGACTGGCCAAAAAAATAGGGGTGAAGTTTTTGTGAAGTCGGGTTTTACTTTTTATTAATTCCTAAAGTAAGTTATTTTCCCCGGTTTCAGCAAAAAGCAGAGGAGCTCCATGAGTGGCACCCGCGCGCGCGGCTAGGAACAGTTTTCTGGCCAATAGCAATATGATTACAATGAAAGTTTTGCTTTTAAAGAGTGATGCACTGTTGATGTCATATGTTTAAGTAGGAAACGCTGTTGAAACAAACAATAATTAAGATTAATTACCAAGCCGAATTGAATGCAATAAAACTTGAGCCGTGTTTAATTTGAAACATGTCATTAAAATTGTCCATAGCAATTGTTATAGCTGGGTATAGTTTTGGGTAGTTCAGTTGGATGCAGTTATAGTCATATACTATCCCAGTATGGGGAATATTGGTCTCAAGCAGACTTATAGGAGTTACATTACTCGAAGATTTGAGAAAGGTAAAGGATGATGTATTACCCGGAAACAATTTAAAAAACTTTCAGTGATAAATTAATCAAATCGCAAAAATACTTTGAGTGTTATTCCCTTTACGGTGGCTTATCGTAAATATATTTTTAAACTCTTAAACTGACATTGAATCTTCTATATAGGAATGTAAAGGTCACTAAATCACTCATCCACTCATTAAACACGAATTCTCGAATACAACTTGACCTATGAATTTTAAATTTTACAGGTACGTATATAGGTAGGAAATTTCAGCTAAGAACGGATTTTGCTACAAACCGAATACTTCTTCTTCAAATTTAACAGCTAATACTATTTTCGGTGAGGAATCTCCATTTTTTCTGTCCTCGACCATCATCTTTACCTCCCGATACGACACGTCAGCAACCATCTCCTTAATTTGTTCTAAGTAGTTTCGCCTTGGCCTTCCTCTACTTCTCCTTCCCTATATATTTCCTTCTATGATTGTTATCAGTAAACTGTCGTGTCGTACTAGGTGTCCCAGCATATTTCCTCTTCTATTTTCCATAGCCTTCAATAGGCTTCTTTTTTCTTGAATTATTTCAAGTACTTCTACGTTCGTTTTTTTGTCTGTCCAACCAATTCTCTCCATTCTCCTCCAGCACCACATTTCAAACACTTCCAATCTTTCTCTGTCCTGTTGAGTTAGTGTCCACGTTTTTGAACCATACAACGCAATGCTACAGATGTACGTTTTTATGAAGCGTTTTCTACTTTTGTGTGGCATTTTAGTAGTAAGTAGACTCTTTTTATTATTAAAAGCTGTGGATTTGACTATTAGTAATTGTTTTTTTTAGATGATCAATGTTTTTGTTTTGTTTGTGTTTATCTTGAGTCCAAATTCTCTGAATATTCTACCCATTCTTTCAACTAGTTTTTCTAGGTCTTTTGTGGTTTCTGCTAATGCAGCTATGCCATCTGCGAATCGTAAAAAAACGTATTCTTTCCCCATTCAATTTTACCCCGCCTTCCTCTGTTTCACTAATTTTTGTAATGGCACATTCTATAAAAATTTTGAATATCAACGGTATGACAGTGGACACCCTTGTCGAACTCCTTGTTTTATTTTTGCCTTCTCATATTCGTCTCCGATCTCTATTATGGTTTCTGGTATTTAATAATTGTGTCCTTGTAATCTAAACCTGCATCTTTCAAAACCCCCATAATCAGTTTTAAGTTCAACTTGTCAAAAGCCTTTTCCAAATCAATAAAAGCTAAGTGTTCGTCAGTGTTCAAATCTAGTCTTCTGTATACTATTAAAATGGCTAAAATGCTAAAATGGCTTCCCTAGTTCCTGTTTTTTTCTAAATCCATACTGATCTTTACCTACATATTCTTCGACTATTGTTCTCATTCTATTTTGGATGATTTTGAGTAACATTTTGGAGGCTTGTGAAGTTATGCTTAGTGTTCTGTGCTCTTCACATTTAAATGTTTTTTTTTTTTTGGGTATTGTGACAATTTTGCTAATTTTAAAATCTTCCGGAACTTTACCCGTTAAGTACATTTCCTTTATCAGTACAAAAATTTCATCTAGTATGGGATCACATTTTGCATATTTAATCAGTTCTATGTAAATACCCTCATTTCCTGCTGCTTTACCATTTTGAATACTGTTTAAGGCCTTATCGAATTCTTTTCTGAGAATAGGTGGACCCAAACTGTTTTCTTCTACGGACATAAACACTTTTATTACATCTTGCCCCTCGTATAAATCCTCTATACACTTTTTTCATCGTTTTGCTATGTCTTTGTTGTCACTTAGCAGTTTTCCTTCTTCACCAAGAACTGCGGTGCTTTTGGTATTATGCTTTTTGTTCATTTCTCTTATCACCTTATACGCTTGATCCATCAGACCTTTCTTGATATAGTTTTCTATCATCTCACAGGTGGCTTCGACGTCTTTTTCCTTGCTTTCCCTGCACCTTAAGATTATCTTATTTGTAATTTTTTTTATATAGTGCAATACTTTTCTCATCGCCATTGTTTCTCAGTTTCCTTCTTTCTAACATGAGATCTATAATTTCTTGTATGAGACAAGTTTCCCTAGGTATTCTCCGGCACTTGACTTAAGTATATCCCTAACGTTATTCCAGTTTTCTTCTATATTATTTACATTATAGCCTTCCTTATTTTTATAAAGTTCTATTGTGTCTAATAATTTAATACTTACTATATTGCACATTATGGTTACTACTGACAGGGTTAAGTTGCCCATAAAGTTTTTTTTTCTTTGTATGGGGTCGAAGGGTAATAAAGGTTACAAGTTTATATGAAGTCGTGGGCAAAAGCTATATCCACGGGGCGAAGCTGTGAGCAAAAGCTAGTTATGGATCTACCTATCTAATAATAAAATAAACCGAACTGCAATAAAACATTATTTAAACCATTATTAATTAATGCCTCTTACACCTACACATTTTTTTTATATAATGAGTCATAACTAGCCCCTACCCGCAGGTTCGCCTGCGTGGATATAGTTTTTATGACTGTTATCGAGGGTGCATCGTTTATATCGTTCAAAAAATCGCACAGAAAATAGCTATTTATGCAACTGTTGCATAATGAGGGGTATTTAACACGAGTGTGGTTTATGAAACGAGCGCAGCGAGTTTCATAAAAGTATACACGAGTGTTAAATACTAATTATGTACAGTTGCATACAATAGTTTATCTACACTCATACAACAAATTTAAATTATAGACAAAATAAAGTAATCATTGTTTATTGTAATAATTATTGACATTTTGTATGGTACAATTATTAAAGGTTATTTTAGTTGCTGTTTCAAGAATATCCGGGGGTGTCAAATTTTCGTCTATATCACTATCAGTTTCAGACATTTTACTGGGTTTTTAGTAAAAAAACTTGTAATAACGACTTACTTATTACAACGAATAACGAATTACATATTATACAAACTCCATGAGGAAAAATACAAACGTTAATGGCGCGAAAATAAATTTGCAGTAATATCGCACCGCGCATGCGCGCCGCCAAGGTTGCGTTCCGAAACACGCTAGTGTGCTCAAATAGAAAGCATCTGCGTAAAAATTTTAAAAAAAAACTTCATTTTGTTACAACTTTGCGATAACGAAATGAAATTTGTATGGATCCTTAGTCACGGCTCCATCGAAAGGTATATCATTTGCTTAGCGTTTCTGATAAGTAAATGAAGGATTTACGACATGAGTGTAGATAAAAGGACTTTTTTTCCCAGTCTTCAATTTTCCCGGAATTTTTTTTAAATTTCTTAAAAACGTTATTCGGTCTATATTTATTATTTACATATAATGAAAAATGACATGTTTTTTTTTAAATAGCCAAATCGGTCCAACCGTTCTCAACTAATGAGATGCGCTAATCAAAGAGCAGCATTTAGTTTTCAATTAAATTTATTACTTACTAGCTTTTGCCCGCGGCTTCGCCCGCGTTGACATCGTTTTTGTGACTGTCTTAGAGGGCGCGCGGTGCGCGAGCCGCAACATGGATATGAATTTTCTTCAAATCCCTCGGGAACTATGTCAGGATATGCTTATTAATAAATCATGTCATTTCCCACCCCCTCAACCATCTCTGTGCAAAAAATCACACAATCCATTGTTCCGTTGCGGTGTTAGAGAAATTAACCAAAAAAGAGTATATTTTCAGTTCCCTCTGGGACTGCATTGGGCTATGCTATTTTCACGGGATAAAAAGTAGCCTATGTCCTTCCTTGTGACACAGGCTACCTGCATGCCAAATTTCATCAAGATTGGTTAAGGTGTTGAAGCGTGAAAAGGTAACAAACAAACAAACACATTTTCACGTTTATAATATTAAGTAAGGATAAGTAAGGACTTTTATTATTCGAAAAATATACAAAAATAAAATAGATAACATATTCAGCGCTTATCTATATAAAGAAATTAAAGAATATTTTGTTGCAGTCAAGTTTTTTATTATTTATGTAGATACTAGTTGATATTGCAGCTCCGCCCGCGTGGACATCGAGGGTGCGCGGTGCTCCGGCTCGCAGGGCTTTTTTTGTTATAAACCTTCCCTGACATGCGCAAAATAACGCACCAAACTTTCATCGTAATCGGTCGAGCCGTTTTCGAGTTTAAGCGAGACTAACAACAGCAATTTATTTTTATATATCAATATTTTAAAATACTTAAAAATATATGGAAAAATATAACAGAGAAAGAAGACTGAACAAACTTACCAAAAGATTTAGAAGAAAAAAAACTTGTAAAAAAATACAACAGCGACAGAGGGTTAAATGTTCCCACGCAACTTCCGCCGCGTCCACAGAGTCACCAACGTCAACACTGCACTTGCTCGCGGGATAACTGAACTGCACAGAACAGTACGCGCGCCTCGCGCCTCGCGCCTCACGCCGCGCCACTGCGGATATTATTTCAGTTATGTTTAGTGAAACGTTTCGCAACTCATTCACGTCCGCGGTGCCACTAGTGCCACCACTGCCACCGCTGCCACCGAAAGCGCACGAGATCGGAGGCAGTTCGGAGCCGGCACCGATCTGTGGGTTGTCTTTCGATACATAAACAAACCGAGAAGCGAGATGAAGCTAGCTGCGATCCGAGGGCCCTACTATTGGCTCGAGTAGACTTGAGAAGACAGAACTGTTATCTCCGCCAAGCTGTCTGTCTGTCTGTCAGCGGGCTGCATTTCATGAACCGTAATAGGTAGACAGTTGAAATCCCACTGTGTTTTTTTATTGCTGCTATAAGAATAAATAAAAAAATATGGAAGCTCCATCCACAACTGGCACCCTCAGCATAGTTTCACCTGATGGTAAGTTGCGTTGAGGAACTGATCATCTTATCTTCAAGGCAAATAGTTTAAATCCTAACACAACCTTTAGGCGCCATCATTACTCGTCTTCGTCAAACGTACTTACTGTCGATATTGTTAGCACCGCGCAATAGGGTACCATTGCCTGGCACGGAACCCTAAAATGGACACTTTTGATGGATTGAAGTTAGAAAACGATAGTCAGACGAGTGTGAAACAAATAGTAGGATCTTTATTAGCGCCAGTGCGATGTATTCGAAACTTCCGCGTCTGCGCGATGGGGTCGAGAGATCCTTCGGACGGAGCCAATTTGAACATTATCTCGTTGCGTGAAAGTCCAAGAACTCGTCGTAAATATCCTACCCTAAACAGACTGCCGAGGCTAGAGCAAAAAGCTGTGACACGATAATGAGCTGAGAGACAAAGCAGTTGGGCACAATTTTAGGCAGGTTAGGGTGGTTAGGGTCACGTGGCACGTGCAGTAGAGGGGCTGCCGAAACGAGTGCAGTTTAGTGAACTAGGGGTGAACTTACGGCAAGCGAGGCGACCCCTCCGAGTTAGGTTAGGTTACAAAACAAATAGGAGATGTTATACCAATCGATTTGAATACAAATCTGTACGCTGAATATCCTTAAATAAAACTTATGCTAGGGGTTTGTATTTTCATATGTTACTAAAAGTTTTTACTATAGGATAAAACAAAATTGTTGATTAGATAGATCCTTATTAGAACTAAATCTTCACAGATATTCTGCAGTATTCCGTAGTCCTACCAGGCCCCTTTTAAAATGGTCCGTCCATCCGTTTCTTTACACTTACCTTAACAGGGGCATAACTTTTACATTTTTGAATCAAATTGCATGAAATTTTAAACAATGAAGTTTTACACAAGAATGGTTTAGATATACATACAATTTTAATTTTACACATGCCAACGTGTCTCCTCCACATGTAAGCAGTGTGTGAGCCGCAAGCGGCCCGCTGGGGTTTTTCCGGTTCTGTAGTCGACAAGGAACCCTTATAGTTTCGCCATGTCTGTCACCTGTCCGTCTGTCCGCGGCTTAGCTCAGATACTATTAGCACTTTAGTACTAGAAAGCTGTAATTTGGTATGAGTATGCCTATTTCTAAAAAAAACTATTTTCGGAAAAAACAAATTCAAACTTTTAGGCCCAGTAGTTTCGGAGACGAGGGGCGACGGAGAATGGTCAGTTTACGCTTATTTTCTTAAATACTTAAAAAAAATTTGTTAAAGCATTATATTTGAGCTTCACACAACAAGCCCTTTTAGTTCTTAATAGTATAAAATTGCCGATTCAGTTTTTGAAATTCAATGCCAATTTTTATTGTTAAAAAAAAATGTTTTTAATAAGTGTACTTATGGAGACACTACTTATGGTCTTAGTGGCATGTCTTTCATGTTCCTATCTCCTGGGCTATGTACCATTGAATGGAACAAATGCGTTTTAATTAATAGTTAATTTTCTTGAAATTACCTAAATAGACGAAATCTTATGCGGAGTATTTCCAAATATGACATCAGTAACGAAGCGACTGCTGCGATAACTCTAGAGCTTTAAAATTCATTCATTCATATCAGCTCATATACGTCCCCACCGAGGGACTCGAGCCTACCCTGAATTAGGGCGATCGGGCCTTAGTCGACCACGCGGGCCCAGTGCGGGTTCTATGCGATTTATTGAGGTGAAAAAACGCGTCTTCATGGGTTGAAAGCCACCGCACTCTCAAAATATCTAAATAATAGGCACACATTTATCAGCTATTAATTTCTAATAGTCTAATGCTATTTGGAGAATAGATTTTATTTTAATAACTATTTCTTTAATGATAATTTACTACTTTAAACCTTTTTTATTCAATCGGCAATTGCATACTAAACACCTAATATGTCACACAATATAGTTTTTTTTTCTAATTAACCCCCAAAAAATGGCCCCCATGTTCAAATTTCATTTATATATATATACAGGTCCGTCTTTGGGTCAACGACTTACGTATGTGTACCAAATTTCTACGGGATCGGCCTAGTAGTTTCGGAGCAAATTGGCTGTGACAGACGGACGGACGGACAAACATGCGAGTGATCCTATAATATTTCTAGTTCTTATCCTTTTGAAGTAGGGAATCTTAAAAATAATTATCGGAATCTATCCAGGAGTTTTGGCGTGACACGGGCAGCGCAGGACCGGGCGTCGTCGTGGAAGTCCTGACATTTTCAATTTTCGAGAAATACGGTCTGGTTCTACGCGGTTCATTTTAGTTTGAGAACACCCGCTAGACTAAGTTCTTTCATTTGAGCAATTGCCCATCGAAATTGGTTGAGTTGGAGAGAAGGTAGGCGCATTCTCGCACACCGCACACCGCACGAGAAGGAAGGCCAGCCGCTGGCGCGGGTCGCGGGTCGCCCTCCGCGCACTCTCCATGTCCATTGCGGCGGAGCAGCGCGGCTCCTCGTCGTACATTTTGCTCACGACAACGGCTATCGCCCTAGGTGAATAGAAAATAAAGGCTATGATTTCAGGGCGAAAACTATTTTCATAGTTTTCACCAAAGATTTTCGGGTTTTAGTTTTTGAAACTTATATTTTATTTCCATTTTTTTGTGCTTCGAGCCGCCCCGCCTCGCTTCCCGCTTGCCGTGTCGCTAAATGTACCGCACACTTATATCACTTGTGAGACCATTTGTTAAGAAATCAAAAACGTTTGCTTATGTTATATATAAGGTGTAACAAAATTAGCTGAAACTATTTTAACAGGTGCTTCTATACATGAAACTGAACAACTTTCCCCATGGAACCCATAGTCAAATCGCAAAAAAATGTGGCTCTCCCATACCAACTCGATCAGCTGATCAGCCAACTTAGTATGGGATTTCAGTTTCATGGGTAGAAGCACCACTTAAAATAGTTTCAGCTGTAAATAGTAATAGTACTTCAATATACATACTGGCGACCCGCCCCGGCTTCGCACGGATTCAATGTAGATACTATATGGGACAGTGTGGAGACAATTTTATGATTAGTCTATACTACAGGATATCTTTGTATACAATGTTACCGCCGACCGCTGCCAACCGGGACGAAACGTACGGCCCGCCAGCCGCTACGCCTCCGCATTTTAAAATCTCTGCTTCTAAGATAATTATCCATTTTTTGATCTACATGAAATGTACAACGTATGTACCTAATATATTTATTTGGATTCAGAATACTGTATTGTAGTGTATTTTACACTAATAAAATAGCTCGGTAAATAACACATATTTTTAATTTAAAGATAAAAATGGTTACTGTGGGTTATCCTTAGCAGATAAATATATGCCATTGCGGACTTTAAAAAGATTTTTTTTAAGATATAACTATTCCGTAGTACATCAATTTGATCCATCTCGTAAGGTGTAGCCAGCATTTGCGATTTAAGCGCACAAAAATATGTTTGTCTATCTATTGCTGAAAACTGCATTAAAATCGGTTCAGTAGTTTAAGAGATCTAAGCGAACAGACAGCGGAAGCGCCTTAATTTTCAACCGACTTCAAAAAGGAGGAGGTTCTCAATTCGACTGTTTTTTTTTGTATGTTTGTT
Source organism: Coleophora flavipennella (assembly GCA_947284805.1). NCBI lineage: Eukaryota > Metazoa > Arthropoda > Insecta > Lepidoptera > Coleophoridae > Coleophora > Coleophora flavipennella. The sequence goes on from OX369299.1 coordinate 10,018,457, forward strand.
ACGCGATATCTCCGCCGTTTGTGAACCGATTTTCAAAATTCTTTTTTTATTTGAAAGAGTATACTCCCGAGGTGGTCCCAATGTCACCAAGTCAGGATCTGATGATGGGATCCCAGGGAAATCGAGAGCAACCCTCAAATTACTCCTTACGTAGGCAATTATTACGTGATTCATATGTTTTCTAAAGCTATTAAAATACTTGCGTCTGTTAGTCGAGAACAACCCTCAAATTTTATAGGCACAAATTACGTGTTTCGGGTATTTCCTAAAACTATTCAAGTTTTGGCGTCTGGTAGTCATCATCTCATCATCATCATCATCATCAGATGAGCTGATGAAAGAAGGTACAACTCCTTAACGGTTAGGAGTTGGAGGATAATTCTTTAAAAATTTTACGTAGACCGATAGTTGTATTCTTTCAGGTTATTCAGATGAGCTGATGATGGAAGATTTAACTCCTTAACTTTCATCCTGTTGAAATGATGATGGAAGCCACAGGAATCTGTATCTGTTAACGAAACACGTGCATTATGAATTATGATTTGATGGTTCCTATTGGCGAGTGGGTGATTCGGTATAACGTTGTTAGATAGATAGCATTATCCACAGACTTAAGATATATGGTTTGTGGCATTATCACTAAAAATAAATAAAATAAAAATAAAAGTTTAAAAAACTTAAAAACCGACTTCAAAATGAAACCTAAATTTATTTTTGAGGTAGCAATGCCATCGAATCTAAAACATTTGATACGTAGTAGCTGTGTGCTGATACCGACCTCAAAAATAAATTTAGGCCCCTAATTTAATTCCTACCCACCTTTAATTTTGTTATTGTTGGTTAATGTCGTGTATCTAAGTATAATAATAATTATTTCATACTTTTAAGTGAATTTCATTTTGAAGTCGGTTTTTAAGTTTTTTAAACTTTATTTTTTTTACTATGTAAAGAAAAGTATAGAGAATATTATATATCTTTGAATTTTTCAGTTTTTCTGTACCATAATATATACGTATTATACACATAAACCTTCCCCTTTAATCACTCTATCTATTGCTGTAAACTGCATTAAAATCCGTTGAGCAGTTTAAAAGATCTAAGCGAACAGACTGCGGAAGCAACTTCATTTTATACTATGTAAAGAAGATGTATGAAAGATAAAGATGTCTCGTTATAAATCTTTGAATTTTTCGGCTTTTCTGTACTATAATGTGTATGTATTATATATATAAACCTTCGTCTTGAATCACTCTATCTACTGCTTAAAACTGCATTAAAATCGGTTGAGTACTTTAAAAAATCAAAGCGAACAGACAGCGGAAGCGACATCATTTTTTGTAATATGTGTGAAAGATAAAGATGTATCACTATAAATCTTTGAATTTTTCGGCTTTTCTGTACTATAATGTGTATGTATTATACATATAAACCTTCCTCTTGAATCACTCTATCTATTGCTGAAAACTGCATAAAAATCCGTTGAGCAGTTTAAAAGATCTAAGCGAACAGACAGCGAAAGCAACTTCATTTTATACTATGTAAAGAATATGTATGAAAGATAAAGATGTCTCTTTATAAATCTTTGAATTTTTCGGCTTTTCTGTACTATAATGTGTATGTATTATACATATAAACCTTCCTCTTGAATCACTCTATCTACTGCTTAAAACTACAATAAAATCGGTTGAGTACTTTAAAAGATCTAAGTGAACAGACAGCGGAAGCGACATCATTTTTTGTAATATGTATGAAAGATATAGATGTCTCATTATAAATCTTTGAATTTTTCGGCTTTTCTGTACTATAATGTGTATGTATTATATATATATAAACCTTCGTCTTGAATCACTCTATCTACTGCTTAAAACTGCATTAAAATCGGTTGAGTACTTTAAAAGATCTAAGCGAACAGACAGCGGAAGCGACATCATTTTTTGTAATACGTATGAAAGATAAAGATGTTTCATTATAAATCTTTGAATTTTTCGGCTTTTCTGTACTATAATGTGTATGTATTATACATATAAACCTTCTTCTTGAATCACTCTATCTATTGCTGAAAACTGCATTAAAATCAGTTGAGTACTTTATAAGATCTAAGGGAACAGACAGCGGAAGCGACTTCATTTTATACTATGTAATAATTATAAAGAAAGATTAGAATAAAACCTTTTTTCTGTAGTACCTACCGACTAATTTTATTTTTATATTGTGTTATTTTAATTGTATAGTATGTGCAATAAAGAGAATTTGAATTATCTTTTTTTAAACTGACAGTACAATTTTGACAGTAATAGACAAAGTTAGCGCGATCGCAATTTTCTCATTTTTAGCGGTAATATTACAGATTTTCGTCGAAATTGACGTCAATTTCTCCTAAACGATAGAAAACCCAAAGTTGATTGATGATGTTCCTTAAAGTCAAAAGCTATTAGAAACACGATTGAGCAGTTTTAGCTCGATAGAAAAAATCCCAAAAATAGGTCTACACCATTAATTTTAACTCTAGTATGCATACAGAGCGGGGAGGTCCACTGTGTCGCTAACGCGCGAGTTGGTGGCCCGCGTGGTGGCGGCGTGCGAGCGGCGCCGCCGTGTGGGCATCCTGTGTGGCGACCTCTCGCGCGCTTTCCACGTGGCCGACCACTCCGTTCTCGCTACCAAGCTTCACTACTATGGAATGCGTGGCCCAGCCCACTCTCTAATGTGTGATTTTATGCGAGATAGAAGTCAGGTTGTTACAGGTGATAGTGGCAAAGTTAAATCATATGAAAATTTCATCAAGATGGGTGTAACTCAGGGTTCATCTCTATCAAACATCACTTTTTCAATACTGATAATAGACTTACCTGGTTCTATCACAAACTGTGAGGTATTTATGTTCGTTGATGACGTTGCCTCTGTTGTACACGCCGATTCAGTCCCTCAGCTGGAGTCTCAACTGAACAGTGTAGCTGGGCAGTTGGGACACTGCTTTGATATAAACGGTCTAGTATTGAACCTGACAAAAACCCAATTCCTTCATATCAACCTCTCTGGTCATACAATTGGTAAGATTCATGTAAACATAGATGGTGTTAGCATAAGCCAAGTAAGTGTAACCCCCTTCCTGGGTTTCACTCTTGACAGTGGCCTAACCTAGAACCATCAATTGACAAACTATGCAGTTAACTAGGACAAGCTTGCTTCGCTTTGAGTGGGGTATCATCTACTCTTCCAAAAGATATTACTAGGAACTGCTACTTTGCAACTGTCCACTCCCTACTCCAATATGGTGTTGATATCTGGGGTCAGGCGGCGGACTGGCATCGAGCCTTCGTCCTCCAGAAACGAGCGGTAATAATAGTTGCCCGCATCAAAGCTGGTGAGTCAGCACAACCTCATTTCATTAAACTAGGTAAGTATACTCACGCTTCCTAGCCTTATCATATATGTCCGAGCGCAAGGACGTGGCGTAACCTATGCATGCGTCGAAGCACCGTGTGTTTTATCTTGAAACGTCAAGCGGTTAGCCAGGGTAGTAATAATAGTCATCTTTGGCCAAGGCGTGGTCGGTGCGAAACCGGAACCAAGTTTTAGTTGGTAGTGTTGTTACTTGTTTGTTAGCCAATCAGAATCGTTGTGATTATCGAACCATTAAATGACAATGCAGCCAACCTACAGAGGCTATGACAGAGGCGTCAATTATTTTACGAGCACTTTTTATCGAGCAGCTGAACTGTCAACTTGGGAAGCCAGCCCCGTGCCGAACTCATCGTAGTCTATAAAATAATCGATTTTCATCCGAATCATCGTAAAGCCTCGTGTTGCAAACGTGTGTGAATATTGATTGTACACTCCAAAACTTCTCAAAGACGAGTTTATTTCTTAGATCCGGCCAAAACCCATCTTCTGATCCGAAATATACAACACGGCAATCTGCACCACAGAATAAATTAATAGTTATAAGCCGACGCGATGATCACAATAGGTACTGCCTTCGCAACGGAAATAAGCTGAAACCCATACCACATCGCCTAGCCAAGTCTGACAGGGTGACACGTACGATGGGACCTGCGTTTTACAACCATCTACCAGAGGACATACAAAATGCTCCTTCTCTTTCAATATTCAAAATTAAATTAAAGGGATGGTTGTTCGAGAAGGCATTCTACAGCCTGGGAGATTACTTAAATGAAAATAAAATAAAATGGTGTAATATTAAATTAGTAAAATAAAATAAAAATTGACATGTGTAATTATTATAATATTATGGTATTTAAGTAAGATACAGCATACATTTGATATAATGTATAATAATTTATATAATTGGACTTGTAACAAAATTGTTACCAATAAAGATTATGATTATGATAATATTTTGAAGTGTAAATATTAAAACATATATACAAAGTGAGTAATGTTTTTTTTTTTACTTTAATTGTAGTTTTTGATTGAAACGAAAAACCATTTAAAAAATGTGGTTATTTTATTTACTCTTTACACGTAAAGAAAAGACAGAGACAACTGTTCCAATCAATTCCTCGCCTTAAAACGCACAGTAGTACATTTTGTGAGCAGTTGTTATAATTTCATTCATGGGTGTTGGAAAGAAAACGAAAAGTGCTCGGAGGATGTATGAAAGCTAGGTGTGAACATTCAACGCGCACATTCTCGCACACCGCGCGCGCAACATCGATGGCGAGCCGCTTGCGGATTGCCCACCGCGCACCATTAATGCAGTACGGGTCCTCCTCGTATATCAATGAATACTCAATACCCCGGAAATCCAGCCACCGCTCCATTGTATGACTAACAATATGGTTTTAAATTTTAATTTGTTGCTTCAAAGAAATCAACCAGCAACACAAGTTTTAATAAAAATTAAAGGCGCCCACATACAAGAAACGTATTTTTTAAAGTTTTTTTGCTTTTGATCTTGCTCTATTACAAAAACGGTTATACATACAATGGTGCAGCTACTTTAGGATAGGTATCACAACGAATAATGAAAATTGGCCAAATGTGAATCGTAACAGCGTACTCGAGTGAATGAATAAAAATATCATTTTCTGTTGCTTGCATTGATGTCTTTTGTTTATAATGTGAATAAGTATCATTGTCATAGTTGTGTGGAGAGCTGCGGCGGTACGGAACCCTTGGAGCGCGAGTTCGACTCGCACTTGGTCTTATTTTTTCAGGTTGATTTTAAACAAAAACTACGTAATTTTAAACCAGAATTCAATTTATTACACAAACTTTAGTATAGGTAAATAAGTATAATAAAAGCTGTATATACCATAAAATTGACAACTATTCATAAGTATAGCAGATTGGTCAATGTGTTAATTAAATGCATCCAAAATACTAAATTTTAAGGTAAGTAGGCTAGACAATATACATAGTACCTAAATAATATTATATTATTACAACACTAATTGTGAGGGTGAGGGGGGAGCTCGGGACAATTAATTAAAGGTAGGAGGAGTAGGCAGATAAGTCGATTTGTGACTAAGTAAGCCCTTGGCATCATCTCAACTGACGGTAAGTGACGATGATACCGAAGATAGAAGCGGGCTTACCAATATTCCGTTAAGAGGCATAAAGTTATGTCATTTAGGCACTCTTTGTTTGAAGTGGATACTACTTTGTTTGGGGTCAATCACACCCGGAACAACTTTTTTAACGCAGGAGCATTTTATTTCTGCTTAGGGATTATGTTATGTTAGTGTTTAATAAATCGATATAATAAATCTTTTGAAATCACCTCGTAAGCAAATGTACCGACGTGAATTCCTACCTTTGAATTGTTATTTTTCAATAATTTTACGGCTCTGTAATGAAGCCCTATTGATCTACTGGTAGACTTAAATAATTTATTTCTTCTTTTATTCTCGAATCTCGACTTGTAAGGCTGCTGGTGCCAAGGCACAGCTGCAGGTGTAAAGAGGCCACATTAGAAGTATCCACCTAAATAGTTAACGGTAGTATCTCGGACGCAACCCGCTGCCTTTTGACGCAAATAAATAGAAATGTTATTAATTGATCACGGGCAAAATACATATGCCCATTTAAAGTAAAAAATTGTAGGTACTTTAAAATTTCATAAATTTTATTCTTATTTTTATAATTGGTGCTTAAACATAAAGTATGTCACGTACGTACGAGTACTTATCTAAAATACACACAAAATATTTTCCTTTTTTTATTCAAGTAAAAGCACAAAGTCTTTACGCTCATATCTTAGAATAGGTAACTTTTCAACCGACTTCAAAAAGGAGCAGAATCTCAATTCGACTGTTTTTTTATGTTTGTTACGCGATATCTCCGCCGATTGTGAACCGATTTTCAAAATTATTATTTTTTTCGAAAGAGTATACTCCCGAGGGGGTCCCATTGTCACCAAGTCAGGATCTGATGATGGGATCCCAGGGAAATCAAGGGAACCCTGAAATTTTAAAGGCATGTTTTACGTGTTTCTTGTATTTTCTAAAATAATGAAAGTATTTTCGACTGGTAGTCATCATCTTATGTTGATGAGCTGATGAAGGAAGGCACAACTCCTTAACGGTTAGGAGTTGGAGGATAATTCTTTAAATATTTTACGTAGATACGTACGTACGTAAAGACCGATAGTTGTATTCTTTTAGGTTTTTCAGATGAGCTGATGATGGAAGATTTAACTCCTTAATTTTCATGCTGTTGAAATGATGATGGGAGCCACAGGAATCTGTATCTGATGAAACACATGCATTATGATTTAATGGTTTCTATTGGCGAGTGGGTGATTGGGTCTAACGTTATTAGATTAATAGCATTATCACTAAAAATAAAGAAAATAAAATTAAAAGTTTAAAAACTAAAAACCGACTTCAAAATGAAATTCACTCAAATGATTTTTGTTTAATATACATTAACCAACAATAACGAATTCAAAGGTGGCTACGAATAAAATTAGGGACCTAAAATTTTTTTTGAGGTCGGTGTCAGCAATGCCATTGAATCTTAAACATTTGAAACGTAAGTGCTGGTACCGGCCTCAAAAATAAATTTAGGCCCCTAATTTAATTCGTACCCACCCTTGATTTCGTAATTGTTGGTTAATGTCGTGTATTTAAGTATATTAAAATTATTTCATACTTTTAAGTGAATTTCATTTTGAAGTAGTTTTTTAAACTTTTAATTTTATAGTTAAAGATATTGGATACATACTGTTCTCATTTCTTTCAATTGATTAGATTTGCATGATGTGTAATCGAAATTTGATATTTTTTTAGAAAATTTATAGGACTGCATACCAAAAAGAAAGCCCCTCTATGTCCGTTTGTCTGTCCGTCTGGCAAGACTGTTTTTCTTAGAAACAGCTAAATTTAATGTAACAAGTTTAAACTTAAAGCAAACGTTCGTACCCAAGTAGCATAATGAGCTGTATATCAACTGTATTTCAGTTTATTTTTAAACTAAAATCTGTATATTCAGGCTGTATAAAGTCTGTATTTAAGCGGTCGTACAGCCCTCATAAGTGAAAAGAGGGCTCATATTATTTACGTTAGTGGAGCTGTATAGTAGCTGTAGAAGCAATGGAGACGCTGTATATTAGCTGTGTTAGTGCTGTTATTCAGTGTACAAAGAAAAAAAAATACACTACCAGATATTATATTGTAGGTATCTTGTATAGATTAGTGTATTTAAAGAGAATTACATTCTTACTAATATTATAACGCGAAAGTTTGTAAGTATTGTTGTTTGTTACTCTTTCACGCCACAACAGATAAACGGATCTGTATGAAATTTGGTAGGTAGACAGATTAAGACCTAGATTGACATATTGGCTACTCATTTCCACGCACGCGAGCCGCTTGTGGCTCGTGCACTGCGCACCCTCAAATACAGTCATAGAAACTATGTTCACGAGAGCCAAGCCGCTGGCAAAAGCTAGCTAGTAAAGAATAAAAAAATATTAATTTTTATATTTTAGAAAATATAAAAATTATTGTTTTTTATTCTTTACTAGCTAGCTTGTAGAAAACACTGTATAATATGTCAACACATTTATAAAGTGAAATTACTGACACCAAAATAAAATTTGGACTTGGATATCTGGTTTTAATTAAGGAATAGAAAGTGCAGATTTTAATTTATTGTGAACCTTTATATATTTTTTATCAAAAAATACTCACGCGCCAGCAAAACAATCAAGCTGTACATGAAGAAATTGTAATGTTATTATTAAATAAAAAAAAGTAAAAGTAAATGATTGTTTTTAAGATAAGAATTAAAATTATGTTTAAAGTAATAGATATGTAGGACGAAGTGATCATTATTTAAGCTGGTAATCATGATACGGATTTAGCTATTGTCAAATTTTAATATTCCTTTCATTATAATTTAAATGTGGTTCATACATTTGCAAAATGGCGATATTTACTTAACAGCCTAAACGATATTTGGAGAAAGGTATAATTAAGTAATGGATTCTGTTATACAGCTTTTGGCTTTTTATAAGCTTTATAATAGAATAATTTTATCATTTAGGCTGTATGTAAGTTCTTTACTCATAACTTATAATGCTTTTAGAGATACAAATAAGAAGTGAAAAACGCCGTGTCCAAAATGATATACCTCTTATCCACACTTTTTAAATCCTCCTCTTGACTGCACCCGATCTTTTTTTTCCCCAATTATTGATATTAATTTATTGACCACAATGAAAATTAACATGCAATCGCGCGACTGAGAATATTAATACAAACTTAAGCTGTAATATAGCTATCAGTTATTACCCGACTGCGCTAGAAGGAGGGTTATGTTTTTCGAGAGTATGTATGTATCTATGTATGTATGTATAATTGTTTGTCACAAAACATAAATAAATCTTACCCGAAATGGGTCCTTTAGAGAGTACAAGTAATTAAATAAATATTTAATAACAATTTGTGATGGTTAGGATGAATAAAAAGATGATCGAATTGTTGTTTTGAAATCAAATGTCAGCGCATGCGTACAAGAATAAATAGATGGAATGAAAACAGGTCGAATGTAAGAAGAACGAATAACAGCGTAACGCGTTACAGTACCGGGGGGGGGGGGTTGAAAAAAAAGTCTTATAGAGGCTTTTATTCTTGAAAAAATAAAAGTTTAAAAAACTTAAAAACAGACTTCAAAATGAATTTCACTCAAAAGTATGAAATAATATTATTATACTTAGATACACGACATTAACCAACAATAACGAAATCAAAGGTGGGTAGGAATTAAATTAAGGACCTAAATTTATTTTTGAGGTCGGTATCAGCATGCAGCTACATATGTACTCGTATCAAATGTTTTAGATTCGATGGCGTTGCTGACACCGACCTCAAAAAAAATTTTAGGCCCCTAATTTAATTTCTACCCACCTTTAATTTCGTTATTGTTGGTTAATGTCGTGTATCTAAGTATAATAATATTATTTCATACTTTTGAGTAAAATTCATTTTAAAGTCGGTTTTTAAGTTTTTTAAACTTTTATTTTTATTTTATTTATTTTTAATGATAATGCTATCTATCTAACAACGTTATATACCCAATCACCCACTCGCAAATAGGAACCATCAAATCATAATTCATAATGCATGTGTTTCATTAACAGTTACAGATTCCTGTGGTTTCCATCATCATCTCAACAGCATGAAAGTTAAGGAGTTAAATCTTCCATCATAAGCTCATCTGAATAACCTGAAAGAATACAACTATCGGTCTACGTAATTTTTTTAATGAATTATCCTCCAACTCCTAACCGTTAAGGAGTTGTACCTTCCTTCATCAGCTCATCTGATGATGATTATGATGACGAGATGATGACTACCAGACGCCAAAACTTCAATAGTTTTAGGAAATACATGAAACACGTAATATGTGCCTTTAAATTTGAGGGTTGTTCTCGATTTCCCTGGGATCCCATCATCAGATCCTGACTTGGTGACAATGGGACCCCCTCGGGAGTATACTCTTTCAAATAAAAAAAGGATTTTGAAAATCGGTTCACAATCGGCGGAGATATCGCGTAACAAACATACAAAAAAAAAAACATACAGTCGAATTGAGATCCTCCTCCTTTTTGAAGTCGGTTGAAAACATACAAGATGTGAAGAATAATGAAGTACGAGTACAATTGTGTAAACAAATGAATGATTACTGAGTAAGCGCTACACCTGTAGATGTAGATGGGCCAGCAAGCTGGACCATCTACAAATTAACAGTGACTCCATTCTTGCTTTTCACTCAGGTCAAATACAAAATTAAAATAATCGACCAAGTGTTTGTCGGACAACGCATACTGTAGGGTTCCAGAGTAATATTTGAAACTGTTTGTCTCAGAGTACCCTAAATGATGTTCCTAGGGCCCTAGTTTAGAAACACCCAGGGACACATTTTTAACGACTGACGAGCCTCTCCTCGGGAACAAATATGTTGTTAGGAAGCACCACTTCATTTAAAAAGACCAGTTCAATGATACCCCACACAAGGGGAGGTTGTACAAAAATATGTTTTCGTACGCTTTTATTTAGTATGGGTCATGGGAGGCACCGTAAAATAGCCTTATACCTTAATTATTTTTTGACAGACTTCGGTCAAATAGATTTAATAGAAGCATAGAAATATGAATATGTGATATACGGAAATGACGAAAATTATGAGGGTTCCTTTTTTTCAATTTTTTATCCGGAACCCCAATAATTGTGTGACTACAATGACTAATGAGCACCTAATCCCCGCGACACATTGAAATTTGTTTCGCTATCTAATTTACAATGGATAAACACTTCCTATCGCTATCTAGGTACATGTTGTAAAATCTAACACTCGCCGCTCGCCCCTCGCTCCTCGCCCCGGAGCTATCTGTTTGTAAACGTATAAGGTAGGTAATGTAAAATACGCGTGGCTACCTATTGGGCCAATAAGATATAAAATAACAAGAGTCAATATTCAAACCATCGATTCGAAAAGAAGATGTAAAATGTTATGTCGAAACTTGGGCTGTGTCACAGTCTCTCCAGCGGTGCCAAATTTACTATCGATATATCGAGGTACTGAAGTACTTGTATGAAAACGCCACCATGTCGGTTCGCCTCCAGGATCAAAACTCGGAACCTATCCAGCTGCAGCGAGGGGTGAGACAGGGAGACGTTATATCTCCGAAACTGTTCACCGCCGTCCTGGAAGATGTTTTTAAGCTTTTGGACTGGGGTGGACTCGGCATCAATATCAACGGCGAGTACATCACCCACCCTCGATTCGCTGACGATGTCGTGGTCATGGCTGAGACTATGGACGACTTAGGCACAATGCTCGATGGCCTCAGTAGAGCCTCTCAACAAGTGGGTCTTAGAATGAACATGGACAAGACGAAAATTATGTCAACGTCCGTGTCATACCTACTTCTCTGAAGGTTACCGAATTTGTGCAATGGAGCGTGCTACACTCGGAGTTTCTCTGCGTGATCAAATCAAAAACGAGGACATCCGTAGGAGAACCAAAGTAACCGACATAGCTCTCAGAATTGCTAAACTTAGGTGGCAGTGAGCGGGGCACAAAGCTTGTAGAACAGATGGCCGTTGGAGCAGTAAAGTTCTCGAATGGCGACCGCGAACCGGAAAACGTAGCGTAGGTAGGCCTCCCACTCGGTGAGCCGACGACCTGGTGAAAGTCTCGGGAAGCCGCTGGATGCGGGCAGCACAGAACCGGTCGTCATGGAAATCCTTGGGGAGTCCTATGTCCAGCAGTGGACGTCCGTCGGCTGATATGATGATGATGAATGTAAAATGTTATTCAAATCACAGATCTTTGAACATAATTATAGTCTTATAGGTAGTGAGATCAAAAAAGTGAAGATAATTTACAAAACTTTAACACATCAGCCCAAAAATCACACACACATACATGCATTAGATAACATTGGTATCTTAATAGTATTATCATGAATAAAATTTATCACTTATAAGCTAAGGTCAAGGTCTGATATCCGCTCGAGGTGTGACTGTGTGAGGGCTAAAGCCTAATTTCCAACCGACTTCCAAAATGGAGAAGGTTCTCAATTCGACTTTTTTGTGTTTGTTGCGTGATATCTTCGCAGATTGTGGACCAATTTTCATGATTCTCTTTTTATTCGATAGGGGGTACTGTAAGTAACTATTTAGTAATCTGTGGTACTGTCAAGTTTGTAGTACTTACTTTTTAAGAAAATTAAACCTTCGTGCTAATCGTTTAAACTCGCTATTATTTTGTTTTTATTTCAGTAGTTGAAAACAAATTACAAACTTCGATATGCGTCTGCTCAATTTATTGGTTTGTTTGGATTTGATCCGACATGTCGTTTTTGCATTAAAACGGAATTACGTTTCTATAAAAACTCGTGCCTCCTGGCGACCGGCGACCCCTAAGCGCTAAGCGCTACATCAGTAGTGGTAGGACCTTTCATGCAAGGTTCGACTGGGTGGTGGGTACCACTGCTGCCACTGCTCGCTGTATACCTACAACTAAACAATATGCAGTGTTTCGGAGGGTGGGGCGAGATAGCCAGCGAGATTGCTGACATAACGAGCCATTCCGTCTCAGTCCTCAGCACTGACAGCCTATGAACAGTCATAATATTTATGGTGTCACAGTTGATTGCAGGCTGCGGTGTGCGGCGGCCACTGTCGACAAGGTGGAGGAGGTTCTCAATTTGACTGTATTGTTTATGTATGTTGCGCGATGTACGAGTAGGTACTTTACCGATTAAGAACCGATTTTTATGATTATTTTTTTATTCGATAAAGTATGCTACCATGTTGGTCCCATACAAATTTTATCAAAATCCGTGTAGCACTTTTTTAGAAAATTATCACAATCCAAAAATAATAATTCAAAATTGTTTAGCGTTTTCTATTGTACCTATGTATTTTTAGGTATTTTACTTTTACTTTAAATATTTTAGAAGGAATACTATTTAAGCAAAAAAACCTTATACCCCGCCACTCGGTCACCTCCAGCGGATATCGGGCCTGGGTTTAGTTTGCAAGTTGGTGCTGGTTCTTACATAGAATGAAAAATCGAAAGGCGTCTTAACATGAACAATAGTTTCGTTCCTGATTCGCTTGCAATCTCTGCAGAGACTGCCGCCGGCGACCCGACGCGCACAGCATCGCGTACTCGACAGAGCTCTCCATCCTGAAAATAATAGATTCAAACAACTACTATCATACTCATATGATGCTTATCTATTACTTCACAAAACTACTTAACCCGGCGAGGATGTGGTGAAAAAAGTTACGTGCAGGTTGTGGAGGGTATATTTAGCCCTGTATTTTATTGCAATTTTAATGGCTAAATTCATATTTTTCAACAAAGAATTTAAGTTGACTCTATTGGTCGGCTAATATGGTATGGATTTTGAAAAAAAAAAGCACATGTGATAGTACAAAATGTTTTTATTACATTTTTTTTATTTAGCAAAAGTTAAAAAATACTGAACTGTATGAAGGCACTGCTAGAGGCTGGATTGTGCCGCTTTTGGTAGGGCGATATTTACTCTTTTTGACTTTGCGCATGTGTGACTCTGTTCGCAGGCGGCGGCCGACTGAGAAGAGGTGTTGAACGTGTGGGCGGGTCTCTTAGCAACAGCTACTGAGACGTCCAACATCCTATGACCGCGGAAAAAAAACTACGCTGGATTAAAAATTGACAGGGCCAAAATGACCGGCAAGTTGGTGCGTGGCTCGGTAGCGGACGCGGCAGCTGAGTTGCGCGCGCTTCCCTGTCACGATATACTGCTCGCATTTCGGGACGCCCCACCTCGCCACTCGCCACTCGCTACCCGCGCGCCTACATACTCGTAAGAGTGGCATGCACAAAGTTGACGGCTGTAGCACACCCTGGACACTTCATACAACGGGCCAGAAATTACATTTCGAAAGAGGAATGACGGAACAAACAAAATGGCGGCGAAATCCTATACGTTCGTCAACCAAACGGTAACCAATCTGTATCAATCTGGGTGACGAGGGGGTGAGGTCGCAATCTAGAGAGCGGCAGAGTATCCATACTGTATGTTAGTACTAATATATATATATATATACTTTGACTATAGGTAAAAGTAAATACGAATAGGTCAAACAAAGCAAGAACTGAAAATAAATGATAAAGACAGATTATAAAGTAACATAATGTACTTACACATATTATTCTTGAAATAAAATGAACTGAACACGAGAACGATCATAAAACAAGATACACCACATTTAACCACCTCCGTAGCTCAGAGGCAAAGTTCACTGGCTTTACGCAGGAGGTCGCGGGTTCGATTCCCGGCGGGGTCAATTGTAAGATTCGGTTTGGTTGGTGGTAGGGCATTTTCTAAGCCCGCCTGGCTAGCTACCACCATCTTATCTAAGTCTTGCCGCCAAGCATCAATGTTGATAACATTGGTGTGTTCCGGCATGAAGATAAGATAGCCAGTTCCCCATTGCGTTGGGGAATCTTGGTAAGCCCGCTTCCATCTTCATTCTTCGGCAACATCGTCACTTACCACCAGGTGAGATGTTTACCAATTGTGAATAAAAAAAACACGCACAAAGACTGGCAACAAAAAACCTACTTAATCGGTATTGTAAATTGTAGATAAATATATATCGGAAGTATTATTAAAAAAAATATGTATTGGTCTATCCTTGGGATATCATATCACACACAACAGGGGCCAGGTGCCACACTAACCTGCACATCACTTTGTCCAGCAGAATCTCAATGGCTCTGTCAATGTTCTGTCCCGTTTTGGCGCTCGTCTCCAAGTAAGGCAGGCGGTAGTTCTTGGCGAACTCCTTGGCGCGGTTCTGGTTCACCAGCCGCTTCTCTTGGAGGTCGCATTTGTGGCCGCACAGCACTATATCTGGGTCATCGCTTGAGCTATGTGTCTGGAAAATTCAAAACACACATACCTTGTACCAACAAAATCTTGTATCAAAATGGATTCTCATTGTATATTAAATAATTTTCTAAAAACCTACCTCTAGGTAGGAGCATGTTAGAAGTTTAATTTTGAAAACAATTTATTTATTTCGTAAAATAAAAAGCGTCGGTGGCTCAACCGATAACGACTCGGTCCATCTAACCAGAGGTACCGGGTTCAAATCTGGACGGCCAATGTACCAATGAGTTTTTCAATAACTTACGTACATACTTACCGATTGCTTTAACGGTGATGGAAAACATCGCGAGGAAACCTGCACACGCCTGCGAAGAAACTCGAAGGTTGTGTGTGAAGTCGACCAATCCGCACTGGGCCCGCGTGGTCGACTAAGGCCTGATCGCCCTGATTCAGGGTAGGCTCGAGCCCCTCGGTGGGGACGTATATGAGCTGTAATGATGATTTCGTATTCTTCTCATCAAACCCTTTAATTTGATACCCATGTCATAGGGGTGCAGAAAAAATAACTGATCTGCCATCCCTGGGAGTCCGCCTTATTGGATTTAGAATGACGTCACGTAGCTAAACATGTATGCAAAATTTCAGCTCAATCGGAAACAATATAATTGACCCTATTTATTTCCGGCACCAAAACAGAATATAAAAACCGGCCAAGTGCGAGTTGAACTCGCGTGGAGAGGGTTCCGTACAATGCCAAAGTCAAATACAAAATATCACATTTGGAATCCTCACAGTAAGATGCGAGTTATTTTTTTTATTAATAAAAATGTTAGCGCGTGTGGCCGCACCTCAACTGATGGTAAGTGCCGATGCAGCCGGGGATGTAACACGCGCAAGCTCAAAAAGTGCTTATTCACTCATGTCTCGAAGATTCCTAAATTATCCTACGAATAGGGGAATACAGACGCCGGCAGATTCCACTCGTTGCCCGTTCGCATAATGAACGAAGATGCTTTGTGCGTGAAGGTGGAACATCAACGACAAAGGGGTGGAATCGCCCTCCGCACCTGGTCATTCGATGATGAAATGAAGAGGGAGAATGAGGTCGTGAAGCTCCAGGCCACACTTTCTGAAATGAATCCTGTAGAACACCGATAGACTATTTTCTGTTATGACTAGAACTATTTTCCGTATTTATTGACAGAATTCTTATAGGTTTTCCTGTAATTTACAAGCAATGAACTGTATTTTGTATTTTTTCAAAATTTTAGGCTCAGTAGTTTCGGAGAACGGGGGGGGCGGAAATGGTCAATTTTCGTCTTCTTTCATGAATAAAATCAACACTATTTATTTTTTCCTATAAGGTTCCGTTTTGTTTTTTTTTTTGTACAGAACCTAAAAAACCTAAAATAAAACAAAAGATAATAAAATAAACCGGCAAGTGGTTCTAATGAAGCTTCCAAGATTTGTCCCAAACTATAACTAACAGACTAGTAAAACGGCAGAAGGCAAGCTAAATAAAAAGCTTGTGAATACTGGCCGTGCGTGAAGGGCCAGCCACCCAGCCACCCAGCCACCCAGCCAGCACCAGCAACGCATAGTGTTTCCAGCATATAACTTAATAACTTGAAAACTGCTTATCATAGGATACACGAAACAGTTATTTTCATCGAAGGCCTCGATAATACGAACGCACAAAATTTATACCCTGTTCGGATGTACGCAGCGTATGTAGACGTTTGAAAAGGTATTTTAGCAATAAAACCAAACTGTTTTTATAAGATGCTTTTACATTGTTTATATTTTTTTAAGGAATTCTAATGGTAAAGTACAGTGACGGCTAGCACGCTAGCACGCTATATCGCTGACATGGCGGAATGGCGCGCGGCGCGCAGGGCGGTCAATTACGTACGTCTAAAAGTTAAATTCGGCGAGAGTAAAAAATAAATAAATATAAATATAAATAAATAAATATTCTGAGACAAATCACACATGGTCATCTGGCCCCAAAGTAGGATTCCCTGTGTTATGGGTTACCAGAGACTGATATATATACTTATATACGTTTTTAAAATACATAAATATATAGATATAATTTAACACCCAGACACAAAGCAAACAAATCTGCTCATCACACAAATGCTTGCCCTGGGTGGGGATCGAACCCACGACTCTCGGATCAGTAGTCAAGGGCACTAACCACTGAGCCACCGAGTCAGTCAGTAAAATATTACTTTAAAAAGTAATTCGGCACTAAAACACGAGCGTGGCGTGGCATAGCGACTTACTGACAAACGGCAGATGCGCCGGGGCCGGGGGGGGGGGGGATGTACCTCGGATTATCTAGGTCAAAGGGTTTTAGGGTTCCGTAGCTCAAAAGCTAAAAACGGAACAATTATAGGAATACTCGTACTCGCGTTTCTGTCTGTCTGCCCGTCTGTCTGTCACAGCCTATTTGCGCCGAAACTACTAGACCGATTGAGTTGAAATTTGTTACACATATGTAAGTCGGTGACCCAAAGAAGGATGTCTAACGTTTTGAAGTTATTTTAGAAAATTATCACCGAAATGACTGGGCTTAAAATCTTGAAAAAATCGCAGTACATGAGGTTGAATTTATAAATTACAGAAAAACCGATGATAAAATCTAAAGTACTTTCGTTCCACCGGGAAAAAATATATTTCACAACTCCAGAATAAGTAGACGACTATTTACCTAGAGCAAAGTATGTACTGAGAGGTCCCGTACTGTTGGTAGTTAAAGTTTCGGTGCGGAACCCCGTTGGCGTAATCCCGAGTCGCACATGACACATTGTATCTATACATTTGTGTTGAATTTAATTCAAAATAAAGTTTGTCTGTCTGTGGCAGATAAACAACCAGAATTGTCTTGTAGGAATTTCATTATGGAAACATAAAAAAAAACTGTATAGAATAGATAAATGTTTAACATTATAAGTGAACTAACACTTATCTAACTATAACCAAAGTATATATAAGGTCTTACAAAATTAGCTGAAACTATTGTAACTGGTGCGTCTACCCATGAAACTGAACAACTTTCCCCGTGAAATCCGTAGTCAAATCTCGAAAAAAAATTTGAACTTCCCATACTTAGCTGGCTGATATCGAGTTAGTATAGGAGAGCCAAATTTTTTTTTGCGATTTGACTATAGGTAAAATGGGGAAAGCTGTTCAGGTTCATTATAGACGCACCAGTTACAATAGTTCCAGCTAATTTTGTTACACCTAGTATATTAGTAGCTATAACTGTTTTTCTATTTCTATCTATAGATACTAATATTCTCAAGAGGTGAAGTATGTTTGATAGCCTTTACAATTACTAATCCTATTTCAAAAATTATTTCACTAATATTTAGAATGCACCTTTATGGTCAACATAAGCTAAAATAACTTGAGAAATTTATTAAAAACTAAAAACCCGACTGCGTAAAAACTTAACCACTATTTTTCTGCCAGTCAGGTAAAAATGTATCCTATGTCACTCACGGGATCAAGACATATCTAAAGACACCTGGCACTCCCAACTCAACAAGCCGTCTAGGCTACAGGGCGCGGGCGTGCCAGAGAGATATACATACACACATACACTCGTAAAACATTACCCTCCTTCTGGCGCAATCGGGTAAAACGGTTGTGAACCGCAATGCACAGCGCACACTCGATATCTACGCGGGCAAAGCCGCGGGCAACAGCTCGTATTATATATAACATTATTAGCCTTTGCCCACGGCTTCGCCCACGTGGACATTGTTTTTATGACTGTCTTTGAGGGTGAGTGGTGCGCGAGTCGCAAGCCTATGTCCCTTCCCATCCCCTCAACCAATCCTACACAAAAATCACTTCAACCCGTTGCTCCGTTGCGACGCCGACGTGCTCGAGCATGGAAACGAGTTTTCCCCAGATCCCTCGGGAACTATGTCAGAATATGCTAATTAGTAAATTATGTCATTTCCCACCTCCTCAAGCATCTCTGTGCAAAAAATCAAAACAATCAGAACAAGCAGACGGTTCTCCAGGTACGTACTCAAGAATAATAAAAAGCTTCCAACTGACGTCAAAGCTAAAAATGACTTGACGCCACACCAACGTGAGTACTTAAACCGTTTGCGAGAGGAATTGGAGCAAAGGGCCACGAAAGGTGAGTCAGATCTAATTATTAAATATACTTACATATAAATAACACGCCCAATGTAATTAAAAAGACAAAAAAGTAAAACCAAAAATGGTCGAACTTACCTTTCTCTATACGAACCTGGCGTCCCTAATGGCTAAACGAGATTTGTTTTTGATTCAAGTTAACACGTTGAAACCTACGTTTATAATTTTAACAGAAACACATTTGAAACCCCAAATTAGTATGAGTTTAATCAATATTGACCGTTATGGTTGGATATTTTGTTAAAGGGCTTTGGGAATCCAGGACAATCAAACAAGGACTTAATTGGTACGACACGTAGTCTCTTTTTTTCCTTACTTGTCTTATCTCGTAAACATAAATGGCGTGTCACTGGAAATAGCTTTTCATAGGGTGGGAAACAATTGAATGAACTGAATGGAAACCATTGAATGAAATGAATGTTAGTCGTGGTTGTTTTTTTCTTACTTGTCTTATCTCATCAACAAAATTTGTACTTTATTTAATCATTGAATCAACCAAGAATAAGAGTTAGTTCATCCAATGGTTCCCAACCCTACGCCACATTTAATGTGGTGTAGGGTTGGGGACCATTGGACACATTTCACAGTTCATGAATCACAGCCTGGTGACAGACGGACGGACGGACAGCGAAGTCTCAGTAATAGGGTCTTAGGAATATTCTGAGACAGTACGACATTATTTAGGAAACAACTTCTGTTTTTTAGAATTTGGAACATAATCTCGTTATCCGACGAGAAACTCGCCTAAGCCTAAACTAAATAAATAACTTATAAAATACATGTGAATATAAGTACCATAAAATAATTAAAACATAATTATATTTACTGTTTGGAAAATAGTTTGAAGCTTGAAAAAAGATGATAAGAAACTCTCATTGCTGGTGAAATTGCTTTGCAGTCTACCATTTTTTCCTGATAATTTTGTATTTTGGAAACAAATGAAAACTTATTCCCGAATCTCCGTAAGTACTAAATTCAGGAACGCAACAATATTTCGTTTTTCTGTTTTTATTATTAACAGGTTTCTTAATGTAATCGTGAGCCATCTGATTATATCTAAAATTAACCTCACCTTATCCTCAACTTAAAGCAAAGTGTCGTTCTTAGAAACTTCTTCATTTCGCCGCTAGAGGCGCGCGGAAAATCTTTGCATCGCCAATAATGCTTGCCATCACTTTCTGTTTGAGTACATAGGCTGTATATCAGCCGTGAGACGTCTACTGCTAGATAATTACACTCCCGCGGATGGCAGACTTTTGCCAATTTTATAGACTATAAATAAATAGTGTTTCTGTGATTTTTATTTCTCTGGCTGATGCGAGTAATTAAATTTGCTAAACTTTGAATAAAAACTATCAAAGATGACCTAATTTAATAAAAGATATATAGTCAAGAGTTTAAAAAGCTTCTATTTCCGTCATTTTTCTATTTCCCTAGCTGTCTAGAGTAACAAAATAAAAATTACTAAACTTAATGTAATAAAATGTTTAAAAACTATCAAAGATGACCTAATTTTTAGCTCGCAACAACAGTTCAAAATCATTCATTCAGTCATTCACTTCATCCCTTCTCTACACCAAAGCAACAAAACAATCATGTCGATTTTTAATCTGTGACAAAATCCTTTATCAATTACGCAATTTTATGGAAAAAGTGTTAAAAAATGTATAAAATAATAGCAGTTTTCAGTGTTAATTCATACGTCCACGTCGTACTTACCATTTACAATGTTTCTTAATCTCAAAACTATCAAAGATGACCTAATTTTTAGCTCGCAACAACAGTTCAAAATCATTCATTCAGTCATTCACTTCATCCCATCTCTACACCAAAGTAACAAAACAATCATGTCGATTTTTAATCTGTGACAAAATCTTTTATCAATTACGCAATTTTATGGAAAAAGTGTTAAAAAATGTATAAAATAATAGCAGATTTCATTGTTAATTTATACTTCCACGTCGTAGTTACCATTTACAATGTTTTTTAGTCTCATAATGTGTATGGTGTATTCGGAAAGTGGTGTTTTTTGTTCGAGCGGTGTTTGTTGACAACATAAGACAAGTAAGGAAAAAAAGAGTTTTATATTGGCCTGCGTACGCCATGACAGTGTGGAAGAGATCGGTGCGGTAGAGGTAGGTGGTCTTTGTATACTATTGTCAAAGATGACCTATTCTTATAAGATGCATAACAAAGATGACCTACACGTAACATTGACGACTATACTATATTCAGACGTGACTGAACTGGTGGAAAGGGGTGGTGCGGTGTAGCAATATATGTGCTCAAAAAATATCTGGATATTCAATTGCTTGCTACCCCGCACCCCACATACAACAACTCTGATGGAGTTGAAGCTTTGTGGCTAAATGTCTCCTATGGATTTTTTTTTTATTTGAGTGCGTTTGGCTGCACCTTACAAATGTTAAGCCGCTTGTTGCTGGAGTCTATCGACCTACAAATTATATCTACAGAGAATCTGACAGAAAGCTGTTCGAAACTAGTAAGATTGCATCTGAAACAGTTTTCATAATGGGAGATTTTGACTTACCTGACATTAAATGGCCACTTACTAAGCTAGAAGGATAAAGTTTATTATATGAAAAGTTTGTAGAAATGTTCACTGGAAGCAACTTGTACCAATCTTGGTAAGCCTGCTACCAGCTTCGGCAACATCGTCACTTACCACCAGGTGAGATGTTGTCAAGGGTTTACCAACTGTGAATAAAAAAAAAAAAAAATGGTAACAAAACCTATCCGGAAAAGAAACGATCAAGAATCTCTGTTAGACCTAATTTTCTGCAATGAAGAAGACTTATGTACTTACGTGCAGCAGCACGCTAACATAGGAAAAAGTGATCACCAAATATTGGTGGCTACCATTCAGGTTTGTCTGAAAGAGACTAAGAAGTTTACAGCAAATCACTGCGTAGAAATTTTTAGAAAGCTGATTATGAATCCATACATTGTGATTTGCTGGAAAACCTTGACTTTGATGCCAACGAGATTGACAATTTTTGGAAAGACTTTAAAACACAGATTGACCAAACAGTCACTAAACATGTACCCCTTACACGTCAATGGAACTCAAAAAATCACAACAAGCCATGGATTGGACCTAACATTCTTAAAATGACAGGAAAAGATTCACATTTGTGGATCCTTCGTAGATCAGAAGGCTTCGGTGCTCTGGCTGCGCTTCGCACTATATGAGGTTTATAATAAAAGACGGCACCTTGGACGTTTGTCGGTTGTGCCGTCAACCAGGGGAGACCCTGAGTCACATAACCTCCGGTTGTTCCATGCTTGCCAACACTGATTATTTGCACAGGCAAATCCAAGCAGCCAGGATCCTACACCAAGAGATCGCTCTTAAGTATGGCCTAATATCTCGACGGTTGCCGTATTACAAGTACACGCCGGAGCCGGTTCTCGAGAACGACTGCGCCAAGCTCTACTGGGACCCACCCATCATTACGGACAGGACGATTCCTTCGAATTAGCCTGATATCGTGTTAATGGACCGGGCGCAGTCAAGGGTGTTTTCGGTGGATGTCACTATCCCATACGATGAAAACCTCGTGTAGGCTGATGCCGTAAAAAGGACCAAGTACCTGGACCTGGCGCACGAGGTTACTGATATGTGGCAAGTGGAATCCACCGAAATCATCCCCGTAGTCCTATCCATGAACGGGCTAATTTCAGCCGACCTTGAACGTCACCTAAAGCGACTGAAACTCCGAGGCAGACCAATAATTGCAGAAATGCAGAAAGCCGTCCTCCTCGACAATGCCCGGATAGTCCGACGCTTTCTCTCCCCGTCGCACTGAACTCCAGCCTACTGTGCTTCCGCTGGAGGTGCTCCTGCTACTTCGCCTCGTGCCAAGTGAGCAGAGAGGCTCTAATTTTATATTCGAAAATAAGAATAATAATCCATTGTTTATTTGCAACTTCAAAGAAATTAACCAAAAAAGAGTATTTTTTCAGTTCCCTCAGGAACTGCATCGGACTATGCTATTTTAACAAGATGAAAGGAGCCTATGTCCTT
This sequence comes from Coleophora flavipennella, assembly GCA_947284805.1. Lineage (NCBI taxonomy): Eukaryota > Metazoa > Arthropoda > Insecta > Lepidoptera > Coleophoridae > Coleophora > Coleophora flavipennella. The sequence continues at coordinate 10,041,553 of OX369299.1, forward strand.
CCCAGTGACACAGGCTACCTGCATGCCAAATTTCATCAAGGTTGGTAGAGGTGTTGTAGCATACGAAGGTAACAAGCAAACAAACACATTAAGGATTATTGAATACTTTACCTTCAGCTGTTCTATCCAGTTTCTCACTTCTAGAAAGGATGCTTCATTGGTCAAATCGAAAAGTAGAAGGAATCCCATGGCATCCCTGTAGAAAGCTGTAGTCAAACTTCTAAATCTAAAAAGAAAGAGCAAGGCTACAATAGTTATGGGTTAGCATAACATGTCAATAACATTTTTGATCACCTAGGTACAAAAGTTTTACTAGTAGGTTGTAAGATTACATGAATAGCTAGGATTAAGAATAAGAAACTGTAACTTGGAATGTATCTACTTTCATCATCATATCAGCCGAAAGACGACCACTGTTAGACAAAGTAGATACCTTTCTTGCCCTGCTGTATCCCATAACTGCAAGTGAATGCGATGTCGCCTCTCATTTTGTTGATAAATCTGAAAAAAACATTATAGTATGATACTATTGTCTATAAAACCTTATCTAAACCTTTAGCTACTGATGTGGGATGTGGTTTCATTTGCACCAACATGAGGCTCTATCAGACCTACCTATGCATTTATATGTGTCTATTTTGTATATTATTGTGTATGTACAATTTGATAGTTAACATTTGTATGATGGTAACATTGATTAAAGTGAGTTTTGCTACCTCACTTCAATATGGCGCATCTTTTATTGGCGACTTCGGAAAATTAATAGTAATTGTGTGTATAATGGCGTCAAATATCGCAAATATAGTGTTTCCCGGACAATTTAACACAAAAACTGATAAGTGGTGTGATTACAAAGAACAGTTGTTGTGTGCTCTGGATGCCGTCGGCATCGACGCAAATACCTTGAAAAAAAAAACGCATCCAAATCGGTTCACCCGTTTGAGAGCTACGGTGCCACAGACAGACATACAGACACACACACATAGCGGTTAAACTTATAACACCCCTCTTTTTTGCGTCGGGGGTTAAAAAGGATGCTCGTTGTTTCTATCACAATGTGGTAAAGAGACATACAATTTGATTGCATCGCTTTTGGTTCCAAAACGACCTACAGAAGTGAAATTCACTGACATTATTAGTGTTTTGGACAAGTTCTATGAACCAGAGGTCAAGCGGGAAAGTTAAGCGTGCAGGACTTTGTGGCTGCGATAGGACAGTTAGGTGCGAAGTGTAACTTTGCGGACTTGACGCGCCAGTTGAGGGACAGGCTAGTGTTAGGTGTTCGCGACGAACGCTTGAGGCGTGAACTGTTAAAAACTAAAGATCTCACGTACGAGACCGCCGTGCAGATGTCTCTAAATCATCAAGCGCGTGCCGAAGAGAGGCAACTTACTGCTATACTACTAGCGAACTGAAGCAAACTCCGTCCGATGTCGAGCCTATGGATATTGGTAGACTTAAATCAAATGAATGCCGACACTGTGCAAAAGTGCATCGTGCAGGCGAAAAGTGTTCTTTCTCGAAAGCAAAATGCTTTTATTGTAAGAGATACGGGCACATTTCGCCGGCCTGCATGAAGAAAATGGGCAAGATTCATCAGGTGGAGCACTTGTGTGTGCAGGAGAACAATGTGGAGTCTTCCCCGACGGCTGAGGATATGGTGGGCATCTATGACTGTTATGAAAATTATCGACCTCCGATAAAAACAGATGTGATGGTTGATGGTGCCAAGGTATCAATGGAAGTGGAGTCTGGAGCATCACTTTCAATTATATCTGAAGAGACCTTCTAGATACTGTGGTCTGCACCCCCACCTTTGAAGCCTACTTTTTTTTTTTATTAAAAATTTGAGTGCGTTTGGCTGCACCTCACCTGATGGTAAGTGCTGATGCAGCCGAGGATGTAACACGCAAGCTCAAATGTAAAGTTAGTGACATGGACTCGGGATCCGTTGAAAGTGATAGGTCAGGCCAATGTGCGTGTTGTACTAGGCGATAGGGAAGCACAGTGTGAACTGTAAGTGATATCGGGAAAAGGACCAAGGTTATTAGGTAGGAATTGGTTTGATGTGTTAGGCCTACAACTTACTGGTGTGTTGTGGTCCAATGAAACAATTCAAAATTTATGAGTGACTTTCCCGATTTGTTCAACTAGGCGAGTACAAAGGACCTGAAGTTTCTTTACATGTGCGACCTGATGCAACTCTAAGATTTTTAAGAGCGCGCCCTGTGCCTGTCTCCCGTAAGATATTCACAGTAGGCCACTCCGTTGAGAATGTGAAGAAGGATGATGGATCCTTACGAATATGCGGCGACTATCGATCTACAGTCAACGCTGCGATTGATGTAGACACATGCCCATTACCAACATCCATCAGTATAAGCTTTTGTGAAGCTCAGCGGTGGAAGAATTTTCAGTAAGCTGGATCTGAAGCAGGCGTATACACAAATGAAAGTTGAACAGGGCCATGTTGTCCGACTCTCGATACTCCTATCGACTTGATGAAAATGAATCGCTTAGCGTTTGGTGTTAGTGCGGCTCCTGGAATATTCCAACGCGTTATGTCATCTGCTCTAGCCGGAATGGAGGGAGTAGCCTGCCTTCTTGATGATATCGCCGTTACAGGAAAAACCAGGGAGGAGCATAATTTCAAACTTCGGGCAGTGCTACAAAAATTGCAGGACATGGGTTTACGCCTGAATCTAAAAAAGTGTGTTTTCGCAGCAGATAGTATACACTTTTTGGGGCACATGGTTGATGCAGAGGATCTCCACCCTTCACCCAAGAAGGTGAAAGAGATCAGAGAAAAGCCAGCACCAACAAGCAAGGAAACGCGTCGAGCATTTTTGGGGCTGTACAATTTCTATGAGAAATTTTTGCCTGACAAAGCAACGCTGCTAGAGCCAACTGTACCGCTTATTGGAAAATAGCAGGCCATGGAAGTGAACAGACAAGGAACAATCTGCATTTGAAAAAGCGAAAGAATTGCTGTCGTCACAGCGGACGTTAGTGCGTTATGACCTATATATATAATTGCTTCTCATTTGTGATTCATCTGAATATGGACTGGGAGCCGTATTAGCTCATGTTATGGATGACGGGTCAGAGCGACCTATAATGATGGCCTCACGTACACTGCAGCTTCATGAAAGACGCTACGGGCAAATAGATAAAGACGCCCTGGCCATAATGTTTGGTGTTACCAAGTTTCATGAGTTCCTGGCTGGTCGGAAATTTGGTATTGTGACTGACCATAAACCATTGATTGGCTTGTTAAACCCGGCTAAACCAATTCCAGAACAAATATCACCCAGGATGCTGTGTTGGTCATTGAGTCTGTCTTGTTGTGTCTACTCGATTGAATACAGACCAGGAAAATTTATTGGCAATTCAGATGCACTGAGTACATGGATAGCGCCAAATACGTCTCCTGTGGATGAGAGACCGTTGAAAGATGTCTTCTTACTAGAAGAGCGGCCTCCTGGTTGGACATTAGACGTAACGAAAATTGGCGGAAACCAAGAAGGATCCTTTACTGCAGAAGGTGTTGTTTAATGTGCTGCATGGCTGGCCTAGGAAAAATACTGATCCATTGTTGCAACCTTTCTGGACTCGGAGACAGGCTCTTTCACATAATAAAGATTGTTTATTGTGGTGTAACAGGGTCATTGTACCGGTGGCGCTGCAAGCAGAGGTACTGAAGGTACTGCACGCCCCACATGCAGGGATTGTTCAGACTAAAGCATATGCCAGAGGATATGTTTGGTGGGCCAACATGGATAGCCAGATAGAGAGAATTGTTGCTGAATGTGAAATGCCAACTGACGAGGAATAATCCACCTAAAAATCCTCAAACTTGGATAGCGGCGGAGCGACCTTGGAGTCGCGTATATGTGGACTTCGCCGGACCTTTTCAGAAGAAGACATTTCTAGTGTTGATTGACAGCTACAGCAAGTGGTTCGAAGCGGATATAGTCCCAGCTATGAGTAGTGGGGCAGTAATCACTGTACTGTGGAAGATTTATGCTGGTCAAGGCTTGCCAGATATTTTGGTTTCCGACAACGGTAAAGCTTTTACCTCAGCTGAATTTAATCAATTCCTGGAGAAGAACAGAGTAAGGCATCTGTATTCACCCTCATATCACCCTGAATCTAATGGACAAATAGAGAGGGCAATACAGACTTTTAAAAATAAGCTGAGGAGGATAGCAGATTCAAATATATCATGGAGTCAGAAACTCTGCAAGGTACTCTACTATCTGCGAACAGTCCCAAATAATTGCACTGGTAAAACTCCAGCAGAGATGCTGAATGGACGAAAATATAGAATGTCAGTGTCAACCCTGCATCCAGACTCTACACCAAGTCGCGCCGAATTACAACTAGAGGCAGCGGCGCAGACCCCGCCAACTAGAAGATTCCAGGTTAATCAGCCGGTGTTGATCCATATGTATGGACCGGGGGAAAAGTGGCGGGGAGCCACTGTTGAGGAGGTAGAAGGTCCAAGCGTGTACAGGTTGAGAACGGAAGATGGTGAGCTACATCGTCGTCATGCTGACCAGGTACTTGCAGAAGCAGCTGACCAAAGGTTGTCAGACAGATGTTCTCCAGAACCACCTATTGAGACTGACCAAACACCATCAAACAGATCTTCTCCTGAAGCTCCGATAGAGATACCCCACCCTGATTTATGGCGTGAGATTATAGGGGTACCAAGTGACAATTCCTGAATTAATTACTAATTGATAATTTCTTATGATGGATAAAATATAAATAAAGACGCTCCTCTGAAGCTTTCACACGAAAAGAAGAAGATTTCTTAATTTGATAAAATCTACTTAATGTTGATTTCTAAATTGATAATTGATAATTTCTCAGTTTGATTTAACCTCCTGTAATTTCTAAATTGATAATTAATCATTAATAATTTTTCAGTTTGATTAAACCTACTAGTTTATATATAAGAGGAAGGTATATTGTGTATACATACTATTTGATAGTTAACATTTGTGTGATGGTAACATTGATTAAAGTTGAGTTTTGCTACCTCACTTCAATATGGCGTATCTTTTATATATCATGTAGGTTTTAGAACCCACTAAGTAGTTTGTGGTTGGGGTGCACATAACTGGGCTGCCATACAAAATCCAAAATAGGTTCCGTTAAGTTTGATGATTATACTGACAAAGAGCCTCTCGCAAGATAGTTACATTAATTAACCAGTTGTTTTTACCAGGTAATGGACAGGTGGTCCCCTGGTTGCGAAAATCAGCCCGTCCCTAACTTCAACTTTAGGTAACGGGTAAAAGGTACCCGGCATAATTTTTTTCGGATCTGCTGGGTGTCTGGCAAAATTACACAGCACTATAACCCAGTGCACGAAAGGGCTAGCTAGAGTGTAGATTACAAATCCGTGTGCTTGGTGGCAAGCCAACAAACAGACCTTCCCGATACTAAACAAGCTAGCACCAATGTACCAATTCCATCCAGCTCCATATATTCAGAACGGCTATTTTCTGGGGCTAGATAGGTTTATGAAAAAACACAAAACTGACCTGATCTTACTTGTGCTGAAAAACTTGTATTTTTACATCACAGTCTGCCCAAATTGAAGTTTCATTATTGACATAAAAAATTAACAAATTAATATATGGATTTCAAATGACTAGTAAGATGTATTAAATTGTAGCAGTCGGGACCCATTCTAGAAATGGAGGCATAGTGAATTGAGACCACATACCTATATTAAATTGCAGATTACTCCAATATACTGACTAGATGGCTGACTTTCTATAATGGGTCCCGACTGCTATAATTTTTCTTTAGTTAAGTGCAATTGGGTACGACAACTTTCTTGTTTTAGGGTTTCATTTCCAAATTACACAGAAACGCAGTCGGGTTTTTTAGTTTTTTAAATTATCGTTTTATATTTTATTAATTTTTTAGTTTTATTATTGAACGAGTTTGTATAGTAAACTATATACACATGACACACATTAAGATTACACAGATTATTAACTTATCAGTTGATAGAATAATATTACCGTAAACGTTGAAGCTCTATAAAAGAATTCTGATTGTGTGGCCGATTCAAAAGTTTTTTAGGATCAAGTGAACAGATGACCTGTCCAGCTAATGTTTCTTTACTCGACTAAGAGCTACATATGCTTGACTTTTAGTAAATATATTATAGCCCAACTTAGGATTAAGGGCAACATCCTGCATTCAATTTTTCCTTGTCCTTGAAGTGCGTCAAAATCAATTGTACATAGTTCAATACGTATACGAACTCCTGGTTGATATTTTTTTATTGTGCGGTCATCAACAAATACCGCCTGCTGTAATTCTCTGAAAAATCTGCCATTTTGTTTTTTTTATTTTGATATACCCACACCCAGTGTCACTCACATAGTAAATACGAATCTAAAAACACCACTCAAACTAAAATCTATCGAGCCGTTCAGGCTGCAGTGCGTGTCTAGCATTGGAATTTGGCGCCAAAAATCTGCCATTTTGTTTTTTTATTTTGATATACCCAGTGTCACTCTCACAGTAAATACGAATCTAACGACACCTCTCAAGCCAAAATCCATCCAGCCGTTCAGGCTGCAGAGCGTGCCAAACAATTATACATACATACATATACATACTCTCGAAAAACATAACCCTCCTTCTGGCGCAGTCGGGTAAAAAGATGTATTCCTAATTATTTTGTAGTACCGGCATTGCTCGGTATCCAGCATTATTAATTATTATCCAGTATCTAGCCGGATTCTGAAAAAGAGCCAGAACTGCCAGGAAAATTCACATGAAATCAATATAATCAATCAAGTTTATATTGATTTCATGTGAAATCTTACAATTTTTATTATTTGTTTAATTACTGGAAAAACGTTTTGGGACAGTCTTTAAATCAGGTATCTATACTGATGTTGAGTCTGTAAGCTCCAGTAAAACTTTCAAAATGTTTTTTCTCACAAATTTTGTGCATGCCAACTTATGAATCTGCAACTCAAAGCTACTAGAAATGGTGTTCGCGTCACTTAGCAGGGAGGAAAGATATTAGATTGTAGTACTATAACCAGGCCCAAGAGGCCCCCACTTCAGTACTTAAGGGTTAAATTACTACAACCTAACTGTATTTTTGAGCATTGATGGTATAACGGCTAGGACCGTTGCTTCCTGTTCAGGAGATCGTGGTTCGATTTCTGCCACATACCAATGTAATTTCGAATTTAGATTTCATATGTACTTTTATTCGACGCTCTTACGGTGAGAGAAAATATTGTGAAGAAACCTGCACAGTGCACACGCCTGCGAAGAAACTCACAGGTTGTGTGTAAAGTCGACCAACCCGCACTGGGCCCGCATGGCCGACTAAGGCCTGATCCCCTTAACTCAGTGTAGGCTAAAGCCCCTCGGTGGGGACGTATATGAGCTGATATGATGAACTGTATTTTTAACAACTGTCATTCTGTGTATTTAGTCACTCATAGTCCATTAAGGAAACATGGGTACCTAATTTGGGTAGACAGATCTCGAGATTTAGTATGAAATTTGTCAGTCTGTATGTAGATTATCCCACAATCATAGAAGTTAGCCAATAACCAAGAGGTAGTTAGATTTTGTATCATGCAATTAACTCATAGCTCATGGCATAATGTTATTGCCCCTCATAGAACCACAGAACCCTTTAGAGGTTATATGCATTCAACTTTTTACCTGAGTGTAACTTACCACTGTTTTCTCCCTGAAGTCAATACCAACAGTCGATATGAATTGTGTGTGAAAAACACCATCCGTATATTTATACAAAAAACTAGTTTTTCCAACCCCTGAATCGCCAATGCACAGCAGTTTTATGAGATAGTCGTAGTCCATGGTAATAAGCTGATATGAAATTCCAACAACACAACTCTGACAAGTTCATTAGAAGGATCGAAATAATTAGTTTATTCAAAATGCAATAATTTCCTACGTTTGAAATATTTATATACCTACATAAATATTTTATAAAAAAACACAAACAAAACAATCCAATATTTTGTTTGTATGCTCTTTTCAGGGCAGGCTAAGGCTTATTGGTCATACCGCCATGTCTTTAGTATTGTTCAGAATCCTTCATTCAAAATCATACATCGCGTCGTCACATTCAAAGTCGCCGCTCATACAACAGTCATAACCAATCAACATTTTCATTCACAGATTTTTCATTGTCGCAAGAAGCGCAAGACATGCAGTATGAGGTAGCGGGGTTCGACCCCCACCCATGGACATCGCCGGCAACGGCCGACCCTCACTTCTCGTCTCAATGTTTAAAGTGAACGCATCATATCATCATTTTTCAAACGACTTCCAAACAGGAGGAGGTTCTCAATTCGTCTGTATGTTTTTTTTTTTTTTTTATGTTTGTTACCTCAGAACTTTTGACTGGGTGAACCGATTTTTATAATTCTTTTTTTATTTAAAAGCTAGTGCTTCCCGTGTGGTCCCATATAAATTTTATCAAAATCGGTGTAGTACTTTGGTAGAAAATTAACAAAAACCAAAAATAATAATGCAAAAATGTACTAATTTGTTGCGATGGAAGTCGGTTTTTTAACGTGTTTAGCGTTTTCAATTATGTTACTTAACTTCAAATTCAATATACGAGGCATTTACGCAAACCAAAAGCATTTTTCACAAAAATCTACTTTTTAATCCTAATTAATTATAACGGCTATGAGTTCAGGTCAGCAAGCCATAGACCGTCTATGCCGCCGCTAGTTAGTACGTCGGGTTCGAAGCATGGAGAGCGCTAGTGTCGCTTAACGAATAGGTCGTCTTTGCTTGATGTTTCACGTAGACGGTGCTGCCACGAAGGCGCCGTCATATAGGAAAATAGGTGAAAATGTTATAAAGTAACGTATGGAATGTGATCCACTGGTGTTTTTTCTCACGGTCGCATCTATTTTTACACCGTTTCACTGCGCAAGTTGGCTTTAAAAATTATTTCACGTTACGTATGTGTTCTTTTGCGAAAGGTTCGCTGCGTAAAGGCGGCCCATGGGTGCAATACAGTATGAATGTGTGCGTGCGGGCTTGTAATTACGAGCGAGTGGGTGCAATAGGGGTACTTCAGTCGCTTGTTATCGATAGGGGGTCCGGCTATTATTAAAACGTCCTTGATTCCACACAAACAATTATTTCTTCTTGCTTCAATCAACCAATCATAAAAGTTTCAGGCATAAAAGTGATATGTTGTAATAACAATAGTAGATTGTACAACAACAGAATAAAACAAGCCATTTTACCTGAGACGTTCATTTAGCAAACCGAGCTGGTACTGCGCGGGTGGATAGTCACGTCAAGGGTAAAATGGGTTTCATGCTCGAGATTAAATTCTGCTTTTCAATTCGATAGCAAGGAAATAATAAATATTCAACCGCAATACAACAAATTTGACTAATTTTGACGAATGACTAGTTTCCCGCCGCACAATTTTTCTTATTTTCCACCCCCTTCACCCTTTAAGTACCACCCCTAAAATCGACGGTCCACAAAGTACACTTTAGCTTCGGGTTTGGCAACACTATTTTGGTAATGGTTATTTTATTTCGTTATATGTTACATCTACATGATAGGTACAAGGTATTTACTATGGATGTCTGTGGGCACATCACTAGTTACGTCAAAATAGCATATGTCAAATTAGTATTCTCTGCTTCAATATAGTTAATGTTTGTAACATGTAAAGTCTGTGTTTTGCTACCTACAAAATACAAAATATTAGTGATCTGATTAAATATATGTTAACCGTAGGTGATTAGATTAGATGCTCAGTGGGTTATATAGGACTAGCTGTGCCCGCGACTTTGTCCGCGTGGAGATTTTGAATTATCCCACGGGAACTCTTAAATTTTCCGGGATTAAAAGTATCTTATAAATTAACCCGGGCTATAAGGAACCACCATACAAAATTTCATTAAACTCGGCCTGGTACATATATTTATATTATGTCATATATATGATGTGAACAGACAGACAGACATACAAAAGTTCCAAAAGTTATTGTTTTGGTCTCTATATCGTTAGTAATATCCACCACAGTTATTATTTCCCAAAAATATTTCAAGTACGGACAGGGCCCTGTTACAGTTTTATTATACCTATGTATATAGATTATATACACTCATCATCCAGATTCCAGGCAAGGCAGGAGGTTTTTATATAAAAAGTACTGACTCTTCCAGAACTGGAAGGCAACTTGTAAATTTGCTGCCGCACCTGCCGCTTTGAAACTTGTGTGGATACAGCCCTCCAAACCCCTCCGTGGTTTCCCTTTTTATAAAGAATCTCTTTCAAATAGTGTAATATCTGGGAATAGTTAATCTGATTCGTTGTGAATTTTATTTCCATTCAAATTATCAGGTTTGTTGTTTGCGCACGTTACAATGGTAGGGTATTCCATGTGTTGGGATGCTTACAAATCAAGCATTTGTAGTGGATTTAGTTCCTTTCAACAGGTAAAGCATTATTTTCACAAGACTAACTGTTGCAAATGACTTCATTAGTGTTATTCATTCAGTTATCTTTGAATTTGACTGTCTTTTTTTAATTACAGAATGGAGAATTTGTTGATATGACCTTGGCGGCTGACAATCACTTTGTGAAGGTGCATCAAGCACTCATTGCTATGGTCAGTCCTTACTTGAAGGCGCTCATTACATCGGCTCCTTGCCAGCATCCAGTCATATTTTTAAATGTAAGTTCAATTTACTATTTATCATCTTACAGTATAGTAAAAGGACTACTGTTTAGTCTACTTGGTGTCTTTAATACTTGCCACCAGCAACTACAAAACCGATTAACAGCTGATCACAATCAGGATTCAGATATTTTTTTAGCTTGGCAGCCCTTTCAAGTGCACCCCAACCCTTGTGATAGTCATTGTGTTATCCCATTCATCTATGGATGTATGATGTATTTTATAGCCCCAAAACAACCATAACCATGCATCGGCTTATTTGCAGAAGTCATTATCTGTCAAAAAGTTATTAACTGCATTAGATGCACCGTTGCATTCGTCTGGCCGAGCTCTACAAAAGGCGAAAATCATAATTTTTCTAGCTCTTTTAATTTTGAAGTTATGACCAGTGGAAAAACTCTATATCTGCATTAATTGGACTTCTATATTGACAAAACTCATTAGAGTGTACTTTATCAAGGGCCTCAGAATTCATGTTTGACAAAACTAACTAATTTTGTCAAAATTAAGTAGTTGATAGGTCAAAGCAAGTGTTGCTAGACAAAAATAATTGTAAGACAATAAACTAATCAAGTTTAATCGATATTGCTGTAAGAAAAGAGGTAAAATTTACTTTATGTTTATAATGATTTTTTAAATATTCAATTGTGGCATGAAAGTCCCTTTTAGTACCAAATTAATTTTAGGTGGAGTTCACTAAAGGTATTTGATGATTTATTACAACTGAAGATGTATAGCATTTAATTAATAGCAGTGACCTACATCACATAACTCACTATTATTATTGTTATTACAGCTTTATTTTCTAGTTAACACTACAAATTTACATGCAAGTTATAATTATTTTTGTTTCCGTTTTATTGTTATGTGGCCCCTCTATGGGTAAAAGCCTCCTCTATTCTTTTCCACCTTTCCCTGTCTTTGGCCGTATGCATCCCAACTTTTTTCAGCTGTGTTAAATATGTCATCCGACCATCTTTTCTTCAGTCTTCCCACATTCCTTTTGGGCCCTGCCATTTAGTTGTTTGGTAAGTCCATCTCTTATCTTTGATTGATTGATTGATTGATTGAAAACACTTTATTGCACAACATAAGAGAAAAAAAAAAGATACAATGATACTTACTTACTTTGTATCTTGATCTGCCCAGTTCCACTTCTGTTTTAAACAAAAATTAAGTGCATCTGTTTATTTAGTTTTCATGCGGATGTCTGCGTTTCTCGTTTTCTGTATTTTTCTCAGTTTCAGTGTACCTAAATTTTGTTCTTTACTTTTTTAGTGAAGACCCATGTCTGGCTGGCGTAAGTTAGGCTTGGGAGAATGCAAGAATCCACTATAGTCTTTTTTAAATTAAGGCTATAGTTCCCTTTAAGAATTTCTTTTTAGGGTCAGTATTTTTTACAAGTTGTACTTTTTCTTTTGTCTATTTTATTTTCGTTGCTATTTGCGTCAAAGGATTTATTTATTTATTTAAGTAAATTTACAGCATAACAGTACAAACCAAAGCGCTGTAAATATAATGGTTATTAAATATTTTATATAAAAAAATACATTTAACAACAAGTAACTTACTATAGGTAACAGTACACGTCGTCATTACTTTATATCATTTAATTATATCACATAGAATTCACTAAAATATTTTAATTATATACTTACATTATTATAACTATATCAAGGATACCAATTTACCTAGGTACTTACACATATTCATTCACATAGTCCATCGGATTTTCCTCTACTTTGATTGTACTTTAATTGTTAATGAAATCCTCACTATACATAGATTTAAATTATACTAACATAAATTTTAGGACTGTTAACTGTTTTAACAGTTATTAGGTTTTACAGAGCATTGAAAAATGTATTATTATCACTTTAAGAAAATTAATTTAAATTTTTCAAGCCTTGATACTGTACGATATACATACGTACATGTAATTTATTTTTAAATAATTTTGGTAAGATTTAGAAGCAGTCGCGCTTCTACAGTGTTCTTTGCCCGCGACCCAGTGCGTTGACGCACAACGACTTAGCATAATTTTATTATCTTTTTAAATTAGTGTTCAATTAGAGATCTATCTGACAAGACCATTGCATTTCATTTGGGACCACATCTAGGAAACTCACTGACATTGACGTTGCATATCCTGTACAAGAACAATCCTGTACAATATTTTTTGGTCCTTCGTAAATAAGTAGTGACGTCGCGAGTGCTCTGTAAGGCGTTCGCTAGAGTTCGAGAGACGGAAGGAAGCAGTGTTCCCGTCCTCCGTCCTGCGAACCAGTTGCACCATCGAAAGAGAAGTTCTGCTAATCAAGTAAGATCCTTCCTTTTTTCACTTACAATGGAGGTGCTCATTCAACGCCAAGCTGCCAAAAAGGATTCGGCAAGTAGGAAAGATGTTGATTACATCAAGCGTCGTTTGGATTCATTAGACAACCTGTGGGCGAATGTGCGCTGAATGATACAAAGTTGATGACCCAAGCAGATAAATCTTATCAATACTACATCGAGAACATCATTAAGGTAATCCAGGAATGGTACCAGTGGACGCGTGATGAGATATCCCGTTGGGAATCACAAGAAGTTGCGGGCAATCCATTGACAACAGGTGATGATAAGGGGATTACCGTGCGTTTCGACAGCTCGCACTTCGGTGCAAAGGTAGATGACAAGGTGACAGAGTTACAGCAGTTGCAATATGCTAATTTCAGAGCATTAAAGAGGTTAGTAGAGAGTATTTGCATTGACGAAAAATGGTAAATTGAGGACAAGCTTAAAAGTTTGGAGATCCGTTGGAAAGCTATTGACAAATTAAACTTGCAAATTGATGGTTTATTAGTAGGTGATGATGTGAATTTGTCCAGCACGAAAAACGTTTTGAGGAATTAAAACGTAATTAAAATATAAAATTAAACACGTCTGTTCATCAGTAACCGTCGCGTCGGGTCTCAGTAACCGTCGGGTCTCCGATCAGTGAGCACCTCGTCTTTATAGCCAGTTACAACTTGAGTTAAACGATGTCAAAATCCACTATTGAAACGTTAGAGAAAGTGATCAAAAGGTTTTTACTACCGATAGAAACTAAAATGGATTGTGTTCTTGCAAATATCAAGGAATTAAATGACAAAATAACGAAATTAGAAAAACTAAATGAAACGTGTTTAATCCGAGCCAGTCAAGCTGCAAGCAACTCTACACCCTATGAACCGGAGCCTTCGTGTAACCGGCAGAATAATTGCAAAGCAGCGCCCAGTAACCCAACGGCGACGAACAAACGTAAGGTGAACTCTGCTAACACAAGAAGAGGTTCTATGCCAGCGATCACCGGTAATCGGGCGAGTGATGCACAAGCCCCCCGCCCGTCGAAGCCGACCGCACCTAGCGCGCCGCCCGCGCCGCCGGCGCCGGTACCCGCCGCCGCCGTCACTCCGATCAACTATCCGCGCAATCTACCCTCTTCGCATGACCTTAACGACGACGTGCTGTTGCAGGCGCACAACGTTACGGATAGACCTAGGACCACCGCGGACATCGCAAATGACAACGAATGGCAAATAGTAAGTAATGACAAACGAACTATGCGTCGCAGAAATGCTGTAACTGCACTGGGCCAACCAATGACTCGCTACAAAGCACAGAAAGAGTTAGAAAAATACATGCCTGTTTCTGTTTATATGATACATCGAGCGAAGCCATCAAATTGCACATGACAAAAATGAATCCAGGTAATGAGTACATTATTCACAAACTGCAGCTGAGACACCAGTATTATGCATCCTTTGCGATATCAGTACCGTCTAGTAAGTTTGGCTTCTTTATGGCTGCCGAAAACTGGCCAAAAGGCATCGAAGTGAGCGAGTGGTTTCGCCGCGGCGCCGGGCGTGCGGAGCGCGCGCCCTCTCCCTCTCACCAGCAGCAGGTCTAAGCAACGCGACAACGACGACACCCGTGCGGTGCCGCCACAGTCGCAGCCTCTGCCGATACAGCACCGAGCCCCACCACTACCAGCCCAGCCGCCGCGCGCGAGTGCCCCATCATTAACATCGAATTAGGGCGTAATAGGCGGGATCGCGTGGACTTCACAGACCTCATAGTAGACGACTGCGGGCAACCATTCTCCACCAAGCAGGAGTTGGTGAACGCCTTGAATGAGGAGTTCGTGACAGCGGCTACGCGCTGCGGAGCTCCGCCAGCCAACCTCCCCCGATCGATGACGTCTCTCTACGACATCTCATCCCCCGTCGATTCCTCAATGTGGCTCAAACCGTTCTCAGACGACGAAGTTATAAATATCTTACGCTTTTACATCGCCCCTAAAAACAGCACCGACATCTACAACGTATCTGCTGGCCTCCTAAGGTTTGTTAGCCCATCAATTTCTCTGCCCCTAGCGTACCTTTTCAATAAATGTCTACATGACGGTGTCTTTCCTCGTGCACTTAAAAAAGTAAAAATTTCCCCACTTTACAAGGGAAAAGGTCATAAATCTCAAATCAAATCCTACCGGCCTATATCACTGGTGACTGGTATTAGCAAGGTCTTTGAAGTAGGTTTGAACAACAGACTGCTCTCTTTCTGGCTCAGTCGCGACATAATGTCTGATAAACAATACGCGTATCGTCAGGGCAGATCAACCACTGACCTAGTGCGAGAAGTGGTGTGGCGGGTGCTGAGCGCTCGCGAGGCGGGCCACCAGGTAGCGGTATTATGCTGTGACCTATCTCGCGCTTTTGACACTGCCGACCATTCGCTGTTAGCGACCAAGCTAAGCTTTTACGGCATTAGGGACCCGGCACTATCACTCTTAGCCTCTTTTATGTCAGATAGAGCACAGGTATGCGTAGGCGATAAAGGTCGCATTCAGTCCACAGAGATGAGCAACATTATAGGCGTACCGCAGGGTTCCTGTCTATCTAACACCTTGTTTACAATTTTACTGAATGACCTCCCCAGTGTCATTCAGGGTGCAAAACTATTCATGTATGCCGATGATGTTACCGCTGTAGTTACTGCCAAAACCCACGTCCAGTTGGAATGTGCCCTGAATGACACTGTTCAGAAGATAAACCTGTGGTTCCAATCCAATGGTCTTGTCTTGAACAAAGAAAAAACTTGTTTTTTAACATTTAATCTGAATGGGTCAATGTCGCATCAAATGAAAGTTTACGCCGATAATTGTTTAATACAACAGGTAGGTACCACGCGTCTATTGGGCTTCCATCTAGATAGCGCCCTTACCTGGGAGACGCATATAGATGTGATGTGCGCGCGCCTAGGCCGGGCATGCTTCGCGCTGCGCCGCCTCGCGAACACTGCGACCAGGGAAGCCGTCAGGAGTTGTTATTTTGCCACCGTACACTCGTTGCTGACCTACGGGACGGAACTATGGGCACGCGCTGCCGATAGAGACCGAATATTCGTCATGCAGAAGCGAGCTGTGCGGGCAATGACGGGCGTACCAGATGATGTATCTGCGAGTGAATATTTCACTGAATTTAAAATTCTGACGCTTCACTGCCTTTTCATACAAGAAGTCGCAGTGTTCACACATACTAACTTGCATTTATTTAAAAGAAAAAATATTAACACTGCTTTCAATCTCCGAAGTAACTCCCACAAAGATAGGTTGGTCACGCAGCCACACAAGCTCAGTAAGTCGGAGCGGTCCGTGTACATACTGGGGCCTGCAGTATACAACAGGCTGCCGGACTCTGTCAGGGATGCACCTTCCACACAATCGTTAAGACTCGTATCAAAAAGTGGCTGCTCGAGAAACGATTTTACGAGTTTACGGAATTCCTGGAACTGCCAATACTATTATAATTTTATTTATCTAATTAATGCTAACGACGACGGTTACTGTGTTATTGTTATTTTGTTTTTATTTAATTGCATTAATATGCAAAAAAATAGTTATTTTAAGTAGTAGTGACTTTGATTATATGTTAAAATGAAATTTATATGTAAGGTTGCCTAGACCTTAGATTGTTATAAGAATCTAATTTTGTAATTTATTTTCGACGTGTAACAATTGTTTTTTTTTTTTTTTTTTTTTTATTCACAATTGGTAAACCCTTGACAACATCTCATCTCACCTCACATATCAATAAAATTTATCTTATCTTTATCTTATCTTATCTATCTTACAGTCTACGCCAAAGATGGACATACCTGTGTTTAATGGGGACAAGACCCAATGGCCTACTTTTTTATGATTTGTACTCTGAGACTATTCACAAAAATCATTCACTTTCTAAAGGTAAAAAAATGCAACATTTGAAGGGAAAATTAAGTGGCGAGACTGAGAAGTTAGTCCAGCATTTACAAATTTTAGCAGAAAATTATGACACATGCTGGGAACTACTTTACCATAGGTATAATAATAAGCACGTTCTTTTTACGAACAAATTGATAATTTTATGAAACAGCCGTCACTAAAAAAGCAGACATCATTTGAGTTAAAACGTTTATATGACATTACGAACGAATCCATTCATGCTATATACAATCTAGGAATCGACACATCGACTTGGGACCCCATGCTTGTGTACTACATTTTAGGTGAAAAGCTTGACCCGGAAACCTATTCTGAATATTCTAGATCAGATCCGCGGGAAGTTGCCTCATATGAACATTTTATGGATTTTATTGAGAGTAAATTCATTGAATTGGAGCTCTTACATAAAAATAAAAATGAAAGTATTTTAAAACCACAGCCAAACATTGAAATACAACTTCTACGTATAGAACAGGTAGTCAAAACAAATATCTTGCTCTGCTCGGGGGTCGCGAGGAGTGCGCAGGGGCGGGACTATCGCGTGACGTTTATGAAGAATAAATAAAAAGATGCGAAATTCACTGCAACGGAGTTATCTGCCTAATTAGCACTAACACCTAACACTAGCACCAAAACCTTTTCGGGTATAATGATTCATGTTTGTTTGTTTGTGTGTGTGTGTGTTTTCGTATGCGTGTGTGTGTTCGTAACTCTTTCCCTAATCCCCTAGGTTAAGCTCTACTATAGCTATGTAGTCCATGTTACTTGAAATAAAATTGAAAATAAATAAAATAATTCAATTCAAAAATCAAGTGTGGTGACATTTGATAATCAAAAACACAGTGAAGTGTGCTGGAGTTAGATCGAGGGACAGTAAGCATTTATATATTATTTTTACTGTGTTATTTAAGAAATAGTGATTTAATTTTTTATTATGGCGTAAATGACTTGACATTTTCTTTGTTTGCGATGTCAATATGTACGATTTACATACACACATGTAATTTATTTTTAAATAATTTTGCTAAGATTTGGAAGCAGTCGCGCTTCTATTGTATACAATTTCCATAAAGGATAGTACTTTATCAACTACTTGTGAAATGAATCCTATTGTTGTGCCAAGCACGCTCACTCACTTCATCGCTTGAGTGCGAATACACAAAAGAAAGGGACAACGCGGCACGTCTTGCGGGTGCGTGAGCTAGCGCCGGGACTATTAGCTCGCTAGTTTTGTTTGTTTTGCTCGGCCATTTTACCACCCGACCCGGCAAGTCCAATATTAAGAGAAAAGAAAATACAATTATTGATTTCTGCCGAAAATGCATCGGAAGTATGATTTTCGACCCAAAAATGGGCGACAGCATATAGGTCGATTTTGACTATACCTAAGGCTAAAAAATGGGATGTTGAGAAAATGATTTCAGTAAAAATTATTCCAAAAGAGCTGGTTTCATGGTATTTTATCATTATTTTCGAATTTAAAATAAATCCTCTTTGCTCACTTGGCACGAGACGAATAACAGGAGCACCTCCAGCGGAAGCACAGTCGGCTGGAGTTCAGTGCGACGGGGTGAGAAAGCGTCGGACTATCCGGGCATTGTCGAGTAGGACTGCTTTCTGCATTGCTGCAATTATTGGACTGCCTCGGAGTTCCAGCCGCCTTAGGTGACGTTCAATGTCGGCTGAAATTAGTCCGTTCACGGAAAGGACTACGAGAATAATTTCAGTGGATTCCACATGCCACATATCAATAAACTCGTGCGCCAGTTCCTGGTACTTTTTCCTTTTTTCGGCATCAGCCTTCACGAGGTTTTCGTCGTACGCTAAAGTGACATCCACCAAAACACCCCTGACTGCGCCCGATCCATCAACTTGATATCAGGCTTATTCGAAGCAATAGTCCTTTCCGTGATAATGGGTCGGTCGCAGTAGAGCTTGGCGCGGTTGTTCTCGAGAACCGGCTCCGGCGTGTACTTGTAATATGGCAACCGCCGAGATATGAGGCCATACTTTAGAGCGATCTCTTTGTGTAGGATCCTGGCTGCTTGGTCGTGCCTCTGCAAATACTCAGGGTTGGCAATCATGGAACAACCGGAGGTTATTTGACGCAGGTTATCCCCTGGTAGACGGCACAATCGACAGACGTTTAAGGTGCCGTCTTTTATTATAATCCTCCTATAGTTGTTCGTCTTGACCACCTGATCCTGTATTGCACAGACGAAATCCTCGGTCTCCTCAAACAGGTCTCCGAAGCGCAGCCAGTGCACCGAGATCTTCTGATCTACGAAGGATCCACAAAGGGCCTTGAAGAACCTACCGTGCAGCTCTTTGTCTTTCCAGATGACCTCTCCCTCAGTAGTGCTAAGTACAGTTGGCTCCTGCCAGTTCTCTTGAGACATGGATAGAGGGGTTAGTCCTTTGTCACAGGCTACGATAACTCTATGCAAGTCACTATCGACTTTCGTGAGGAAGTAACTTCGGAGGCTGCGTTTCTCGCGGTTGTGCATTTGTTTGACACTTAAAAGGCCACGACAGCCACTCTTCCGTGGGATATATAGCCTCATCACTGATGACCTCGGGTGATGCATCCTATGGAGTTTCATAATAGTGCGGACTTTTCGATCCAAGTCGTTAAGTTCGGTCTCTGACCATCTGAGTATGACGAGGTGTACAAAAGAACTGGCATGACCCAGGCGTTGAATGCTCGTATCTTGTTAACGTCCGAAAAATAGCTCTGATTATAATTATTTTCAAATAATAAAATTAATGCCTCTCTGCTCACTTGGCACGAGGCGAAGTGTCAAGAGCACCTCCAGCGAAAGCACAGTCGGCTGGAGTTCTTTTTTTTTATATTCTCAATTGGTAAGCCCTTGGCATTATCTCACCTGATGGTAAAGTGACGATGATGCCGAAGATGGAAGCGGGCTTACCAAGATTCCCCAACGCAATGGGGATCTGGCTATCTTATCTTCAAGCCGGTACACATCAATTTTCAAGCGATTTCCAAAAAGGAGGAGGTTCTCAATTCGTCTGTATTTTTTGAAGTGAAAACTTCTTTAGCGGCGCTGAGCACTTTTTGTTGGATGGGTAAAAACTTCCAAACTCGCGTCAGGGTCACGTGATGCTGATCGAAAAAGCGTAAGATCGAGGGGAAGGGAGAGGAACAAGTATCTCCCACTCTTTCTACCGTGCCTGAGAGTGCTGCACAGGCAGCACAGGGCGCTTTTCTCAATTTTCCATCTGCCGGTTAGTAGCAAAACTACTCGCCTAGCGACCTAACATCGACATATTGATGTCACTACGTAGTTCAGCTATTTCACACTAGATGTCAATAAGTGTAGAAAGTAATGGGACGTACTCAGAACTATGAGCTTTAAAAAGTTTGTGTAATAAATGAATAAAATGAGGGTTAACATTTTTACTGTTTTGTATGTGTACTGACGTACTTAAAATTTCTAGCACAAAATAATAGACAAATTATTATTACGAACATAATTTTATTTACAAAATTCAATTACCTGCGAAAATAACAGTTTTAGTTAGTTGTTGTCGGTTCGTTGCCCTATCGTTTTGAATGGTTGCGAAATGCTTAAAACGAATATCTATATATTTTTCTGATAAAGATTTAATCAGCAGTATAATATGATTTACAGTCGGTGATTGGTCAAAGCTGTAATTTAAAAAATAAAATGAAATACATACTTATTCTCCTAAAATAATTGAAACTCGGTTATACAAACAATACCGAAACCAACCGACAAATCCAGTTTTAAACTAGGTAAATTGCCCATCTTTAATTTTTTTTATGGCCTTTTTTTGTCACTATGAAGTCTGCATCATTAAAATGGCAAGAACAAATCTTTGTATATTTTGTCGGAGTCCAATCCGGTCTATTCACTTTTGTGATCCATTGTTGTTTTAAATTATCATCGGATGGAAATCTAAAACAAACAAAAAGAAATAAAATTAACTAGGTGGTAAATTATCTTAATATGAATAAAATGATTATTTAACATTCGAAGTTCTTTCAATTCATGAACAGTCACGGAGAATAGTACGAGTATGTATACAACTCAGATCTTTGTTACTTGAAAATATTTGCTATGAAAATGTTATTTCATTACTGACCATAGCCGTGTGTTATTCGGTAAAATTATTTGAATCTAATTACGGCCCTGGATATTTGGTACGTTGAAAATAGTTGTTCTTGTTGACGATAGATGGCGGCCTGTTTACAATATAATTATAAAAATCACTAAAGTACTGTTTTGGCGACTAAAAAGTATTCAGGTTTAATTGTATACTTTAATTTTCAGTATCCACGTATGATTATAACTATATACCAATGCGGAACTTTACGTACTCGTATTTTTTATTCACAAAAGTTACGCCACCTAGTGTCGAGAAGTATAATTTATACTTGAAAGCCGAGAATTTTCTAGAACTATTTTAATAATTACGTATAAAATTACTTACAAATGAAATGTGATACCATTCATAGCATCAGAACGTCTGTCTGAATAACTTCGACACGATAAAACACAACACTTCATCCTTTTCTTCTTAAAAATGCGAAAACACACCAATAATGCGAGTCTCGATACATGGGCACCTGACGAAAATCACAGTGCACAGTTGCTTAGGCCAGCTCCTCTTTGTTTGTGCTCGGTGGTTGTGTAGTAACCACATTGTTGTGTACTCGTATATGTGAATTGTTAAGTTTTCACTTCTGCCGGCACTCCCGGAGTGCTACCGGTGTGTTTTTTTTATGTTTGTTACCTCATAACTTTGGGATGGGTGAACCGATTTTTATGATTCCTTTTTATTAGAAAGCTAGTGCTTCCCGTGTGGTCCCATTTAAATTTTATCAAAATCGGTGTCGTACTTTTTTTTAGAAAATTATCAAAAACCAAAAATAATAATGCAAAAATGTACTAAGTTGTTCCGATGAAAGTCGGTTTTTTAACGTGTTTAGCGTTTTCAATTATGTTAACACTGATGTTTGGCGGCAAGACTTAGATAAGATGGTGGTAGCTAGCCAAGCGGGCTTAGAAAATGCCCTACCACCAACCAAACCGAGTCTTACAAGTTGACCCCGCTGGGAATCGAACCCGCGACCTCCTGAGAAGCGAATGAACTAACCATTACGCCACGGAGGCGATTTCGTGCAAAGGGGAGAGAATATCTGCATATCTCGCGGTTGTGCATTTGTTTGACACTTAGAAGGTCACGACCGCCACTCTTCGGTGGGATATGTAGCCTCATCACTGATGACCTCGGGTGATGCATACTATGGAGTGTCATAGTAGTGCGATCTTTTCGATCCAAATATGCCGAAGGTGTCCAAAAGAACAGGCATGACCCAGGCGTTGAATGCTCGTATATTGTTAACGACCAACAAGTAGCTCTCAAGAACTTAGGCGTTCCCAAAATACGTCACAAACCGCCTGTTTCACGCCTGCCTCGTGTACACCAATACTCTTAGCCAAACCCAGATACCGGTATGTATCAGTTTCATGGAATCGATGTCTATTTCCCTTGAATGCACCACCCTGCAAGATTCAAGATTCAAGATATTTATTCAAAATAGGGGCAAATCACACTCTTTCTGATAGTCAGAAACTAGTGATTACATAATTTCATTTGTAAAGAATCAAGAAATAAACAATCATTAGTTAATAACGTCAAAATCCAATCCGTGATATAAAAAAAAACAAATAATATCATTAGATTATACAAAATGCTGCGGCAGATTATACAGAAGACCGAAGAGTACAATCAGCCACTATGCTTGGCGTTTGTGGACTATGAGAAGGCCTTTGATTCAGTCGAAACCTGGGCTGTGCTACAGTCTCTCCGGCGGTGCCAAATTGACCATCGATACATCGAGGTGTTGAAGTGTCTTAATGAAAACGCCACCATGTCGGTTCGCCTCCAGGATCAGAACTCGAAACCTATCTAGTTGCAGCGAGGGGTGAGACAGGGAGACGTTATATCTCCGAAACTGTTCACCGCCGCCCTGGAAGATGTTTTTAAGCTTCTGGACTGGGGTGGACTCGGCATCAATATCAACGGCGAGTACATATCCCAACTCCGATTCGCTGACGATATTGTGGTCATGGCTGAGACCATGAAAGACCTAAGCACAATGCTCGATGGCCTCAGTGAAGTCTCTCAACAAGTGGGTCTTAAAATGAACATGGACAAGACGAAAATAATGTTAAATGTCCGTGTCGCACCCACTCCTCTAAAGGTTGGAGACTCTACACTGAAAGTTGTTGACGAATATGTATACCTGGGACAAACAGTCCAGCTAGGTAGTTCCAACTTCAGGAAAGAGATCAATCGACGTATCCAACTCGGCTGGGCAGCGTTCGGGAAGCTTCGCAATATCTTCACGTCCCAAATACCGCAGTGTCTCAAGACTAAGGTCTTTGACCAGTGTGTGTTGCCAGTGATGACTTACGGAACTGAGACATGGTCGCTTACTATGGGCCTCATAAGAAGGCTCAAGGTCACCCAAAGGGCAATGGAGCGTGCTATGCTCGGAGTTTCTCTGCGTGATCGAATCAGAAACGAGGAGATCCGCAGGAGAACTAAAGTAACCGACATAGCTCACAGAATCGCTAAACTGAAGTGGCAGTGGGCAGGGCACATAGCTCGTAGAACAGATGGCCGATGGTGCAGTAAAGTTCTCGAGAGGCGACCGCGCACCGGGAAACGTAGCGTAGGCAGGCCTCCCACGCGGTGGACCGACGAACTGGTGAAGATTCGTCGTGGAAATCCTTGGGGAAGCCTTCGTCCAGCAGTGGAAGATTTTTGCCTGATATGATGATGATGATGAATGTCAGTGGAACATGAAAACAATATGACACGAGAAGTTACACATTAAAAATATTGAATGTCATGAACGCCTTTGACAAGTGTAGGCCAGTTCACACGGACAGCACCCGGTCACGACTATAACGCAAGAGTTAGCCATCGCTCCTCTCAACCATATTGGAGGGAAAGGAATGACCCGGCTGTCCACATGAAGGATCGCGCACTTATCTACTCCCAGCTCCATGTCGATGGAACTGCTAAAATCACAAGTCATTTGGAGCGAACAGTTTAAGATCGTCAATGTAAAAAAAGGTGGGTCATGCGAGTGTCTACTCTCCGAAACTGAAATTCCGTCCCTGATTTCTCCAGCAGAAAGCTGAGTTGATACAGGGATAGGCAAAACCAAAGGGGACTCAGAAAGTCGCCTTGTATTATACCCCTCTTTATCCAAATCCGATCTTCCGCATTCGATAGCCGCTGACCATGGAGACGAAGGATCGTACTCCATTGCCCCATACACGATCCGAGGAAGTTTCGATCTGTCTCATCTATCTTGTACAGTTCGAGGATCCTCTTCAACCATGAATAGGTTAACCGAGTTAAAAGCCTTCTTATAATAAATCTAGGCAGCGGAGAAATTGTTTCGAGTGCGATTCACCAATTTGCACACGACCGCATCAATCAGGAGTAGCTCCTTTGTACCGCGACTTCCGCCCCGACATCCATTCTAAGTAATAGCCATGATATTATTCGCCTCAATAAAGTCGTCAATTTTGGCCTTCAGAATGAGTTTAAGTGTCTTGTAAGTGGTAGAAAGACACGTGATGGGCCGGTATTGACTAATCTCAGCGGTATTTCTCGACTTGGGAGCTAAATGAGTGATCCCAGTAGTCAAGAAGGTCGGGACCTGACGCTGCTCGAGAGCTTGCTGGAACTGGCTGGCTAAGGTCTCCTGACTCGCATAGAACCCCCTTTAGAGGCTATAGTAATGAAAGTCGCAGTAAAATGCAACTGGAATGATTCAGGAGCTCTAATCTCACAAAAATCGATGAAAATCCAAAAAATAAATGATTTAAAAAAAAAAACTTTAAAATTAAATATCTCTAAAATGGTTAAGTTCCGGTCACCATATTACAAAATGAAATCCATCACCAATGACCTGAATAATAACGTACTTTAATATTGTGTACTACTTCCCCTGTAACCTGTAACCCTGTATATACGGTCGAATTGAGAAACCTCCTTTTTTGAAGTCGTTTAAAAACTTAGATTTAAGAAGGTAGAATGCCTAAAGATAAATAAGATTTAGAACTAAGTAAATAAATTGCTTTACTTTTAGTAAACTTCTTGCGACAAGCGCGCAGTAAGTGGATGATTTAACGCGGAAAATTCTACTTCGAATACTCTGAATTGGTGCCGATTGGTGGTTATCGAGGCACGGTTTTATTTTCTCGTCCCGAACCAAGCCGAATTTCTCGAATCTTCTTGACTTCGAGAATTCTCGAGCAGAAGTGATGCTTTCGGGGTACAGGCGGGTGTTTAAGTCTCTAAGTGGACTCATTACACCCTGCTCCTATGGTGCTACGATGGTTATTGTGACTCCGGTGGCGCCTCCCGCCCCCACCCCCTTCAAACCTCGAGCTCTCCGCTATGCGGCTGATGTCTAGGTCGCATAGTTCCTCTTCGTTGATCTTGTCTGCCAAACGTCTCCCACCTGAACCTGCTGTAGAGTACACACTCAACCAAGTATTGTTGGCTGGTCTCCAGTTCTCCGCAGTTGGGGCATGACGGGTCTATGTCTATGTCGAGAGGTCTATCTATCTATCAGGGACATGTGTCCGATTTAGCCTGCAATGTCCTGTTACTATGCCCATGACCATTGCCAGGCATTTCTAGCTTAGTGGAGAAATGTCCTGGTCATCCTACGATTCCTTCCCTTCAGGAACATCTTCGCTTGTCTGCAGCTATTGTTTCCTACCCATGCTTCCAGAGCTTCTCGCTTTATTAGCTCTGCGATTACTCCCTTTGTGACTGTGGTAGATATTGGAAGTCGAGGCTCCGGTCCTATGAATCTTGAGTTGGCACCTTCTCGTGCCAGCATGTCTGCTCTTTCATTCCCTAAAGTTTCTTGATGTCCTGGAACCTATGCTATTGTAACCACCATAATCTCAGCTAGTTTATTAAGTGTCTCTTTGCACTCCATGACTAGCCTCGATGAGGTTTCTACCTTGGCCAGTGCTTTCATTGCTGCCTGGCTATCTGAATAAATTATAGTGCCGTAGGTCTCTGCCCATGAGCACACCCCATACACTTCATACAAACGAGCGAGAAATGATATACTTATAAACAACTGACGTATCTATAGGCATCAATGCAGGTAGGGTTGAATCACACCGGCGGCATTGGTCATGAACGAAATGTTTGTTACATACTCGTATTTACTGCACGTAAAAATCAACAGTGGCTACCTATTTGGTAGCTAACTTACATGAACAAAATTGTTGTTCAAACATAGCTAAATAGGTACGCATGCAGCCAAATCCCCCGCTAGTAAAAGTTCAATGATCCCCGCACGGTGAATCCGTATATTCCCGCGCAAAATAAAAATAAAACCACGTAAGCCTTGACGTGACCTGGAGAGCATTTTCCTCGAGGTTCCGACCTTTGATAATAATAATTATCAAGAATAATGTGATAAACTTTAAAAATGAAGACATAGTTAAAGTCACGTAACCTTTGACGTGAACCCGGAGAGCAATGACCTCGTGTTACCAACCATAGAATGGACTGAGTCTTACTAAGTTGACTCCGCCGGGAATCAAACACGCGACCTCCTGGTGTGAAGCGAATGGACTAACCATTACGCCACGGAGGTGGTTAAAGATCAATGGTTAGTCCATTCGAACTAGGCCTAAGAGTGTAAAAAATTCGCATTCTAATAAACAGCTTCTGTAACGCGGCAACTATACAAGTTTTGAGACGAGTGCCCAACGCGGTGCCGGGAGACGGCATGTAATGTCGCCAGATTCACGCACCGACAAACGAGCCGACAACAACACGTGTTAGGTACTACTTAACTAAAGGAATAGTGACTGCTTCAATGTTAATTTCACGAGTCTAGTTTAAGTAGGTATATGTAACATTAAATTCATATCGCAATAAATTTGCTTATCGCCATAGAAATAAATATTAGTTACTTATGAATATTTAGATAAACAAATCTCAAAGTATCTATTTAACGCATACAAAGCACAAAATATGAACCGCCTCCGTTTCGTTATGGTTGGTCCATTCGTCTCACACTAGGAGGTCGCTGGTTCGATTCCCAGCGGGGTCAACTTTGTAAGACTCGGTTTGGTTGGTGGCAGGGCATTTTCATAGCCTGCTTGGCTAGTTACCGCCATCTTATCTAAGTCTTGCCGCCAAACATCAGCATTAATGTGTTCTGGCTTGAAGTTAAGATAGCCAGATCCCCATTGCGTTAAGGAATCTTGCTTAGCCCGCTTCCATCTTCGGCATCATCGTCACTTACCATCAGGTGAGATGATGTCAAGGGCGTATCAATTGTGGATTAATGGCCCGGTACCTTTCATCCTAGATCCATCTATGTAGCAGCTGAGCTGGGACTCTGGTGCTTCCATTTCCCAGTTTCATCTTTCTCCTATGTGTATTCTAAACTTTTTGTTGAAGATTCTTTGTTTTTTGATCAGGTCGTTATTTGTCATTAATAGAAACATATCCATCCCTACCCAATGCATCTTCTATCTAGCTTCGCCTGTGTTCATAAGGTTCACTTTCCATTCTTTACATGCTGTGATCCTATTCCATTGCTCTGCTGCTCTTTTCTTAGCCTCGATCTGGATTGGGTTCAATCCCGAGGTCACATCGAGTGCCATCGTTGGCGTGTATGTTATGGCCCCTGTAGTCATTAGTAGGGAATCCAATCCCGCTCCTTTTTTGCGGGACAGAAATGCGGGATTACACCCGCGGGATCCCGCAGGTTTGCGAGATTGAAAAAAATATATATTTAAGGAAAATGGACTCAGGCGACTATATTATTATTTATAAGACACCTCAGCACAGCTCATTAATAAGTGATGTAACAACTTTCCCATAGAACTCGTGACTTTTATATAGAATTTGTATGAAAAATAATTTTGATTCAGTTTTTAACTTACAGCTAAATAAGTTTTGAATTTCTATTTTGTGTCGTGTGAACCCTGTATCGGAACGGAACGTAATCAATGTCAGTTCGAGTACTCTATGACTAGGGATTCCCCTACGGCGCACGGGGATTTACCTTCGCGTGCGGTCAAGTGTCAAAGAAAGTTATTGCGTCATTTGCGTCTTACTTGTGATGTGAAAAGGTTACGTAACGTACGCGAGACTAACGTACGCGAGACAAATCTTTTGACGTGAATACGTCTTTAAAATTACCTCCATAGGGATGCAATCCAAAAAAACGAATGATAACAAAATCGGGGGATACAGTTTAGTGTTGTAGCTACATATCTATCATCTCCATCCAAATTTCGTTTACACCACTTGATAGCTAAAGAATCAAAGAATTTATTACGCTAAGTAAGGACTGTAACACATCGCGCGCGGGAGAGGGGGCAGCCCCGCCATTTTGAAGGTCATTTTGCTGCGTATCGAGATTTCCATTTAGTATAACTTTCGACTCGGTGAAGCTACGACGTTCATTCAAGTTTCAATCGTCAGCTCTCGTCAAAATCTATCGATTATATATAAAACATTAGTGTAAAATTGTAACTGTGATTATAATAAGGTGTTTAAATAAAAAAATAATATCAAAAAATATATAATGTCGGCCTATACGCGTCGAAAAGCCAAATCGAAATACAGAGATCGTATACGGTTGGAAAGGGCATCTCAACAGCAATCGAATGGTACCTGTAAAATATTATTAGTATCCAAACGCTTTTCATGTTAAAATAACGTTTTGTTCTTATGTCATCTGATGTGATTACATTCTCTTTGTTAATAAAAAAATATAGATGAACCGTATTGCACGTCGATTTTTAATTTGATCTAATCTTTCTGAATCTCCATTTAAAAAACAAATATAAAAACAGGATTAATGCAAAATAAATCCAAACTTTCACAGTACCAATAAAACACCATATTATGATCGAGTCAAGCAGTGCCGGCAACGTAAAGTAATGAATGCGGCCGAGCGGATCAACGACGGTGCCAGTACATCTGCAGCTGGGACGGTTGAAATTACGCAGATAATAATATTAATAATAATAATATTTTATATAGAAACTACATATTACCCGTTACGAGACGTATTCACGTTAAAACCAACGGCCGTGTGCCCCGACACAGCCCCACCCGTTTTTTTGTTTTCATTTTGTTAAGAGCACGTTTCGAGTGAAAAAATACAATTTATTATTAAAAATGAGTGTCAATTTAGTTTATAAAGAGCTAAAAAAAAAAGCTCGAGTAAAGTGGAAACATTTTTTAAGAGCAGAAAATGGATCAACCGCTAAATGTAAGTTATGTCCTGCTATCATAAAAATCTCTGCTCGCTCTACTAAAGGTCTTCACACCCACTTGCGAACAAAGCATAACATGAATTTGAACTTGGTTGATAGCGTCAGCAGCAAGTGCTTCGACTTCGGCAACGTCAGTCCCACCCAAAAAAAGAAATTAATAGATTATTTCCCACTGGAAAAAAAAGTTTCTATGGAAGAAAGAGTGTGCAGAATGGTAGCGAAAGATGGAATCCCATTCGCAAAATTCATCACGTCAATTGATTTGCGCGAATTATTTGAATCGGAGGGCCACAGATTGCCTTCTTCTGCCAGCACGATACAAACTATGTTGATGGCCTACGGAGCGTCCATTCGAAAGAAAACTATTGACGAACTTGAAACACTGAAAAAATTGCAAAAGCGTTTCACAATAACTTTTGATGAGTGGACATCTTTAAGAAATCGCCGCTATTTAAATTTGAATCTTCACTTATTTACCGGTGGAGCTACGAACATTTGGAACCTGGGGCTGTCAAGAATTGAAGGACGTTTTCCTGCAGAAACCTGTGTAACGGCGCTTAAAAAAAACTACAGGATTTTAAAAT
The DNA here is from genome assembly GCA_947284805.1 of Coleophora flavipennella. Lineage (NCBI taxonomy): Eukaryota > Metazoa > Arthropoda > Insecta > Lepidoptera > Coleophoridae > Coleophora > Coleophora flavipennella. The sequence goes on from OX369299.1 coordinate 10,071,511, forward strand.
TGACCTAAATCTAGATGTGATCGCAGCAACAACCGATGGTGCAGCAGTCATGAAGAAAGTTGGCAGATTATTATCAGCGCACTACCAATTATGCATTGCACATGGATTGCAACTCGCTGTACTTGAAGTTCTATACAATAAGAGACAAGAACAACAAGAAGAAGAAATACAAGCTGAAGTACTCGAAAATAGACCATAACATGAATTTACTATATATATAGATTTTGAGTAATAATGAAAGTGAAGATGATAACGACGAGCAAAGCAATTTTTCGGTAGAGGAAGAAACTCAAGAAGTAGAGTATCTACCACAATACAGAGAACTTATTCAAAAAGTGAGGAAAATTGTCAAGGTTTTTAGTTCATAATCTCCAGTAAAAAATGATCTGCTGCAATAATATATCAAAGCAGAATTTGGCAAAGAATTGCAGCTTATCCTAGATTGCCGAACGCGCTGGAGCAGTCTCGCATCTATGTTGTCGAGGATCAACGAAGTCAAACATTGTATATCTAAAGCACTTATTGACCTTAAATTGACATCATCTTCATTTTCATTCACTGACGAAGAATTTATAACTTTGACTGATATTGAACGCGCTTTAGAGCCAGTGAAGCTTGCTGCAAACGTCTTATGCCGCGAGGATGCAACGTTAGTTACTGCAGAAACCACATTGTGTTTCATGATAAACAAACTAAATCGACAAAATACCAGGTTAAGCCAGGAACTTGTTGTGTCACTATCTCGCCGGATAAAAGAACGCCGCACATCAATAACTGCCGTGTTGCTTTACTTGGAAAATCCAAAAAAATATCTAGAAAAAGATTCAATATCTGCAAGTCTGGAGGACGATCCATTCTTTTATCCAAGAAAAGCTACGCTAAGAGCTGAAATGAAGTGTTTAATCGAGAGACTGCTGTCAGACGCGCAACCTGAAACTGAAAACCAGCAAGTTGATGACAATGAAGAAGACATGCCTTTATCGAGTCTTCGTGATCAGCCTTCACCTACACTAGAAGAAGAATTAGAGCGCAGTCTCCATACTGAATGGGTACCCGAGTCTAGACCTGCTGTGCATGCACCCACTCGAGATAATTCACTTGATCTTGATCTGATATTGAAACGTGAGATGACACTTTTTGAATGTGGAGGGAATAGAGGGAAGTACTTGGAAGCTGTTTATACTTATGTAAAGTCAATTCCGCCTACAAGTGCCGAAGCCGAGCGCGCTTTTTCCGCCGCTGGCTATTTATGCAACAAGATAAGATCAAATCTAAAAGATGAAACGTTAGATACCTTATCGTTTCTTCGAAAGCATTTTCAGAAAAAATAACGTAACTTTTTACCCGGCGTTTAATTAATTCACCTCTTTATGTCTCTAAAACCAATTAATATGTTTAATTTTCAATACAATTTTAAATATGAAACGTTAAATATTGTATTAAGTATATCGTTTCTTAAAAGAAGTTGATTATTTATGCTTCTTAAACATCATTATATTCAATTTATAATGAGTAATAACTTTGCTTCATATTGATAATAATAATAATAAAAAAATGCTTGTCTTTATTTCTTTCATTTAACTACATAAAACAAAAATAATAGTAAATAAAATCAATCCCGCAAATCCCGCGGGATCCGCGGGATTGATGACCTTGATCCCGCAGGCTTGCGGGATTGCGATTTTGATGCGGGATTGGATTCCCTAGTCATTAGATTAGCAGCTCTTTGTACTTACTTAACTTTCGAGTGTTCTGAAATATTGACTCTGTGCCACCATACTATCGCACCATAATGTAGTCTTGGAAGTAATGTCTAAGACATCCGATTGCGTAACCCTTGTATCTTCTAATAGCTCTTTCAACCCTTAACGTAAGGTTGTGTACGGTTGTGTCTGTAGACTTGCCCTCCATGTAGGCACTTTGGTTGTAGTGGTAAGTAGCTTTGTAAGATATTTCACAGTAAGTGTTTTATGTAGTACCATGTTTTTTGGAGGAGCATAGGAAAGATTCCATCAATTCCTGTAGCTTTCATGGGTCTGAAAATCCGTACCGCCCATTTCACTGTTTCTAATGTCCCATTGTTCTGGTACATTGTCCAGGGAGTCATCGTTTTCAACAAATTCCTCACACCCAGGGAAGTGTGATTTCAGCATTGCGTTTATCACTTTGTCCGAGGCATACTTGTAGTCAACTTTAGATGGCCTAGATGGCCCAGGGGGAGTCCTTCGCTAGAACTTTCATCATTCTGGCTGCATCTGCATAACTAGTGATATTTTTGCAGAATCCCTTCCAGCTGTTTCTCTCCTCCTTCTGACACAGGTTGTTGAATTCTCTCCTAATTTCTCTATATGCTTCTCAGCTCTGAACGTCCTTGTTTGACATGGCGGTTCAGAGGTTGTCTGAGAGTCGCCAGGTAGGGTGATTGAGTTTGGGCGGGCACCGTAGGGTGTCTGAGAGTCGCCAGGTATAGTAACTGTGAGTTGGGGCGGGCACCGGATGGAGGTGTCTGAGAGTCGTAAGGCAGGGTGACTGTTGTTTGGTTGGGCACCGGATGGAGGTGGCCCAGAGTTGCCAAGATGGGTGACTGTTGTGGTTATCAACCGAATGGGGGTTACCGAACTTCAGTTAATTTGTTGCGAAACATTGCGATACAATATACATTGCGATAAAATTCAAGTACTTGTTATTTTTTTATTAATTTTAGAAGATCATAAATTTGTTCGCTTATTTAGCATCATCAGCGCCGATTCTGGCACAAAGAAAACACTAGTCAGTAATTAAATAAGTTCTAAAGTTATATAACAGATAGTGCTAAAAAAAGGCACTATGTGCTGTTTGATAAAAATGTGTCAATGGCAAAACTCATTATCTACTAAAAATGTGTTTTAAAAAATAATGGCGAATAATTTCAGGTTTTTGTTTACTAAATTAATTTTATAAATGTTTATTTCATCCACACCTATTTTATTTTTTTATAATGTAGGATTGGAATGTAACATTGGATCAAAGTTTATGAAACTTTAATAATTTTTCCTGCACAATTTGGTCAATGTCAGATAATTACTTCTGCAAATAAGCCGACGCATGAGAGGTGAAATGACCCTTATGACCCTTGCGGAGCTATCTGCCAAGATTTGCATATTTTAGTACCCGCCCATTAATAGCCATCATAACTGTGTCTGATCCGTGAATTGCAAAGTTGATAAATAGTCAGTAACTTTGTCGTGAGGCGACTAGTAGAGGTAGACCACCAGAGGCGCATAGTTCCGACGGTTACTAATGGACATAAAAATGTACAAATGCTTGGCAGTCAGCTGCGCAAGGGTATTTCACTTTCATAGTGATGGGTTTCTGTGATTTTAAATTACTGTTAAACAAATGTTTCAGAATGTTTCTTACAAAACACTGTCGTTCTTGTTGGTATATGTGTATACAGGAGAAGTAGTAGTACCCTCTGAGAGTCTGACCCCATTCATACAAACTGCTAAGGCGCTTCACATCAAGGGCCTTGAAGATTTGGTGAGTTTTTAAATAATGACTTTAGAGCCTGTGCAAATATATATTTGGTATATTATATATTATTCACAATTGGTCAGCCCTTGGCTTCATCTCACCATATGCACCAATATTATTATAGCAGCAGATTAGCTACTTACTACATAACGTGTTGTAAGTGGCCCTGGCAACTTACAACACGCGCACACTGCGGACTGACGAGAAACTTGCAGAACTCGAAGAAGTATTCAGCAGGTTACGGTGGGATATCGTAGGTTTATGTGAAGTCCGAAGAGAGGGAGAGGACACCATGATCCTTAAATCCGGAAACCTGCTCTATTTCCGGGAGGGCGACCAACAGTCCCAGGGTGGTGTCGGGTTTCTCGTCCACAAGTCCCTCATTAACAATGTGGTCCAAATCGTGAGCGTTTCGACAAGGGTAGCATACCTTATACTCAGAATCACCAAACGGTATTCGATGAAGGTCATACAGGTATACGCGCCGACTACGGAACACTCCGACGACGAGGTAGAGACTATGTATGAGGACATCTCTACAGCCTTACATAGCACCAGGACCCATTATACCGTTGTTATGGGGGACTTTAACGCGAAACTGGGCAAACGAAGCGATGGTGAGCTGAGAGTGGGGCAATTTGGATATGGAGTAAGAAATGCACGTGGCCAGATGCTGGCCGACTTTATGGAGAAGGAGAGCCTCTTTATGATGAACTCCTTCTATAAAAAGTCAAAACAGCGGAAGTGGACATGGTTGCATCCCAATGGCGTAACAAAAAACGAGATAGACTTCATCTTGTCGACAAGGAGGCAAATATTCAATGATGTCTCCGTGATCAATGCAGTCAAAACAGGAAGCGATCACCGGATGGTCAGAGGCACATTAAATCTAAAGACCAAGCTAGAAAGATGTCGACTGATGAAGTCTACGCTCCGACCAGCGCCCATCCAGCTCCAAAACCCCGAGAGCTTTCAGCTCGAGTTGCACAATCGTTTCGAATGCCTAGGAGACTGCGAGAATGTGGACGATTATAATGACAGGTTCGTGGAAATTGTTCAAACGGTCGGGTCTAAAATTTTTAAAACTCGCCGTTCAAACAGAACCAAAAAAATCTCCGACTTCACCAGCAACCTCATGGTAGAAAGACGCAGATTGGTTTTGCAGTCCTCTGAAGACGCTACTCAGTATCGGCAACTAAACAGGCAGATCTCTAAGTCCCTAACTCGCGATTTACGCCAATATAATACAAATTGTATTAAAGAGGCGATTGAGCACAACAAAGGCTCAAAAGTGTTCGCGAGAGATCTGTCTGTTGGACAAAGCCAACTGACTAAGCTGAAGACGGAGGACGGCAGGACCATATCGTCTAAGACTGAGTTGCTGGAAGAAGTTGAGAAGTTCTATGGACAATTGTACAAGACCACACGTTTGCCTGTCAGCGATCTGGCTGAAGACCCAAGAGCCAGACTAACCCGACACTATACCGAAGATATCCCGGACGTCAGCCTGTACGAGATTAGAATGGCTCTCAAACAGCTCAAGAACAACAAGGCACCGGGTGATGATGGAATAACGGCTGAACTTTTGAAAGCAGGTGGATCACCGGTACTAAAAGCTCTTCAGAAGTTATTTAATTCCGTTATACTCGAGGGACAAACGCCTAAGGCATGGCACAGAAGTGTGGTCGTGCTTTTCTTCAAAAAGGGTGACAACACCCTGCTGAAGAACTACAGACCCATCTCACTTCTGAGCCATGTCTACAAGCTGTTTTCGAGAGTCATTACGAATCGTCTCGCACGCAGGTTTGACGACTTCCAGCCTCCCGAACAAGCCGGTTTCCGAAAAGGCTTTAGTACCATAGACCACATACATACGCTGCGGCAGATTATACAGAAGACCGAAGAGTACAATCAGCCACTATGCTTGGCGTTTGTGGACTATGAGAAGGCCTTTGATTTAGTCGAAACCTGGGCTGTGCTACAGTCTCTCCAGCGGTGCCAAATTGACCATCGATACATCGAGGTGTTGAAGTGTCTGTATGAAAACGCCACCATGTCGGTTCGCCTCCAGGACCAGAACTCGAAACCTATCCAGTTGCAGCGAGGGGTGAGACAGGGAGACGTTATATCTCCGAAACTGTTCACCGCCGCCCTGGAAGATGTTTTTAAGCTTCTGGACTGGGGTGGACTCGGCATCAATATCAACGGCGAGTACATAACCCACCTCCGATTCGCTGACGATATCGTGGTCATGGCTGAGACTATGGAAGACCTAAGCACAATGCTCGATGGCCTCAGTAAGGTCTCTCAACAAGTGGGTCTTAAAATGAACATGGACAAGACGAAAATAATGTTAAATGTCCGTGTCGCACCCACTCCTCTAAAGGTTGGAGACTCTACACTGGAAGTTGTTGACGAATATACCTGGGACAAACAGTCCAGCTAGGTAGTTCCAACTTCAAGAAAGAGATCAATCGACGAATCCAACTCGGCTGGGCAGCGTTCGGGAAGCTTCGCAATATCTTCACGTCCCAAATACCGCAGTGTCTCAAGACTAAGGTCTTTGACCAGTGTGTGTTGCCAGTGATGACTTACGGAACTGAGACATGGTCGCTTACTATGGGCCTCATAAGAAGGCTCAAGGTCACCCCAAGGGCAATGGAGCGTGCTATGCTCGGAGTTTCTCTGCGTGATCGAATCAGAAACGAGGAGATCCGCAGGAGAACTAAAGTAACCGACATAGCTCACAGAATCGCTAAACTGAAGTGGCAGTGGGCAGGGCACATAGCTCGTAGAACAGATGGCCGATGGGGCAGTAAAGTTCTCGAGTGGCGACCGCGCACCGGAAAACGTAGCGTAGGCAGGCCTCCCACGCGGTGGACCGATGACCTGGTGAAGGTCGCGGGAAGCCGATGGATGCGGGCAGCGCAGGACCGGTCGTCGTGGAAATCCTTGGGGAGGCCTTTGTCCAGTAGTGGACGATTTGTGGCTGATATGATGACATAATGTAGCTAAACAACAAATTAAAATGTTTTTAGGTTATTATTCTTAGCTTAATGATAGGTCTCCGCTGCCGGTCGGCGCGGTAGCGGAGACCTATCATTAATCTAAGGTTGTTACTCTATTTTAAATCCTATTTAGTATCAATGAAGAATCTACTCAAATACTAGTCTTAATACAGTCAATCTCTTAATTTATTTTGAAATCTACTTTTCAGAATAATATGAATGTTGTAGACAATACAAATCCATTAGAAGATAATTCTCTGTATCATGTCAGCGGAACAAAACGAATCAGACTGCCAGTAGACAGTGACACTGATCCTGTAAGTATCCTTTTTTTTATTCACAATTGATAGGCCCTTGGCATAATCTCACCTGATGGTAAGTGACGATGATGCCAAAGATGGAAGCAGGCTTACTGAAAGTTTCCAACGTAATGGTTATCTTAACTTCATGCTGGAACACATCAAAGCTGTTCACATTAATATTTTAAGGCAAAACTTATATTATTTGGTAGTAGCTAGCCAGGCGGGCTTAGAAAATGCCCTACCACCAACTTAACCATATCTTACAACGTTAGACCCTTGCCAGAAATCGAACCTGTGACCTCTTGGTGCGAATTAAATGGACTAACCATTACACCATAGGCGGTTGAAAACTCTTACTTTTTGCTTGTCTGATTTAACTTTTCCAGCTTAATTTACTATTGTCTATCAATATTATATTCAAAGGGATAAATCGATCACGCATAGTCATCTGGACATAAACAAGGCCTGGACGGATCAGGCTGAAATTTAATATACAGATAGTAATTATGACTTAAGCATCCGCCAAGAAAGGATTTTGAAAAATTCCCACGGGAACGGTAAAAACGGAATCTGCGTAGGCGAAGCCGTGGACAACAGCTAGGTGTAAATATACAGGCTGCGAGGGGCCAACTGTTACTACGGAAAAACTCCATAACTCCGTCAAATGTTGATATTTCTATTTGAAAACTTAAGGTAATTGGGCGGAGTTTTTGGCGGGATTTGTGGTAGACGCATTCGTAGTTTTATTTTGTTGTTTTTTCATTGTTTTCTGCTAGGATTTTGTTTAAGAAGTGGTGCATTTTGGAGAAAATCGTCTAGTGCACGTGAGCAATGTGGAGAACAAGAAAATAAAACGAAGGAGGACGTGAGAATCCAACTTGCTCTGGGTGCAGTTTTATAGACGCCCTACAGCAACTGGGTGTTCCACCTCAGAATGTAGCTGCTGCAAATGCTGTCAAGAACTTCAGAGAAGATTTGTAATGCACCGGCACTAGCATTACAAATCAAAAAACTAAAGGAAGCTTATACGTCAGACCTGGCTGTATGGTCTTAGTCACCTTTGCCTTTTCCGAACTTTTGAAAGCCGGAAAGAAGAAACCAAAAAAAAACAAAAGGTAATTGGGCAATGACTTATATATTACTGGCGTAAGGACCCGGCCAACGCGCGCGACTAATGGGCCCAGCGAATTAGTGCGAAAATCGAAAGTTTCGCACACTCGCGACTCAGTCGTCTGCGGGACATTGTTCAGTGCGGTGGAAAAATATTCCATATAAAAATGCCTTATTGTGTTGTAAGAGGCCGTAAATATAATAAAAGAAAGGCTAAAAAGAAACATGGGATGTCGTATCATAATCTGTGTAATTGGGCAAATTTACCCAGTTTATAAAAGCTGAACTCATTGTTCGATATAACCGCCTTTAGCCTTTATTATGGCGTAGAGTCTGCCGATGAACGCATCACACGCTGCACGAATGTGCGCCTGCGGGATTCGCTGCCATTCTCGACGAAGACATGCTTTCAGCGTATCCAAACTGTGGTGTTTTTTTAGTGGACACCCTAGCCTCCAATATGGTCAAAATGGAAAAATCTAATAGGTTGGCGTCTGGTGAATAATGGGGCCACTGTTGCGCCGAAACGAAGTTTGGAACATTCTCACGAATAAATTGTTGATTTTTAAGACCTTTGTGTAACGGCGCTGAGTCCTGCTGGAATGTCCATCTTCTGACTCCGAATTGTTTATATGCCCACGGTATTAACGCTTCTTTTAAGACCTTTTCACGATACACGTTCTTATTAATCTTGACACCCTGGTCGATAAAAACGAGTGGAGGGCGACCGTCAGAAATCAGAAATCATTTATTGCATTTATCACAGCTCATAAAATAAGATGTTATTGTGTATGGTAAGCTTACTATGATATACCTTAACAGGCGTACAATATAAAGTTAGTTAAGAAGTACCTAATTGGATGTACTTTTTGGAAGATCATTGATGTAGAACAAGAATAGAAGAGGCCCTAAAATACTCCCCTGAGGGACTCCTCTATCACTGATTCTGTATTCTGATCTTACATTTATGATTGTTTTCGTTTTGGTGCATAGGTTACTAATTTCAGTACATTGATGTCTCTCCGTGAGATATGTTTTTAGGCAGTTCAGTGCATTTCCCGAACACCGTATTTCTCTAGCTTATTTAATAACAGGCTATGATCCACACAGGCAAAAGCCTTCGACATGTCAGTAAATAAAGAACATATACGACGGCGGTTATCTATACATTTATGTATTGGTTGTAATAGCTGATACATTGCAAGATTAGTGGACCTACCTTTGCGAAAGCCGTTTTGCTCATTAACAATTAAATTATTTTTATCTGAAAAATCCATGAGCCTAGTAAACATGAATTTTTCCAATATTTTGGAAAAAATAGGTATCTATGTCACTTGCCTGTAGTTACTTAGTTTTTTCCGATCACCTGTCTTATGTAAGGGCTTTTTAATAGAAAATTTTGTTTTTTGGGAACTCTCCTTGTTCAAATGACAGATTGACAATGTGCATAAAAGTAGGAACGATCAGACTACTCGATTTCTTTATAATTTGTGTAGAAATTGTATCATATCATAAAGAGATAGTGTACTTTAAGGACTTTATCACACCAATTAGTTCTTTTTGTGTTACAGTGGATATGAAAATGATTGTGGATTTGAATTTATATTTCTACCAACACTGCCATTTTGATTTTCATGATTCTAATCTATGAAGTAGTTATTAAAGCTTTTTGATATTTCGTATGGATCACTGCCTGATTCACCGTTTTCCTGAAGACATGTAATCAGCAGTGACTTCGGTCCAAACCATGACAGAAGCTGGTCCATGCTTTCTGACAGCTATTCTTTAATCGAGATTATCGGTTGACTTCCCCTCTAATCAAACACGGTCATTTTGCTTGTTCACGTATTGCTGGACGGCGAATTTTTTTTCATCTGAAAAGACGATGTTTGGCAAAGCTTCACTCGCAAGCAAGCGTTTTAGTGCCTGGGCTCTCTTCTCTCCAACCGTACTTTTTTCTGCGCCGGAGTTAAGTCTTGCATATTTTGTATCTAGCCCTATAAACTAGGAAAATTTGCTCAATTACCATAAATTTTCAAATAGAAATATCAAAATTTGACGGAGTTAATGAGTTTTTCCGTAGTAACACTTTGTCCCTCGCACCCTGTACATACAATAACAGAGTAGTTGACTGCTAGTCATTTGAATCACTTTTTATCATCTTATCAGCTCATATACGTCCCCACCGAGGGTCGAACCCTATTTGACTACGTGGGCCCAGTGCGGGTTGGTTGGCTTCACACACCACCTTCGAGTTTTTTCATTTTGAGTTTTTTCTTTTTGATCATTTGTAAAAAATGAAATTCTGCTATACAAATTATTGAAATAGCAAGGCGTGGCATCACATTTTTGTAGTATTTTTATGTAGTAATTTTGTGGTTTCAATTAGTTAAAAATTTGAGACATTAGGGAAAGGTTTTTTGAAATTTCAGTCGGAGGGCAATTATACAACTTCGCAATTTATTTTGCCGCAGTCAACTCCCTTTTCTATGGAATTAAATCTTTGCAGATTGACATACCTGCAGCAGCCAAAAAAATATTTGTAAAACATGACAAAAAGTCTCCATCACATAGAAGGTCAGTACTACTAAATGAATAAATATCAACTTGCATGTTATGTACAGAGGCCAGCACATCAAGCTAGACACTTTGGACTTTTTACCGTTCTTATGCCGTATGCGTATGTATCACAATCGCACTACAAGTGTTTAGCTCGATGTTCTGGCCCCTGTACATTGATTTAAACTTCAAATAACTTGTTTATTCAATAATAAAAAAATATAATAATATTTGTTAAATATTTTTTCAGGCAGGAGGAAACTAGTAAGATTTCAACACAGAGCTCGCAGGACCGTGTTTCTGTGATTGATGTTTCCGTGGAGCATGACTCCGACGATGACTACAGCCAAAATGACAATAACACAGAAGTTAAAACTGAACATGCGTCTAATTCTCAGCAACCAGGTAAAATAAGATTATGTTATCCTTATCCTTACTAATAATATAATATAAATCTGAATGTGAGTTTCTTGTTCACTCATGCTAAAACTACTGAGCCACTTTTGCTGAAATTTGACTAACAGCTAATTTAAAGGACGAGAATAACTTAGGATGCTTTTCATAATAATAATTTCATTTTGCACTTTAGATTAGTGGTTATATCTCAAATTGATTTTGCTTTCAACAGTTAACGGCATTTACTGAAACTATTTGCCACCGAGTTTTTTAGACTAATTCGACCCTGCTAAACACGATTCTGCCCGGTGCCATCCCCTCCCCCGCTCCCTTCCGCCTTTTTCCCGAAAATCTGTCCCGATTTGCGTTTTTTTTTCCATTTTTTTTCGAAACTATTATAGATAAAAGAAAACTGTCTATGACAACATTAATCTGCATTAAATTCTGTACAACATTAACATATAAATCATTTGACGGGCATAATAACTTAAGAAATAACGCCTTCCCAAACTCTATAATTATTTTTTTTTCAAAAGTTTTAGCCTTCGCAGTTAATTTATCGAAAAACGGTCAATGCTATGACAAAATAGCCAAGAAGTGAATTAATGCTCATATATTTATCTACAAATAAGACCTAACTTACCGTCCTAAGAGTATTCGTTCACGATTTATAGGTCGCAGAGCAGACGCCCTACCGCCAGTTAAGTATTATACAGAGTGTAAGGGATAGCTTACCGAAAACGTCGGGAGAATATTTGGACCATGATTCTGAACAACTTTTCCTAAGAAACTACATACCGGAAACAAAAGGAATTTTTCGATCTCCCATACAAAATTTCCAGCCCAAGCGTCAATTTTGTATGAGGTCGAATTTTTTTCGTTTCCGACACATGGTTTCTTAGAGAAAGTTGTTCAGAATCATGGTCCAAATATTCTCCCGAAGTTTTCGTTAAACTGAAATTTTGTAGATGATATTATGAAAGAATATAATGTACTTAAATAAAATAAAATTTATTGTATAAATTAGATTTTATTAATAATTTGGGGTATTATTGAGTTACGTCGGAACGTATGTATGTATGTAACTAAAAACTTTAAAATGGCGGCCACTTTTTTCAATTCTGACAACGGATTCGTCATAAGGGGCCTCAGGAACCCGCCCTCAGATATTGGTTTTGGAAGAAATCGGTCCAGTAATTAAATAGTTTAAATGGCGGCCACTTTTTTCAATTCCGACAAAGGATTCGTGATTATGGACTTCAATGACTCTCAGATATCGATTTTGGAAGTAATCGGTCTAGTAACTAAAAACATCGAAACGGCGGCCATTTTTTTCAACTCTGACAAAGGATTCGTGATTATGGACTTCAATGACTCTCAGATATCGATTTTGGAAGTAATCGGTCTAGTAACTAAAAACATCGAAATGGCGGCCATTTTTTTCAATTCTGACAACGGATTCGTGATAAGGGACCTGAGGTACCCCCAGATATCGATTTTGGAAGCAATTTAGTGAATGGGCTTCTACAGGTATATACAAAAGTGACCTTTATAACAAAAAAACTTACAGTTTTGATGAGACCTTTAGAAATTATGTGAAAAATTTTATGCATGTTTGCCGCGTAGCAAAATCTAAGTATCTAGTTAGAAAAATAAAATTGTCAAATAATAAATTAAACACTGTTTGGAATATTATTAGCAAAGAAACAGGTAAAGTCAAACCTCGCGACAAATAATATGTTTTGCAAACAAATCAAGGTAAAATTAGTTCAAATGCCGATGTAGCCAAAGAATTCGAAACTTTTTTCACAAATATTCCACTTACGGCTACTGAAGCCCTAAACACACCGCCTATGTATGCTCAAAGGTTTCTAAAGGAAAATGTTAGTATTTGTGTTCAAAAATTCTCCTTCAGAATTATTGAACCACAAACTATTAAGTATAAAAACTTTTAAATCTCTTAAAGTAAAAAGAAACGAAGACCTCTGGGGCTTATCGGTAAGCTTGATCAGTAATGTAATTGATACTTTAGCGCCATATTTAGCTTGTCTTTTTAATATTAGCATTGATAGTGGCGTCTTTCCAGATCTTATGAAGCTAAGTAAAGTGATACCTTCATATAAATCTGGTTCAAAAACTGAAACGGGCAACTACAGACCAGTTTCTGTGCTGCCAGTTATTAGTAAAGTGTTTGAAAAGATTATGATTAACCAAATGCTTGAATATTTTACAGAAAACAAACTACTGCATGACCAAAAATTTGGTTTCACGAAAGGTCGATCAACAACCGATGCCTTTGATGAATCGCAGAATTCAATTGGAGTGGTTTGTAATTTATCTAAGGCATTTGATTGTGTTGAACACCAAACATTACTTGTAAATTAAAGCGTTATGGTGTAGAGGATGGTGCTCTCAGTCTTTTAAATTCGTATTTAGACAACATAGACAAAAAAAAAAAAAAAAAAAAATTAAAGCGTTATGGTGTAGAGGATGGTGCTCTCAGTCTTTTAAATTCGTATTTAGACAACAGAACACAAAAAGTACAAGTAAATGGCACGAACTCATCTGGATCTAGAGTGAAAATGGGTGGGCCCCAGGGTTCCATATTAGGGCCTTTTCTTTTCCTTTTTTACTTAAATTATTTGCCTTTTATGGTGCTACATCTGTCAAATATTGTGTTGGTTGCAGATAATACTTCTCTTATTTTTAAAGTGACTAGCAGAGAAAATTAAATTGACAAAGTAAACAACACTCTCTCAAAGATACTGAACTGGTTCACTGTGAACAATTTATTATTAAATGCTAAGAAAACAAAATGTATAAAATTTTGTTTGCCAAATGTAAAAAGGTCGATATTAGTGTAATATTAGACAGTAATAAATTAGAATTTGTAAATACTACGGTGTTCCTTGGTTTAACTTTGGATGTTTCATTTCAATGGGGACCACACGTTGAAACATTAACTGGAAGGCTCAGTTCAGCTGCTTATGCCGTTAAGAAAGAAGACAGTTAACGGATGTAAGTACTGCGAGACTAGTGTATTTTAGTTACTTCCATAGTATAATTATGGGGGCATGCGGCTGATATATAAACTATTTTCATCTTGCAGAAAAGAGCTATCCGTGCAATCTATCAGATGCGATCACGTGAGTCGTTAAACAATAAGTTCAAAGAAATCAGTATTTTAACTTGCTAGTCAATTTATATAATATGAAAACATTATGTACGTTCGTAAGAATTTGCATTAATTTCCTAAAGACAGTGCCAGACATAATTTGAATTTAAGAAATGTAAATAAAATTGATATAGCCTTTTCGAGACTGAGTAAGGTTAAAAAGTCATTTGTGGGGCAGTGTATAAGATTTTACAATAAAATTCCAGAAAATGTAACTAGTTTGTCAGAGAATAAATTCAAGACTCATGTCAGAAAATGCTTGTGCTCTAGAGGATATTAAACACTTGACCGTTATTTGAAGCATAAAATGTTTGAGATAGGTCCTACGTTTTCCGCCTTCCGTTTTTCTTCCTTTTCTATCTTATAACGCCCTCTAGCTCGCACGTCTCCCTCCTGCACCACCACCGGCTTGGCCCGAGGTTGCTTGCGAGCCTCGCGCCATATCTGCTTCATTGGCGTCCTGTTTCCCGCCGCACAAAGTAGTGCTTAGCACTCCGTTTATAACTTGCAGTGACTAACACCCACGTGTTCACGTAAGTCTTTTAACTTCCTTATAATACAGTGAAAACGGTGTTACCGTTCGGTACATTAGTACATCTATAATATTTTATGCTGTTCTCTTTAAATTTTTTAAGCGATTGACTTTATTTTGATCTACCCTCATTTTTATTTGATCGTTGCGCCCTCCTAGGTTTGTGGAATAGTACCTAATAATGGACAGTAATAAAAACGACAAAATCTCAAGCAGTAGCGATAGCTCTTCGAGTTCTAGCGCGAGTACAACATCCTCATCAAGTGCTTCTTCGCGTAATAATAGAAAGCGTCACCGACACAAAAAAAGGGGGGCCAAACGTAGTCGCCGCCGTGACGGCCGCCGTTTAAACGAGTTATCACGCGAAGTAGACGAACTTCGAAAGCAAGTAGAACTAAGTGCTACGTGTAATACACATAATGATGAGATTTTGGTTGACGACTGTGTAAGTCGCGATATATATAACGATACCTGCTGTACCCCTGAAGCTCCTTCGGAGCCGGTGACGATTGCGACGAATGACTTAGTTTTTGATATCGAGACAAAATTAAAGGAATCCTCTATTCCTAAAACCCCCAAAATTTTTTTGGATACGCTAAAAGACATACAACATTTTGATACAAGTGAATGGTGTGAAGTTCGTTATTCCGAGGTGCAAAAATTGTATAACCATACACCCGGATTTACTGACCTTGAAACAAATGACGAAGTCAAAGCCTATGTCTCATTACGCCATTTAGCCTACGCTGACAAAGCGTACGCTGCGCTTACTTTTTGCATTCTAAAACAACGAGAAGCCTTACAAACCTCACTCAGAAGCCTCCTACAGTGGGCTCACTCCTCTGAGAGCATAGAAGCCGAAGGTTTATCCGAAAAGGTTAACGAACTGTTTTTAAAGGGGGATTTACCTAAAGTGTCGTCAGACCTTTTGCAGCTAGCATGTGGACACAGAGCAGAAGTCATTCAAATGAGAAGAGACGGCATTATTAACTATGTTCGTGATCCTCTTATAAAAGCAGCATTGCGTAAAATTCCACCTTCATTTCAGCACGTGTTTAATACCGATGCGTTGACAACGGTACTTGAAAAAGCAGGCGGCGTACGAAAAACTTTTCTACCGCTAAATAAACAGGTGAATACCGGCTCCGCTCCGCAAGCGGGCCCGAGCAAACCTGTTTGTTACCCCTCGCAGGGGCAGACGATGCGATATGTACCCCCGCAGGGAACTACGCATGGATATTGTGCCTCAGCGCATGTTTCCCATGCTTACAACCAACCATCGCAAGGGTGCTACCACTCTCGTCCCTCGCAGGGACATGGACCTAATAATCTGGACAATCGCACACCTGGTACTAGCAACCCCAGAGGCTCCTTTCGTCCGAGAGGGGGTCGTCAAGTCAACAGGCACCAGGAATTTAACAGAGGCAACCGGAAACGCACCGGATCACCCGCAGACTACTCTCGAAACAAAACACGTAAGTTCTGACTCGAAAATGTTCAGAGCGGGTCGACTACTTTTATTTTGCCATCGATGGAGACGACTACGTGCTCCAAATTTTTTGTTAAACGTCATAAAAGGGTATCGCATACCTTTTGCCCAAAAACCGCCTTTGATTATTCCTGGATTAAAACAAAATCGATTCGAAACGCTGGAATCGGATGTAATGACGACTGTGATTACAAAAATGCAGCATCAAGGTGTTCTAAAAGTAGTCAAGCCCACTCCAAGCTTCATATCACCAATGTTTCTAGTGCCCAAAAGCGACGGGTCACACCGACCGATTTTCAATCTGTCGGCCCTAAACGACTATGTGATAACGGACCGTTTCAGACTAATAAATGTTTACCGTGTCCCCGAATTCCTTCAGCCAAGCGACTGGATGTGCAAGATAGATTTATCACAAGCTTATTTTCACCTAGCAGTATCTCGATCGCACAGACGTTTCCCGAGATTAATTTGCAAAGGAAAATTAATGGAAATGACGTGCCTACCATTCGACCTAAGCACGGCACCGAAAGTGTTTGCCTCTCTCTCAAATTGGGTAGATCAAACTCTAAGAGACCAGGGAATACGTATTATAGTCTATTTGGACGATTATCTCCTAGCCCATCAGAGTCGACAGATTTTGCAGTCACATGTCCACATTGTTCTAGAAAGATGGCAATACCTAGGGTGGCAAGTAAACTTCAACAAGTCAATAATAATTCCGCAACAGAGTCTTGTGTTCCTAGGAGTTCAGTGGAACACGTCGACAAACGAAAATACTCTTCCAGCAGAGAAGATCATAACACTAGTTTCCAAAATCAGAACAATAATGGAGAGAGGTTCGGTGGATCTGAAAGGCTTGCAGAGTTTAATCGGTCTACTAAATTTTGCAAGCTTTGTAGTACCAAGAGGCAAGCCTCTCAGATACACCTGCCACCTTTTCTCGCGACAGATGCTTCCTATCTAGCTTGGGGAGCACAGATGGACAGTCGTCCACTATCAGGAAAATGGTCCGAGGAGGAACAACGGTTACACTGCAAC
Source organism: Coleophora flavipennella (assembly GCA_947284805.1). Taxonomy (NCBI): domain Eukaryota; kingdom Metazoa; phylum Arthropoda; class Insecta; order Lepidoptera; family Coleophoridae; genus Coleophora; species Coleophora flavipennella. The sequence continues at coordinate 10,088,633 of OX369299.1, forward strand.
CAAAAAGAACTACTAGCAATATTAAAAGTATTACAAGATCAGTTCCCAGTATCCCATTTTCTCGCGACAGATGCTTCCTATCTAGCTTGGGGAGCACAGATGGACAGTCGTCCACTATCAGGAAAATGGTCCGAGGAGGAACAACGGTTACACTGCAACCAAAAAGAACTACTAGCAATATTAAAAGTATTACAAGATCAGTCTCAGTACCTAAGTCATTCTACAGTTCTGTGGCAAAGCGACAACAAAACTGCTGTCGCTTACATAAGGAACGAGGGTGGGACAAAGTCCAAGGCCCTCCTGAACATAACTATCCATATTTTTCATCTACTCGACCTCTATCAGATCCACATATGTGCTCAATACATCCCAGGAAAATTCAACGGCCACGCCGATCATCTATCGCGTCTCCGATCCCCGCCAGAATGGCACCTGTTACCGGCTTGCACGGAAATCGTTTTCAGGAAGTTCGGCGTGCCATTGATAGACCTATTTGCATCGAAGAATGCACATGTAGTGTCGAATTATGTGTCCATAGACCAGAAAGACGATCAAGCCCTGTTTCACGATGCCTTCTCCAGGAAATGGAATTATCACCTGGCGTGGATCTTCTTTCCACCTTACCTGATTCCCAGGGTTCTGGCTCATCTCAATCAGGCACGAGGGGTGTTCCTCTTAGTAGTCCCTCGTTGGAAACGTGTCTTTTGGAGAGCGGATCTCAAGTCCAGAGCATTAGCAGCCCCGTTCACAATTCATCATCTGAGCAATTGCCTGATGGACATCTCGACAGGCCTTACACATCCCAAAACCAAGGAAATGACGATGGAAATATGGAAATGTGGGGGTGGTCAAATAATTTGATTGATTGGGATAAGTCGCAAAAAGATCTACTTCTAGAGTCTTGGCGCCCTTCCACTCATAAAACATACAAAGTAGCATGGAAAAGATGGCTAGTTTGGTCTAAAAATCATAAAAATGATCCGTTTTGTCCTACTGGATCTATTTTAGCCAAGTTTTTGGCTGATCTTTTTCTTAAACACAGTTTAGTAAACAAAGCTGCAGTCTCTCTCTACCTTATGCAACACAGATGTATCTGGCAGTTTGAGCAGTGTTTTGGTGAAACATGTGCTAAAATCAATTGCCTTAAAGAACCCTGTATCACATAAAACCACTGTATGGAATGTCAACACTTTAATTGCCTTTCTTCATAACTTTAGGATTGACGTAAATAATAACTTTCAAGTGAGCAGACAAGTGGACCGATGACCTGGTGAAGGTCGCGGGAAGCCGATGGATGCGGGCAGCGCAGGACCGGTCGTCGTGGAAATCCTTGGGGGAGGCCCTTGTCCAGCAGTGGACGATTTGTGGCTGATATGATGAGCAGACATACTGCCATACTGCTTTTATTATGCTCAGGCAGACGAGTCCATGACTTAACTCTCCTAGCTATAGATCCGGAACATTTGTCGCTATTTGATGATCACATTATTTTGTGGCCAGTCTTTGGCTCTAAAACAGACAATACTGATTACAGGCAATCGGGCTGGAAATTACTAACAAACGTACACTCCAGAAACCTAGACCCCGTATTTTGGATTAAACGCTGTATTGAATTACTTTGTGAAAGACGTAACACGGCTAATTGTGCCAGATTATTTATGACGGTCAGAGGAGAATCAAAAGCAGCATCTCGAACTGTGATTGCGGGATGGATCAAGACGATACTCGCTGAAGCTGGGATAGTCGCTACGCCTGGCAGCGTGCGCTCAGCAGTTGCTTCAAAGAGTTGGGCTAGCAACTCGCCGGTTGATGAAATCTTATCGCGGGGCAACTGGAAATCGAGCAATACGTTTAGGCGTTTTTACAGGCGTGAAGTAATGCCAGCGACAGCGTGTAATAGTAACAGTGTCACAAATTTGTTTTCTGTCGTAAATTGATTTGAGGCTTTTTTTGTAATAATTACCTCTCATTTTGATTGTATACTAATTTTAATAATTATCGTATTCATTGACTGATTTCACCTGTAATCCTAGTGAAGTTGTTTTTTGTTACAAGGTTACTAAGTACCTATTTCTTTTTATGATATAAATAAATAAGTTATCTGTTTATCTCGCACGTCTGTTTTTAATTTTTAATTCTGTACATTACATACATTATGTTCTTTCCAGAATTTACCTTACTAGGTTCTTACCTACCCATAAAACTTAACTCAATAGTTTTCCTTTCAAAGGTTTAAGTATGTACCTACTTAAATCAGTCTGATCTTACATCATCACTTTATTACGGACATCACATTGGCGTCCACCACCACCAGGCGATAACAAACACGTCTCAAACATTTTATGCTTCAAATAACGGTCAAGTGTTTAATAGCAGCGTTTTTCCTAAAATAAAACGCTTATTAAATACTTACCTTATTTGAAGCATAAGTTTCATTCCTGCCTGGTGTTTTCGACTCAATGAAGCAGATATGGCGCGAGGCTCGCAAGCAACCTCGGGCCACGCCGGTGGTGGTGCAGGAGGTAGACGTGCGAGCGAGAGGGCGTTATAAGATAGAAAAGGAAGAAAAACGGAAGGCGGAAAACGTAGGACCTATCTCAAACATTTTATGCTTCAAATAAGGTAAGTATTTAATAAGCGTTTTATTTTGGGAAAAACGCTGCTATTATAAAATAAAAGATTATTTATGTAAATGACAAAGATATGGGAGGGTCATTGAAAACACGACCATTACCAGCTCGAGATACGTTTACATAGATCGTTAAACTTTATTTGGATCAAACGTCAGGTATTAGTACCTGGGTGAAACCGGTGGTGGCGTGACAATCGCTTGTACTCGTGAGAAGATCTTTAGTAGTATCGAAGATGACGTATTAACGGAAGGCTGTTTGTAATTAAGGTGGCAGCACTGAGTTGAGAATTTGTTAGATCTGTGGAAAAGCCATATTAGCCATAGTATACTGCTCTGAGGCAGCGCAGTATACTGACTGATTTCTAAACTAAAGCTTAGTTCACAAGTTACCTAACTTTGTGTTGTTACAAATGGAGAAGCTTAACCGACCACTTTATATAATTATCAAATACCGTCAGAGTTATTGAGGTGCTGGAAGGAGACCGTTATGTCCTTAAAGAGTTAAGTTCTAACAGGACCTACAAATACGCTTGCGACAGACTACGTTGAATGCCCGATAGTGACAGTAATAGTGACTTGGACAGAATTGATGATGGAAAGACTGAACCTTGACCATCTACTAGTGCAGAGTAAGGACTTTTGTACTTGACCGTGATTTTAACGTTCACTAGTTCGTATTTTGAACTTAAGACGTACACGATGTTTCGCAACTGGATGCCGATAGCCTCAGCCATTCGTAGACGTAGGCGTAAAACACCGAGTTCATTTTCTCGTTGCTGTGCGGCCACAATTGTGTGTGGCGTGCATTTGGCTTGCAGGCTTATCACCGGGGAGGTGATGTTGGCAATAACCAAAATTAGGTGAAGTTCGAGATCGCTGGATGAATGCGATAATGTGGGTTGGACACCGCCAGAGGGAGGTTACCTGTTTTATTAGGGAGTCGCCAGGTAGGGTGACTGAGTTTGGGCGGGTGTCTAAGAGTCGCCAGGTAGGATGACTGAGTTTGGGCGGACACCGTAGGGTGTCTGAGAGTCGCCAGGTAGGGTGACTGAGTTGGGCGGGCACCGTAGGGTGTCTGAGAGTCGCCAGGTAGAGCGACTGTGAGTTTGGGCGGGTACCGTATGGAGGTGTCTGAGAGTCGCCAGGTAGAGTGACTGTTGTTTGGTTGGGCACCGGATGTTGGTGGCCCAGAGTTACCAAGATGGGTGACTGTTGTGGTTATCAAACGAATGGGGGTTACCGAACTGCAGTTAATTTGTTGCGAAACATTGCGATACATTGAGATACATTGCGATACATTGCGAAACATACATAGCGAAACATTGCAATGCATTGTGAAACTGCGAAATTGCGAATCAATTTAAGTAATTAAACGAGATAAATTGTTAACAATTGACATTGACTTGACTGTTTTACTAAAAGTGCCTATTTATTTTGAAAGCTTAGTGATTTTTTATTTCTGTAAACTGTGATAAAAATATCTTGATGCTTATTGAATTTTATGTCAGGTTGGCCGAGCGGGCCGTCTCGTTTTTCTTTCAGGTAACCCACACAGGGACGTGTGATGCGTCAACAAGATGGCCGTGTCGGAGCGTCATTGAAAACGCGACCAATACCAGCTCGAGATACGTTTACATAATTATATCGTTAAACTTTATTTGGATCAAACGTCAGGTATTAGTACCTGGGTGAAAACGGTGGTGGCGTGACAATCGCTTGTACTCGTGAGAAGATCGTTTGTGGTAGCGAAGATGACGTATTAACGGAAGGCTGTTTGTGATTAAGGTGGCAGCACTGATTTGAGAATTTATTAGACCTGTGGAGAAGCCATATTAGCTGGACGTCAGTCTCGAGGCAGACACTTTTTGACGGAACGTCGAGCAGAACACAAGTAGTGGTGATCTGTGAGCAAAACGGACGTGTCACGCTATCACTGGGATCACCACGTTTGCATCCATTGTAATCCAAGGCATCCTGTACAATTTCGATTGCCGAATGATTAAGATTATTGAAGGACCTCTGTGATATAGCTGCATTGTTATTTCGACGCCCACGAACAAATAGTTAAGGACTGAACCACAAGGTCATCCATAACCTAACCCATCCCTTCGACAGATATATATGTTGATTCTATTACAAATACCATTTCCTGAGACTGTAATCTAAATCATGACATTATGCAATAGACAATAAGTTTTGTTTTGATCATTTAAAAGTATGTGTAAACACACCTATTTAAAATAAATTGATTTGATTGGTCCAGTAAATAAGAAGTTCCAGATGGCGGCCTATTTTTTAATTCTGGCAACGGATTCGTGATAAGGAATTTTAGGGCCTCTTCTATTCTTGTTCTACATCAATGATCTGCAAAAAAGTACGTCCAATCAGGTAGTTTTGTTTACCGACGATAGCACAATAATTATCAAAGCTAACTCTATGGAAGAATATGAATCTGAAATAAATAAGTCTCTGAGTGATATTGCTCGATGGATGAGCTGCAATAAGTTGCACATAAACGTATCTAAGACAAACAATGCAGTTTCATTCGTACTACAGGCAACCAGTAGAATTGAGTATCACCTACAAAGATGTATCTGTACAAGAAGTGAATCAGACGAAATTTTTGGGCCTTTTGCTTGACACAAATTGCAGTTGGAAACCGCACATTCAGAACGTATGTGATAGACTATCACGCTTCACATATCCTTTAAGACGATTATTAAGTTGTGCGTCAGAAGGCTCCGGTCTTATGGCTTACTTTGGTTATGTCCAGTCCATACTAAGCTATGGACTAATATTCTGGGGCCACTCGACGGATTTTCCTCATGCATTCATAGCCCAAAAACGTTGCGTCAGAGCTATTGGTGGAATCTGAACACGACGATAGTATTTTTGAAATATTTAAGTTTAAAATGTAAATTTATTAAGTCTCTCTAATGATAAATAAAGACAACTATACCTTTAGAGTAGGATAGCATGAGGAAAACTGTAGGTTAATTATTTGTTATGTAAATATGTTAATAACTTTTAGGGCTAATAAGCTAGGGTTTTTTAATTTTCTCAGAACAAAATAGGCTTAGTTAGGCTTCTTTTAAAGCTAAAACGAATAAGTAGGCCCAGATAGTTTAGGAGTTATTAATATTTCAATTTTGAAGTTTAAAGCTAGTTTTTTCGTAGTAGGCTTACTGAAATCTCTAACTAAAGTTGTTTATTTTGTAGATATTATAAACTAGAACAAGAATTAGGCACAAAAAATAGGCACAAACTTAGGGATCTAGGTGTTTAGCTCACAAAAGTCGCAGACCAATTGAAAGGCTCTCCACTTAGGGCGACATATTTATACACCTGAGGCGGGGGGTGAGGTAGTATAAATATGAAAAATAAGGAAATTGCGATTCAGTCAAAAACTAGACGTGATAGGGATAAGACCTAGATCTAGGAACACTAGAAATAAGACCTAGAATAAGGATTTGAATGAAAATTGTAAATAAAACTAGGTTTAAGATATAATTTCAATAAAAACGCATTCCAGGGGTGAGGGGCTCACCAAGCGAGTTTGCTTATAAAGGGCGAAAATAGGGATCGCTGGCCAGCAAAAATTGGTATAAATACAGGGCCGGTTGCCGGTTCCCGACACAGTTAGCACCCGACCGCCCTAGCAGTAAAAAAGGAAAAAGAAGAAAATCCAGAAAAAACTCGCTTGGAGAATTACCTCGCTCTTCGGTTGCGGCTCTCATCGTACCAGCAGCTGTTTCATTTGACACCGCCCCTATGCATCGGTTCGCCGTTCCACTGCATCTCACCTAGCGGACCTGCGAGAACCTCTCAACTAGAAGCATCAACCACCTCGCAACTTGAGGACCACCTCGCAACTTGAGGACCTCCATCTACCTCTCAACTAGCGGATGATCTCCAGATCTGCTCATCGAAGATCTACAGAAGCGGCGGCCACATTTTTTGGTCCTTCGAGTGCCGGATCGTCATTGGAACAGCAGCATGGTGGTGACACGGAGCCACACCAAGGAAACACCATCGAGTGCAGCACTGGACCTGGATGAAAGAGCAGTTGGACACGTCGAAGACCCCCAACCGACTACGATGGCTACGGGTACTACGCCGACTGCTACGGGCTACGAGTCGGGTGCTACGGGTACTACGCCGACTGCTACGGGCTACGAGTCGGGTGCTACGGGTACTACGCCGACTGCTACGGGCTACGGGTCGGGTGCTACGGGTACTACGCCGACTGCTACGGGCTACGAGTCGGGTGCTACGGGTACTACGCCGACTGCTACGGGCTACGGGTCGGTGCTACGGGCTACGAGTCGGGTGCTACGGGTACTACGAAAATTGCTACGAGTACTACGCCGACTGCTACGGGTACTACGCCGACTTCTACGGGTACTACGACAATTGCTTCGGGTACTACGCCTACTACAAAGGATGCAACGGATGCTACGTCGACTACGGCAGATAATTCGGGCACAACAGACGACTTCACATCAGAAGAAACATTGGAAAAGGGAACTTCAAGGTCTGCAAACAAAAGTGGAACCAAGCAAGCTCCAACCAGAAGTACGTTGAAGCCCAACAGCATCACGTCATCAAAGCGATCGGCGAGAAGAAAACTTATGGAAGTAGAAGCAGAAGAAAAACTTGCAGCTCTGAAACTTAAACAAGTGCAAGCAGAAATAGAGCTTGAACAAGCACGCCTGCGCCGCAGACAAGCAGAGAACGAATCAAGCTCAGAGGAAGAAATTGAAGACAATCTCGCATCAGTACGGATCAACAATTGGCTAAATGAAAAGGACACAAGCCATCCAGTACCGCCGCCAGTGGTGGCTGCCTTCCTGGAAGAAAGAAGAAAGAAAGACATGCCAGTAGAAGAAAATACAATGAAGACAGCTGAAACACGGACAGAAAAACAAAAGGAAGATCAGAGGGTCATTCCGTCTGTACAGCAGAGGACCATTGCACCGGCAGAGAAGAATCAGGAAGACCATCAAGTCATCCAGTCTGTGCAAGAGCACCTCGCTACACAGGCAGAGAAACATCAGGAGGACCGTCCAGTCATCCAACCTGTGCAACAGCAATTCGACGTGTCTACACTAGCAGAAGCCTTTGCCCAAGCGACAAAGAACACATCCAGGGAGCCACCAAGATATATTCAAGATCTACCGATTTTTGGCGGACACAGCAGCGAATGGTTGACCTACAAGTACGCATTCGTAGAAACGCAACACTACTTCGCGAATGCAGAGAATATCGTAAGACTCAGAAGGAGCCTGCGAGGTCCGGCACTAGAAGCAGTATCATCACGCCTCATTGGCCAGCCGGATCCGATGAAGATCATCGACGCACTCGAAAGGAGATTTGGGCGTCCGGAAGCTCTCATCCAAGCAGAGATTGAAAAACTGAAGACACTAAACAAGCTAACAGAAAATCCTCGGGATCTCTGTATCTTCGCTGGGAAGATAGCTAACGTCGTCGGAACAATAGAAGCCCTCAAAAAACCGCAGTACCTTCACAGTCCAGAAACAATAAAGTACATTGTTGAGAAGCTCACTCCAATAATGAAAAGTAAATGGTACGACTACGCAGCACTCAAGAATGAAGGAGAGCCGGAACTGCTGAGGATATCACGCTTCCTAGATGAAGAAGCAGATAAATGTGGACCATACGCAGTTCCAGAGAATATCGTAGAAGATACCAGAGAGCGAGCAAAAAAGAAGACAGAGCGCACGTTTACTGCATCTGTAACGAAGCAACGGGATGATTATCAATGTCCCATCTGCAAGCAAGATCACAAGCTACCAGACTGCAAGCAGTTCCTGAGTTCTGACGTTAACACACGTTGGGACGTAACGAAGAAGAACTTCATTTGCTTCCGCTGCTTGAAGAGCAAACATAGAAGGATGTACTGCAAAGCACGGCCCTGTGGACAAGACGGCTGTCATTTGAAACATCATCGCCTGCTACACCACAAGCCAGAAGCCAAGAAGCCAGAAGACACACCCACACCAGTACACCAGAAAGCATCCATCGCTTCAACAATTGAAGTCGCTGCATCAGCAAATGAGCACATTGGTCGTCGGGCCTTCCTAAAGATAGCTCCAGTCATTCTAAGAGGGCCACACACTAGCATCGACACCTATGCCCTGCTTGATGAAGGCAGCACCATCACCATAATAGACGCTTCAATCGCAGAAGTGCTGGGAGTGGATGGACCTGCAAATACCATGTGGATCCAAGGCGTCGGTACAGAAGTGAAGCATGAAGAAAGCAAGGCAGTCAGCTTGAAGATAAGAGGAAAACACGCAAAGAAAGAGTTCAATCTGGAAGAAGTCAGAACAATACAGAGGTTGAAATTCGCATCCCAAGATATTGATGAAGACGACCTCGAGACCTGCTCACATCTAGAGGGAATCAAGCACGAGCTTATATACGAACGAGCTACACCAAAAATTCTCATCGGTCAAGACAACTGGAATCTCATCGTGTCCAGAGAAATCCGCTCCGGTCGACGCAACCAACCTGTCGCATCACTCACGGAACTTGGCTGGGTGCTTCACGGCTGCAGTTCATCACTCACGAACACCGTGGCATTCTGTGGACACCTCACAACCAAGAAGGAAGAACCGATGGAAGAACAGATGAAGAATTTATTCAAGCTCGAATCATTAGGCATCGAGCCTCGCAAACCAAAAGATGATCCCGAAGAAAGAGCCCTAAGGATACTTGAGTCCAAAAGTCACCGACTTCCTGGAGGAAGATATGAAACGGGCCTCCTCTGGAAAGATGACAACATGCAGATACCCAATAACTACAAAGACGCCGAGAAGCGACTCATCAGTCTTGAGAAGAGGCTGGACAAAGACGAAACACTGAAGATCCAGTACACTGAACGCATGAACAATCTCTTCACGTCGGGCTATGCAGAGAAGGCAACTACACCACCAGTAGAAGATCGGACGTGGTACCTACCCCACTTTCCGGTGGTGAATCCAGCCAAGCCACATAAGCCACCAAGATTGGTTCACGACGCAGCCGCAAAATACCGTGGCATCAGTCTCAATGACCTGTTGCTTCCTGGTCCAGATCTACTTCAGTCATTGCCTGGTGTAGTCATGAAGTTTCGCCAGTATCCAGTCGCCTCAAGTCGATATCAAGGAGATGTTCATGCAGATCAAGATTAGAAAAGAAGACAGAGATGCTCTTAGATTCCTCTGGAGAGGAGAACAGCGGAAAGGACCACCAGAAGAATTTCAAATGACCTCAGTTATTTTCGGCGCATCCTCATCACCGTGTACCGCGCTATATATCAAGAATCGCAACGCCGACGACCACGCGTCAGAATATCCAGAAGCGGCAGTTGCAATAAAGAAGAATCATTACATGGATGACTATCTCCAAAGCTTTGAATCAGTAGAAGAAGCCAGGAAAATATCGAAAGAAGTAGACGCTGTCCACAGAAAGGCTGGCTTCATACTGAATGGATGGGCCTCCAGCAACAAGGAAGTCATAGAAGACTGCGAAGGAGTCAACAAGGGGACAACATCGGTCAATATTGGAGCGAGCGAGACAGAAAAAGCGCTGGGCCTCCAATGGTATATATCAGAAGACTGCTTCGGGTTCCGCATCAATAGAAGGAAGACTCCACCAGAGATTCTGGAAAACATAAGGCCACCGACGAAGCGAGAAGCCCTAAGTGTGGTCATGTCTCTCTTTGATCCACTGGGACTGATCTCACCTGTCACCACCCCTGCGAAGCGAATCTTGCAAGACACATGGCGCTACAAGTCGGACTGGGACGAAGACCTACCGGAAGAGCTGCAGCCAAAGTGGGGTGATTGGATCACATCTCTTCGCGCAGTAGAAGACATCAGAATACCGCGATGTTACGACTACAAACCTGCCGCTGAACGCCAGCTACATACATTTGTGGATGCCAGCGAAGAGGCATATGCAGCAGCAGTCTACTGGCGAACGACTAGAAGCGATGGCAGCGTACACGTATCACTCGCAGCAGCAAAAAGCCGGGTGACACCGCTAAAGCCAATCTCAATACCCCGGCTAGAGCTACAAGCAGCTCTACTTGGCGCAAGATTAGCACGGACTGTACTCCTGGAACATGATTTTGAAGTGACCAGCAAAACCTACTGGTCTGATTCCAGAACTGCGCTAGCCTGGATAAGAGCGGAGCCAAAATCATTCAAAACCTTCGTAGCTCATAGGCTAGCGGAAATCGAGGACACTACTAAGAAGAACGAATGGAGATGGCTACCAACCAGAGAGAACGTCGCTGACGATGCCACCAGAGCAACACCTCACAGCTTCGACTTTAGCCACAGGTGGTTCAACGGTCCAGACTTTCTGTATCTTCCAGAAGAAAAATGGCCAAAGGAACAGAAAAGCACCGAAGTCATAGAAACTGGAGAAGAAAAGGAAAAATGCAACGTCGCGCAAGACCGGCGGGAGCATAATCACCTGCCAGACATCAACAAGTTCTCCCGGTGGTTACGACTCATAAGAACTACAGGAAGAGTCCTCCAATTTATCGATCTCTGTCGTCCATGGAAGTCATCAGTCGCCGCAGCTAAGAGGAAAAGGACCATAAAAAACAAGGAAGAAGACTCAGATTGGCGCCAGAACCAAAAATTCGTCAAGACGAGGCGTCCAGGGAAAATAATAGAAAAGAAGTCTTCATTCCGTACCGTTCCAGCAGACTACATCAAAGCAGCAGAAGAGCATTGGATACGAGCATCACAGGAAGAAAGCTTCGGACCCGAGATGAAGCGAGTCCGTAGCGAAGCTACTCCACATGGCAGCGATCGTCTTAGCACCCTCAGTGTATATATCGACGAAAAAGGAACGCTGCGGTTGAAAGGACGAGTAACATCCGATACACCAGATAAGCGAGAACACATCAAATCCACCTCTTATGGACGGAAAACATCCATACACCCGTCTCTACATCCAATATGTCCACGAGAAACTTCACCACGGGGGAGTAGAAATAGTCATCAACGAGCTTCGTCAACGGATGTGGATCCTGAGAATCCGGCCGACGGTGAAGGAGATAATCAAGAGGTGCATCTCGTGCCAGCTCCGGAGGAAGAAGCCAACCTCTCCATCAACAGGAGACCTCCCAGCAGCCCGTCTAGCACACCACGCACGCCCCTTCACCTACACGGGTCTTGATTACTTCGGGCCAATCGAAGTCACTGTGGGACGTCACAGAGAGAAACGCTATGGAGCACTCTTCACCTGCATGACTTGCCGTGCAATTCACATCGAAGTGGTCTACTCACTGAGCGCGGACTCCGCAATAGCAGCACTCCGCCGGTTCATGGCCCGACGAGGATGTCCCACAGAGCTCTGGAGTGATAACGCCACCTGCTTCAAGGCCGCTGAAAGGGAGCTAAGCGAGGCAGCAATAGAAGCTCTGCAAGAAGAAGCTGCAAATCGTCAAATAACTTGGCGCTACATACCTCCTGGAGCACCATTTATGGGAGGAGCATGGGAACGCATGGTCCGGGCGGTAAAAGAAGCTCTCCGAGTGACCCTGCAGGACAAGTATCCGAGCGACGAAGTTCTCCTAACTCTCCTGACCGAGGCTGAGAATACAGTCAACTCACGCCCTCTGACACACGTCGGCTCCGAACCAGAGGATCCAGAAGGAATCACGCCCAACCTTATCCTCATTGGACCAAATAACAGACTTCCTACCTTCACACGCTACGAGGACAAAGACATCACGCCGAAACAACAATGGAAACGCGCCCAGATGCTTGCGGACATCTTCTGGCGGCGATGGGTGCGCGAGTACATTCCTCTACTTCAGCACCGGCGGGAGCCTCGCACTATCGGCGTGCCACCAAAGGAGGGGGACCTGGTCATCATCTGCGATTCCAATCTGCCCCGAAATACATGGCCAAGAGGACGCATCAGCAAAGTGTATCCAGGGAAGGACGGCGAGACCAGAGTCGTGGACGTCATCACCAAGGGCGGGCACTAGGGCATGCTCCCGGGAAATCTCGGTCTCGAAAATACCGGGAAATCCCGGGATTTTTTAAACAATCCGGTACCGGGTCTTCAGCGAACGCATCCCGGTTCTTTCGATACTTTCGGTACTTTATACGTGCATATCATTTTCTCACTATCTGTCTTTCAATATACGATAAAATCAAATAAAAAACCTACTTTTTATACAATGTTATAAAGTAACACAATTTTACTTGCATCATTTACAGTCACACGAACATTTATTTAAAATTTAAGTAATATTTTTAATTAATAATGTATAATTTGTATATATAAGCTCAGAACATAGTTGAGTGACAGAAGCGTTAATGCTATAAGTTTCCTTAGAACTTATTACCAAGATAGAAAAGCCATTATTAAATGAAAATGATGAGTTTATTTATCAGTTATTCCCAAAAGTTGAGTTTTAAATTGTATTTACTGCAACTACTTTTCAACCGACTCCAAAAATGAGGAGGTTCTCAATTCGACTGTATGTTTTTTTGTATGTTTGTTACGCGATATCTCCGCAGGATGTGAACCGATTTTCAAAATTCTTTTTTTATTCGAAAGAGTATACTTGCGGGGGGCTCCCATTGTTACCAAGTTGGGATCTGATGATGGGATCCCAGGGAAATCAAGGGAAAACCCTCAAGTTTTATAGGCACGTATTACGTGATTCATATGTTTTCTAAAGCTATGAAAGTATTAGCGTCTTTTAGTCATAATCTTATGGTAATGAGGTGATTACGGATGGTACAACTCCATAATGGTTTGGAGTTAGAAGATAATTCTTGAAATATTATACATAGGTACGCAGAGACCGATAGTTGTATTGTTTCAGGTTATTCAGATAAGCTGATGATGGAAGATTTAACTCCTTAACTTTCATGCTGCTGAGATGATGATAGAAGTCTGTGTATATTTTAATGAAACATGCATTATGACTATTATTACTATTGGCGAGTAGATGATTGGGTTTAACGTTGTTAGATAGATAGCATTATTACTTAAAATAAAGAAAATAAAAATAAAAGTTTAAAAAACTAAAAAACGACTTCAAAACGAAATACACTCAAAAGTATTAAATAATAATATTAAACTAAAATACACGATATTAACCAACAATAACGAAATAAAGGTGGGTAAGAATTAAATTAGGGGCCTAAAATTTTTTTTGAGGTCAGTGTCAGCTAACCATTAAATCTAAAACATTTGGAACGTAAAGTAACTGTGTGCTGGCAAAGACCTCAAAAAAAATTTAAGACCCTCATTTAATTCGTACTTACCTTTGATTTCGTTATTGTTGGTTAATATCGTGTATTTAAGTTTAATAATATTTTTTCATACTTTTGAGTGAATTTCGTTTTGAGGGCGATTTTTAGTTTTTTAAACTTTTTATTTTTAGAAGAATAACGTTTGTAAATATAATATTATTTGTAACTTGGAAATATACACACGGCGCCACATTAAGCTATATAAAACCAGTACAAACTGGCCGCGACGCCTGTGCGTTTCAAAATACGTGAGGCCCGTGTATACTGGTTTTGTATAGCTTGAGATGCCACCGTGTGTAGGTACCTCTAATTTTGATGATTTTTAATATTTTCTAATATTTTGATCTCGAAGAAGCGTTTCAGTTTTGCTTTGCTCAATATGTTTAGTGAGATTATAGTTTATAGTGAAAGGAACAAAGACTATTCTAATTCAAAATGTAACTCGAATTTAGTTCTATTTGATTATTTGTTACTATTTTGATCTCAAAACTTGTATGTTTAATGATACTGATTGTGTTTTAATGATTAATGTCAATAAAAGACACAAAATAGAAAAAAAATAAAACACCAACCCATTTCTAATAAGCCCATTTTCTACAGTTTACTTAATTATATGCTCACTGCATGCACTCGTGCCCTTTACACAATAAATTAATAGCAACATTTAAGCAAGTACCGAAAGTACCGAATTTCCCGGTAAATCCCGGTTCCAAGTACAGTACCGAAAATCCAGTCCCGGTTCTTGAGACAGAACCGGTACTGCATCCCCTAGTCAGTTCACACGGACAGCACCCGGTCACTAGTATAACGCGAGAGTCAGCCATCGCTCCCATCAACCATATTAGAGGGAAAGGAACGACCCGGCTCCCGATGCGCCACCGTCCGAGCTTTATTAGAATAATTCAACCACTTGATGTCAAATAAGAATAAAAAAATTAAAATGCATCATTACATGCGATACAAAATAATAATCTGAAACTGAAAGTTCAGTAATATATTAATAAAGTAACGACTCATTAAGAAATATACCCCTTTTGGTAATAAACATAAAATAAAAACTTACTAGAAGATTACTAAAATAATGAAACGTTACATAATATGACCCTTTTGATAACTTACCAGAAAATATTTTGTTTTTACCTTATCTACAACACAGAAAAAAATCCGTTTAAGACACTTTACACGAATCCAAGCAAAATTATTTTGAATTATTTTATCTACAACAGTGTAACAATTAAGTTTATGACTCTTCACACGAATACAAGCATACGTTCTCTCATAACAACTTGAAATATGACACTGCTGGGGCGACGGGGGGGAGGAAAACGAAGCGATATACCGCTACACTTTTGCCATCTGGCGGCTTAAGAAAGGACTACCAATGTGACATTTTTGTAGATTATAGAACTCAATTTTCTCTTTTATTTTCTGTATATAACTCATTTTATTAAATTTTTAAGTTATGACATTGTTGTAGCGGAGGTGCGATATATCTATGTCTGTGGTCGCAGCGCAGACGCCCTACCGCCAGTTACGTAGTTATAAGTATTATACAGGGTGTAAGGGATAGCTTACCAAAAACGTCGAGAGGATAATTGGACCATCATTCTGAACAATTTTTTCTAAGAAACCATATACCTACCGGAAACAAAACAAAAATTTTACCGACTGTGACCGAGTCAGCAGACAATTGTTATATCTGTAAAGTGACGAATCAGCCGACCGAACCAGCAGACAATTGTTATATCTGTAAAGTGACGAGTCAGCCGACCGAGCCAGCAGACAATTGTTATATCTGTAAAGTGACGAGTGAGCCGACCGAACCAGCAGACAATTGTTATATCTGTAAAGTGACGAGTCAGCCGACCGAGCCAGCAGACAACTGTTATATCTGTAAAGTGACGAGTGAGCCGACCGAACCAGCAGAAAATTGTTATATCTGTAAAGTGACGAGTGAGCCGACCGAACCAGCAGACAATTGTTATATCTGTAAAGTGACGAGTCAGCCGACCGAGCCAGCAGACAACTGTTATATCTGTAAAGTGACGAGTGAGCCGACCGAACCAGCAGAAAATTGTTATATCTGTAAAGTGACGAGTCAGCCGACCGAGCCAGCAGACAATTGTTACATCTGTAAAGTTGTGGAGCAAAAGTTGTGCATTTAATGGGAAGCCTTGTTTTTCGTAATACGCGAAACTTTTACACCCTATAACTACCCTATTCACTCTCCCATAGATAAACGAAGTGGCTAATGCTCCACCTCCACTGTTCACAGCGAGTTCGAACCTGCAGTACTCGGTGTCGATCCGCGGCGCCCTGCAAGTGATCCTGAACCGGTACGTGTACAACCTGCACTCGACGCCGGCCTCGGGGCTGCGGCGCTGGCGCTGCGTCGAGTACCGCAACAACAAGTGCATGGCCTTCCTCGTCACCAAGGGAAACATTGTTGTTAGTAGGTAATATTTATAGTACAGGGTGGACCTTAACGGTTTCAATTTTATCACTTAGTGTTTAAAGCTGTAAACTTCCCAAATAAAATAAAATAATATGAAACTTAAAAAACCAACTACCACACATACAAAATATTTGTTTGTATTTTTGAAAAATATAACGAATGGAATTATTATTACCTAAAAATAACGTCGCCTAAATAACGGCCTCCGTCGTCGGTTTGGATGATTTTCCATTTCACTGTTCTAAAGTTGATGGATTATTCTTGTTGCCCCCCCCACCCCCTCCCCCACCCCCTCCACAGAATAAGAATCACATGAATTGAGATAGAGGACCCCTTTTGCGAGTTGCGGTCTATGGGAATGGGCACCCATCAAAGCTTTCCGTAAACCTAGCACCAAAATAACTTTATACAATTGTTTACGACGCGACGTCCAGCTAATATGGCTTCTCCACAGATTTAATACATTCTCAACTCAGAGTACTCTTTATTGTACTGTGACTCAGTGCTGCTACCTCAATTACAAGCAGCCTAGCGTTAATAGGTCATCTTTGCTACCACATACGATCGTCTCACGAGTAGAAGCGATTGTCGCGCCACCACCGGTTTCACCCAGGTACTAATACCTGACGTTTGATTCAAACAAAGTGTAACGATCTATGTAAACTTATCTCGAGCTGGTATTGGTCTTGTTTTCAATGACGCTCCGACACAATATGAATAAAAATTTAAAATAATAATTGTTTTTATTTTATTGGATTTTGAACTTTACAAAGATACTTGGATTTTTTTTTCATTTTGTTCAATTATCTGCTGTGAGGTAAACCAAATTTAGGAACTTTGTAATACGTAGGAATTTCAAGTTTTAAATTTATGAAATTCAGTAAAATATCCATTTGACATTTTAAGTTTCGGTATTTTTAACCGACTTCAAAAAAGAAGGAGATTCTATGTTCGACTGTATATTTTTTTATGTATGTTCAGCGATTTCTCCGTCAATTGTAAATCAATTTTCAAAATTCTTTTTCTATTCGAAGGAGTATACTCCCATTTTTACCAAGTCAGGATCTGATGATGGGATCCCCAGGGAAATCGAAGGCAACCTTCAAACTTTATAGGCACTTAATACGTGATTCCTTTGTTTTCTAAAGCTATTAAAATACTTGCGTCTGGTAGCCATTATCTCATCTTGATAAGCTAATGAAGGAAGGTACAACTCCTTAACGGTTAGGAGTTTAAAGGAAAATTCTTTAATATTATACAAAGATATATAAGTAGGTATGCATAGACCGATAGTTGTATTCTTTCAGGTTATTCAGATGATCTGATGATGGACGATTTAACTCCTTAACTTTCATGCTGCCGAGATGATGATGAAAGCCAAAGGACTCTGTATCTGTTAATGAAACACATGTATTATGATTTGATAATTCCTATTGGTGAGTAGGTGATTGGGTTTGACGTTGTGAGATAGATAGCATTATCACTAAAAATAAAGAAAATAAAAATAAAAGTCCAACAATAACGATATCAAACGAGGGTTAGAATTAAATTAGGGGCTTAATTTTTTTTTGAGGTTGGTGTCAGAAAGCCATCGAACCTAAAACATTTGATACCTAAGTAACTTTGTGCTGGTACCGACCTCAAAAAAAAAATTTAAGCCCCTTATTTAATTCGTACCCACCTTTGATTTCGTTATTGTTGGTTAATGTTGTGTATTTAAGTATAATAATATTATTTCATACTTTTGAATGAATTACATTTTGAAGTCGTTTATTTTTTTAAACTTTTATTATCCTTACTAATATTATAAATGTGAAAATGTGTTTGTTTGTTTGTTACCTTTTCACGCTTCAACACCTTACCCAATCTTGATGAAATTTGGCACACAGGTAGCCTGTGTCACTGGGAAGGACATAGGCTACTTTTATCCCGTAAAAATAGCATAGGCCGATACAGTTCCTGAGGGAACTGAAAAAATACTCTTTTTTGGTTAATTTCCCTAAAAAAAATCATAGCAAGCCATTGGTCCGTTGCGATAACGGACCAATGGCTTGCTGTGATTTTTTGCACAGATATGGTTAAGCTTGCGGCTCGCGCACCACTCACCCTCGAAGACAGTCATAAAAACGATGTCCACGCGGGCAAAGCCGCGGGCAAAAGCTAGTTGAATATAAGTGAAACCATCATTAGGTATTTACATTTTAGGGATTTTGGACATAGGTTATTTTACGTTAGTTTTTTTTCTATTTTATACATTGCAATACGTACCCAAAAATATATTGTATGAAGTTAGGTATCATTTCCATTGCGGACAATAATTCTCTCACTTCACATCTCGCTTTGGGACCCAAACTTTGCCATTTTCTTATTAAAACTTGCTCTATGAAGTCCACATGGCGATGACATTCTCTTTTTTATCTAAGTGGAATGGCAAGTCAAAAATCTGGCTAGAGTAAGGAGGACAAACATTTGTTTATACGCCCTTTTAATATGATTGGCAGTTCCTTCGAGTTCTCTAGAACCTGCCACTGCGACTTCGATAGTGCCTCAAACGAAAGGCCATCATTTAGAAAATATTAATTTGGGTAACATAAATTCCAGGCTTTCTATTTTTCAGCAATACTTATTTTTTCTTTGAAAAATTGAAAAAGCGTCAGTGGCTCAACCGGTAACGACTCGGTCCATCTAACCAGAGGTACCGGGTTCAAATCTGGACGGCCAATGTACCAATGAGTTTTTCAAAAACTTACGTACATACTTACCGATTGCTTTAACGGTGAAGGAAAACATCGTGAGGAAACCTGCACACGCCTGCGAAGAAACTCGAAGGTTGTGTGTGAAGTCGACCAACCCGCACTGGGCCCGCGTGGTCGACTAAGGCCTGATCGCCCTGATTCAGGGTAGGCTCGAGCCCCTCGGTGGGGACGTATATGAGCTGTAATGATGAATGATGACTTATTTTTTCTATGTTTTGTAGTTTTTTTGTTTCAGTTCTATATTGAAACCTTTCTTAAAGTTAAGGTACTATACTATACAAAAGGTAATCTTTTGTTAAGGCCCAGCCTGTGTAAGGCACAGGAGAGTGACTTATACTTAGTACGGACACTCACATCGACATGCACCTATAGGAAGGATTGAAATCAAAACTACATTCACTATATCATATTTATACACGTGTGCTTGTTACAGGAGGTTGCACTCACATTCACATGGAAAGCTTATTATAAAGCTTGAAAATATTTATTGTTGTAAGACTTCGAAACAGATCGATCAGCTGACAGTCCAATTTTGTATGGGAAGTTCCATTTTTAGGGTTCTGTAGTTAACAGGAACCCTTGTAGTTTCGCCACGTCCGTCTATCCGTGCGTCCGTCCGTCCACAGTTTAACTCGGAGACTCTTAGTACTACCTATAGAAAGCTGTAATTTGGCATGGGTATACTTATTAATCACGCCGACAAAGTGGTACAATAAAATCTTTAAAAAAATCTAACCACTCTAAGTGCCAACAGAAGTGAAAACTTGTGACAGTTGTGGCCCTCCGAGTGTTCCTGGCGAACGACAAATTTGGTAACGATAACGGAAATGAGTAAACTTAGGCTGAGAGGATAAATGGCGACCCTCTGATGTTAAATATGTCGTCGTTCGGCCTGCGCAGTGATTGCGATATGTACTTATAGCGCCTGAAAAACTAGTTATCGTTACTAAAACAAACGATTAGGGAAATGGCTGAGTAAGATAGAAAATAAAAATACTAGTTGTACTCATGGCAATTATGCAAAAACTGACCAAATATTCGGTTGCGTTATGGAGCAACGCTAGCGAATAGCGAGTTTTCTGTGCCAGGATCCACCCCCCTGCCGGAGAACCCAAAGTTGCCTATTCCTACTACTAACGGGCGTCGCTCCATAACGCAACCGAATATTTGGTCAGTTCTCGCATAATTGCCATGAGTACAACTAGTACTTTAATTTTCTATCTTACTCAGCTTTTTTCCTTATCGTTTTTTTTTTGGTCACGATAACTAGTTTTTCAGGCGCTATAAGTACATAACACAACCACTTTGCGCAGGCTTTTTATTTAACATCAGAGAGTTGCCATTTATTCTCTCAACCTAAGTTTATCCATTTCCGTTATCGTTTATTAACACAGTTGGTAAGTGACTATGATGTCGAAGATGAAAGCGGGCTTATTATTCGGGCTATCTTATTTTATCCCGGAACACATCAATGCTGTTAACGCTGATGTTTGGTGGCAAGACTTAGATAAAATGGTTACCACAGGACTGGCTTCGAAAATGCCCTACCGCCAACCAAACCGAATCTTACAAAAATGTACCCTTCCGAGAATGGAACTCACGACCCACAAGTGTGAAGCGAGAGGACTAACCACTACGCCACGTAGGTAATTTTTCCCAATCAAGAAATTACTTGCTAGTGTTATAAATGTGAAAATGTATGTGAATGTTTCTTCCTTTACGTCGCAACGGAGCAACGGATCGATCTGATTTTATAAATAAAGTTGAAGGGGTGGAAAGTGGCATAGGCTACTTTTCAGCTCATGGAGATAGCATAGTTCGACACAGTTCCAGGGCAACTGAGAAAAACTCTCTCTTTTTTGTTGATTTCGAAGACGTGATATTTTGCACAGAGACACTTGAGGAGGTGAGAAGAGATTACACACTATAATTAGTGAATATAACGTGAAGTGAATGTTGGCATAACGAAAGTGGGTACGGGTAAATGTGTCTTTGGTTTCCTTTTCACTATACCTCCGTGGCGTAATGGTTAGTCCATTAGCTTCACATTAGGAGGTCGCGGGTTAGATTCCCGGCGGAGTATTACTTTGCAAGACTCGGTTTGGTTGGTGGAAGAGCCTGGCAAAGCTACCACCATATTATCTAAGTCTTGCAGCCAAACATCAATGTTAACAGCACTCATGTTTTCCGGATTGAAGATAATATAGCCAGTTCCCCATTGTGTTGGCGATTCTTGGTAAGCCCGCTTTCATCTTCGGTATCATGATCACCTACCATCAGGTGAGATAATGCCAAGGGCTTACCAATTGGTATTTTTTAAATCTATAATTATAGATTTAAAAAAATGAAATCCTTTAATAGAACAATAGTTCTGATTTTTAAAATAACGTTTATGGAAAGCCATAACGTAAGATCGCTTTGCGTCGTTCCAGGGCCAACCTGCACAACCACTCGTTCCACGACAGGAAAATTTTGCAGAAGATCGAAAAGAATGCCGTGTTCTCGGCAATAGATGACGTGAAGGAATATCAACTCAAGGAGGAAGAGAGCAACGCCAAAGAAGTGGAACCAGAGAACAGAGAACTTGCGACTGAATACTGATTAGACGACGTCGCCAAGGAGTATCTACATGAAAAAACTGAAGGCCTAAAATCGGTGTTAAAGTCGTAGGATAATTGGAATCGTAGGATTATTGCGATAACCCTAGGACCATTGTAAAGGGCCGTATTTTTTGGTTCTGAGAAAACATGTCGCAGAAATATTGTGAAAGGCGTGATATTATAATTCCTAGTGTTGGAGATAGCAGACGAGAGGGGCGCGGGCGGGGAGTAGTCATGCGACATGAGATCACCGCCATGACATAAGTGCGGGCCTGGGGCGGAGGGACGAGCCTCCAGCTCAGCGCTAGTGGTGGACCGGCTCCGCACTTTGGGGTCGGCATTCGGACGTGATGGAAGTGTTAGCTTTAGATAGGGCCGATTTATGTTGAGTTGTAAATGATTGAAAATTTAATTAAAGTTCTTTGCATTTAGACAATTCGTTAGTTTTTTTAATCAACCACTTTTGATTTATCAAATCAGAAGTGGGATAATTTCACGTTGCCTTTCCGCTCAAGGCTTTTAACGATTAACTCTGCATAGGTGTGACTCGCTACCTAGTTATTCGCTTAATTTTGTTACAAATAGCAGTACAGTCATTTTTATTTTTTTGTGAAGGTTGTCAAAAAAACATGGTTTTAGTTTTTGTTATTTATGAACCGTAAGTACAGTTACTTTTTATAATGTCAAACAAAGTAGCGAAATTTAGTGAATTATAATAACACTAAATGAGCGAGCGATGTTAGGTTCGGTCTGGTTTGATTGATTGTACAGTTGAAGTATTTCTCCTCTTCTGTATCTCTCCCCCTGGGTAGCAGAATGCTTCGCAGACGAAGAAATCATCGGGTTTAGTCGGATATACTCGTACTTAGATGATACTAAGAATAGGCTGTGAAATTGTAAAAAATGAAGCCGATTGACGATTTACTAGTGAAATTATAATATCACGACTTTGACAATTGCCTGCGACACAACAAGATCCTGAAAATAGTTAGGAAGATAGCGAAATTTTATCTCAGAATCAAATAATCTGGCCCTTTGCAATGTTCCTAGGATTATCGCAAAAAACCTCATTTTTTATAATTCGGCGACATATACTATAGATAGAGCTCATAAATAAGTCAGAACCATGAATAGATTTCAATAGGTTATATTTTGTCTTTTATTTTATGTTATTAGTTACGTTTATCCTTCTTCTAGTTATTTGATATTATTTTATTTCCGATATATTCTAGTACACAATCTCAAATTGCAATAGTAGGGGAAGGCGAGGTAAAGTGACCAATAAGTACCGATTGTCCATAACTTATAAAACTATGCGAGTAATTGCAATGATTGCTTTGTACGTGTTTGACGAATATATTCTACTTTTTATATTAGGAAACATTACATCAGTTATTATTAACAAAAACTCATCATAAGATAAAAAACGAGAGCAAGGAAACTGTATAGTTTACCTCGTGGTCGTGGTCGAGGCAGGTAGAGTGGCATTACTTCTTAAATTAGTTGAAGTGCACACTGCGATCGCCAACCCACCTGCCAAGCGTGGCGATTACGGTAAAACCCCCCATACTCTAGGCACAGTATACAGGGTGACTGGTAAGTAGTGCAAATCCTTTTAAGGGGCTATAGATCAGTTAATTTGCAACAAATTAAACCTTATAACACCTTAAGCAAAAGTGACCCATTTTTGAGATAAGTATTGCAGTTTTAAGATTTTTTATACAAAATCCCAAGTGTTATATCTAAATATCAATAAAACGAAAAAAAATAATTACCGTTCGTATTTTTGATTTTCCTTTACCCTGACTGGCATTCTTTTATCACACAGCGTTCCAGAAAGTGAGCGCCATTTTTGCCAGCCTACATTTATTCGGTGTATAACGTCTGCCTCAATCTTTCCGTCGCCACTGATGATAAGTATTTGAATTTTTCGGCTTTGGGTAAGTGTAAGATGTATTTTTTTGCATAAATGTGGACACAATGCTTCAAAATTAAAAAAAAACTTGTAATTTAACGAAAACATTTGTTACTACCTACTCCTATTCTATTGGTGATATTTTGGTAATTCTAACAGATATGTTAATTTTTTATAAGTACTGCGTCTGAAAGATAGTAAAATGTAGATGTTTTTAAGTTAACATGCAAATAAAATTGTATTAAGATTTTTGTTTTATACTTGCTTTTTTATGCAGTTTTCGTTAAATTACAAGTTTTTTTTTTCAATTTTGAAGCATTGTGTCCACATTTATGCAAAAAAATACAATCTATCGATTAAAATTTATCATTTAGAATGTAACGAAGTTAAAACCAATCAAAAATACGAACGGTAATTTTTTTTTTCGTTTTATTGATATTTAGATATAACACTTGAGATTTTTTATAAAAAATCTTAAAACTGCAATATTTCAAAAATGGGTCACTTTTGCATGGTTTAATTTGTTGCAAATGAACTGATCTATAGCCCCTTAAAAGGATTTGCACTATTTACCAGTCACCCTGTATATAAGTAACATTTCCAATAACGTTCGTATTTCATTTCTTTCTCACTTACTGGTTTGTTGGCAGAAAACTCTTACAGAGTTAAGCATACCACTTGTAAATCTTATGTTTTTTTAATTATGTATTTCTCATTTACTGTGTAAAATAAATAATAAATTCAGTTTGTGCGAAATCGAAGGTGGCGCCGTCTAAGACGGTGATTTCTCTCGCCCGAATGGAACTTTGCGCAAATTTTATACTTGCAAGATTAATGCGCTTGATTAATGTAATGACACGTATTCAACGTGTTGTCAAATTACTAATGTGTTTGCTTTCACAGACAGTAGGTACTGGGCCTTGGCCTGGATCCACTCTTTGCCTACTGGACGGCAGACTTTTGTGGCAAACCGCTTTGCCAAAACACAAAGAGATTTGGATCCCCGCCATGTCCACCATATACCGGGGAAGGAAAATCTAGCTGACTGTCTATCCAGGGGTTTAATACCAGTGTGGCGACATCTGCAGTACCCGCCACTAAACAACTACATACCTCAACTCAAGACTGAACCATCAGGTCATACTATATGGAAAGTAGCATCTTCATCTCGATAGATGGCACCATCATCGCAAGAAGGCTATTAACAAAGCATCTACAATGCACTATCAACATTTCCTTGCTCATAAGCGTATATAGGGTGACTTTTAATTAGTTCTTGATAGCAATGGATATGAATGTACTCGTGATTACAAACAACTTTCCAAAAGAAACTATATGTCAATCATGAGAAAAAATTTTGGATCCCTTATACATTTTTGCCGATTTGATAAGTATCGAGGACCAAATTTTTTTTTTCTGATTTGACATATAGTTTCTTTGGGAAAGTTGTTTGTAATCACGAGTTCATGCATACCTTTTGTTATCAAGAACTAATTAAAAGTCACCCTGTATACAAGCACCAGCCATACACGGTTGGTCCACGGCCGGACCCCAGGCACACCACCTCGCCTGGCGGAGATATCTCCCTTTGTTCTCGAAAGTAGAAACACACCGTTCCCACACCAGCACAATTGCTAGACCACCCACTCTGGTTTAATGGACCTCCGTTTGCGCGCCTACCTCCTCATGCCTGGATGCCAATCCATCGGTTTGACCCAACATCATTAAATGAAGCGCCTGAGGTAAAGGCTATGGTTATGGCTACTACTTTTCCTACAGCACCGCAACTGCTACCGGTCTTCTGTGAGCTATCAAATCGTTTATCATCCTGGTCTAAATTGCTAAGAATTACCGTGTGTGTTCTTCGCTTCTTGAGGAAACTCCCATGGGAATTTGAAGTTTCTCAATTAGAAAAGCTGAAGAAAGCATTATCAAAGACTTACAACATCAATATAGCTAAATGCGGAGGCAAGCTACCCCCAGCTTTCCTAAAATTAAAGACCTTTGTAAAAAATTATATATGTTAAGGGTTGGAGGTAGGCTGAGTAACTCAGACTTCAGTTATGATAGTCAGCACCCCATATTGCTTCCTAGAAGCGATCACTTAGTTGATCTTCTTATTGATTACTATCATCAAAAATATCTACATACGGGATCTCAACTATTAATGTCCCTATTGAGACAAAAATACCTGAATTCATTACAAGTCCGTAAAAATGGATGAATTACTGCAATTCTATTCAAAAGGGAGGAGTCCTATTAAAATCAGATAATAGCGGCCCAATAGATTGACCGTTTGGTATCGTAAAACAAACCTACGCCGGGAGCAATGGGATATCGCGTGTCGTTGATGTTCGGACAAGATCTGGAGCGTGTCGCCGGCCTGTAGTGAACGTGTTTCCTTTGCCGTCTCAATAACTCAATTTACATCTACTATGACTATACAATACAGTCCATTATAGTTTGACCTCACATACCTTTGAGCCGGAGTTCACTGATGCAAACTGTATGGTGACTGTTATCAACGATACCACTGCTTTAATCGCATTATATCGTTCCCCCTCATACAAAAATCTGATGAATCATGAAAATTTTAGATTATCTTTAGACAGGATACTTAAGTGTCATTCTAAAATAAATAATATAATTTTGACCGGAGATATAAATATAAATATTACCGAAAATTCCCAAGATAGATTTGCTAACGAGTACCTGGATTTGACGGCGTCTCACGGCTTACTGCCTGCTTTTTATAACCCAACTAGGGGTAATGCGTGCCTGGATCATGTATTAATAAGATCTAATTACTCCGCGGTATCTGTTATCATTGAAAACTCGGTAACCGATCATAGCACAGTAATAATTTCGCTCAATACCAACCCTATACGTTGTAAGCTAACAAGATCATACACTAAAATTGATTATAAAAAGGTTACGTCTGACCTATGTTCATTTGATTTTACACCAATATTTTTAATCTCCGATTGTAATCTTGCTACTGAGTTTTTTATTAATTCTTTAATGCAAATTATCAAACAGAACTCCAAAATAGTTAAAATCTCTCAACGTAAAGCCCTCTTAAAACCTTGGATGACCCCAGGTCTTCTAAAGTGTATAAGAAATAGAGATGCTCTTCGCACTAAGCTAAAGAAGCATCCTGACGATAAAATAACTAAAATTACATACACTCGCTATCGCAACTTTTGCACCTTAACCCTTAGAAAAGCTAAAATGAACTTTGAGAAGTCTGAATTATCTAAATCGGTCAATACTAGCGTGAAAAAAACTTGGGATACATTAAACACCATTCTAAACCGCAAAACGAAACAAGATGTATCACTTGATCTACTGAATAACTATCCCACCCCACTAGATTCTGTTAATTCCATCAATTCTTTTTTTGCAAATATCGGTAAAAACCTTGCTGACAAGATATGCATGAATTTGAGCCACTCACCCATTAATGTTTATCCTTCTCAACTCAGTAGCCGTTCCAATTCTTTTATCTTATTACCTACCGATGAAGATGAAGTGAATTCTTTTATTACTAATCTCAAATCGAACTCTGCAGTAGGTTGGGACAACATTCCTTCTGAAATTATTAAAACCAATAGAAACATACTCATTCAACCGCTTACTTACCTTTTCAATCTATGCTTCACAAATGCTACTTTTCCAAAAGCTTTAAAAAAATCTGTCATTATTCCAATTTACAAAAGCGGTAACAAATATGAAGTAAACAACTATCGGCCTATTTCAATCCTACCGGCCATATCAAAAATTCTAGAACGTTTAATTAATAAACGTCTCGTCCATTACTTGGAAAAGTATAATATCTTGTCTGCAAATCAATATGGATTCAGAAGAGGCATCTCCTCATCTCTTGCTGTCTCGGATCTTACTGATTGTGTTGTCAACGGCCTGGACTCCGGAGATAAATGTATTGGTGTATTCTTGGACTTGGCGAAGGCCTTTGACACCGTCCTTATTCCTAAGCTTCTATCTAAACTTGAAGTGATTGGAATTAGAGATAAGCAATTAGAGCTTTTCCGGGATTACTTGAGTGATAGAAAGCAATGTGTCAAGCTTGGAGAGACTATCAGTAATGAGTTGCCTGTTATTTATGGAGTGCCACAAGGCAGCATCCTAGGCCCTACTCTTTTCCTCATCTACATTAATGACCTTTGTCAAATACCGCTTGATTGTGGGCAGATCTATACCTTTGCAGATGACACTGCTATAATTTTTAAAGATAAGAGTTGGATAAAGACCTTTACTGCTGCTCAGTCGGGCCTAAATGCAATCACTGGATGGCTCTCAGATAACTTACTAACCCTCAATAGAGATAAATCCAAGTATTTAACCTTCTCAATCACCCCTAGAACACAGCCTCCTGATTCCCTTAATATAACAGCTCACTACTCTATCTATTGTAATGTCTCTTTATGTAGCTGCCCTAAACTGGAAAGGGTTTTTAATATAAAATATCTGGGTGTTATTCTTGATAATCATATCACTTTTAAACCACACATTTATAAACTTACTCAGAGAGTTAGGAAACTCGCGCCTCTATTCAGAAATATTCGATCGGTGGCTGATTGTAAAATAGTTAAAATGTTGTACAACGCTCTCTGCAGATCTATCTTCAGCTATTGCATCTCTTCTTGGGGAGGTGTTTACAAAGCCAATCTTTTACAGATTGAAAGAGCTCAAAGACTAATTCTTAAAGTTGCTACGTTTAAAAACTATTATTATCCTACTGACATGCTTTATAAAGAGTGCCAAGTACTCACGGTTAGACAATTGTTCATTTATGAAGTAATCTTGTCTAGACATAAGTCTATTCCAGTTAATCTTGACCAACTTAAAACCAGACGAGTAGACATGATCTGTAGACTTCAATACTTTAGGACCACCCTAGCTCAACAACATTTGTGTTTTCTGGGAAATTATTTGTATAACAAAATATCTAAAATCATGAAGATTAGTGACCTCAATGCTTACAGATGCAAAACTACGATCACTGCTTGGTTGCTGACTCTTGATTATTCGGAAACGGAAAAGTTTATGCAAATAATATCATAGATGTTTAGTTACTTATTTTTGTTTCTCACACTCACACACACACACACACTTACACACACACACACACTCTCTCACTCACACACACACACATACACAATTCCTCACACAAACCTTATCAAATCTCTGTATTTTTTTATATTTTTATTTTTCATTTCTTGTTTACTTTTTATTCCTACTTCGCTAAGCTTGTTTTGTTTCTTGTATTACCGAGGGTCGGGGCCTGGTGACCTATACTACAAGATTTACATCTTACTTTAGGCACCAGTCTCCCACCAACATATCTTTGTACATTATATATATTTTTCTTACTGTACCTGATGAATATGTTTGTGGGAAGAAATAAATTGTGATTATTATTATTATTATTATATAGAACAACTAGCTGTTTCCCGCGGTTTCACCCGCGTGGACAACGTTTCTATGACTTTTCGAGGGTGCGCAGTGCGCGAGCCGCAAGCGGCTCGCGAGCGTGGTAAAAAGTAGCCTATGTCTGAATCCAGGTCCTAATCTGTCTACCTACCAAATTTCAGCCAAATCCGTTCAGTAGTTTTTGCGGGAAAGCGTAACAGACAGACAGAGTTACTTTCACATTTATAATATTAGTAGGGATTAGTTAGTAATTTCTAAAATTTAAAATTAATTTTAACGTAAAAATTATTTACAAAATAAAATGAATTATGTTACCATAAATAAACTTCAACTTACCGGTATTGGAAAATATTACTGAAATTTTAATTGCTTTTTGAGTCTTCTTAAAAGAATTAAAATTGAGTTTTTTAGGGGTGTTCACAAATTTAGTCTAACTTAATTTTCGTTTGTTTTTCTTGAAAGATTAGGACCTCTCAAGCCGGAGGGAATGTTTAAGCCATATCTATGGTGATTATCCTATTCCCTTAATCCTATCTGAAATCATATGTCTGTCCTCGTCACTTCCTTGCTAATTAATAAGAAGTGATAAAGAAGAAATGTGAGGTAAGATTCGGATGGACGTTATTACGTTATTGTTGGTTAAATTCGTGTATTCGTTTCTAAAAATATTATTTCATATATTTGAGTAAATTTATTTTTGAAATCGGTTTTAGGTTTTTTAAACTTTTATTTTTTCTTTACCGTCACTGTTGAGTATATTAATATTGAAGTCACCTGCAACAATGAGGCAAGGACTGCTTTTAATTGTTTGAATTGATTTTCGAGAATTCAGGAAAGGTTCTAGGTTCTTAAATGATGGAGAACGATAAATGCATATTACAGAAATATAGTTAGGAATTTCTACCAAAAGTGAGATTGCGTGAGCAATGAGTAATTCTGGTACCGCCGCGGCAGACCATTTGTTACATACATAAACTACAACACCAACAGCCTTATTTATATATTTTGAAGTATGAAAGACATAGTATCCATTTATTTAACAAATTACAGAATTTTCTTTTATCCAGCACTCATTTAAAACAATGAAATCGAACTCAATATACAAGTCTTGAAAGAATAACAACCAATTTATCAAAATTTTGCTGTAAACTTTATGCTAAGAATTTTTTCTTAAAAATATTTTAAACTAGCTTTTGCCCGCGGCTTCATCCGCGTGGACATCGTTTTTATGACCGTCTTTTAGATATATATATAATATATACTGTGCTTTTAGGGTAAGTGGTGCGCGAGCGGCTCGCGAGCGCGGACATGAGTTTTCCTCAGATCCCTCAGGATCGATAAAGGGCTATTCTGATTAGAAGTCTGTGCCACTTCCCACACCCTCAACCAATTCTATACAAAAAAAAAACACTTCAGTCCGTATCTCCGTTGCGACGCTGACGTGCGCAAGCGCGGAAATGAGTTTTCCCCAGATCCCTCATATCAGGATATGCTAATTAGTAAATTATGTCATTTCCCACCCTCTCAGCCATCTCTGTGCAAAAAATCACAGCTTACATAAGTTATTCGTAGCAGCTATCCATTGTTTCGTTGCAATGTTAAAGAAACTAACAAAAAAAAAGAGTATATTTTCAGTTCCCTCAGGAACTGCATCGGATTATGCTATTTTCACGGCATAAAAAGTAGCCTATGTCCTTCCCAGTGACACAGGCTACCTGCATGCCAAATTTCATCAAGGTTGGTTAAGGCGTTGAAGCGTAAAAAGGTAATAAACAAACAAACACATTTATAATAATACTAGCTGTTTCCCGCGGCTTCACCCGCGTGGACCACGTTTCTATGACTTTTCGAGGGTGCGCAGTGCGCGAGCCGCAAGCGGCTCGCGAGCGTGGTAAAAAGTAGCCTATGTCTTAATCCAGGTCCTAATCTGTCTACCTACCAAATTTTAGCCAAATCCGTTCAGTAGTTTTTGCGGGAAAGCGTAACAGACAGACAGAGTTACTTTCGCATTTATAATATTAGTAGGGATTAGTAAGGGTTTTTGTCAATAATAGGTAGCGGAATACGAACCAAACTTTTGAAATCCTTTTCTGAGGATATGAGGCTAGGTGGGCTTCCTCACGACCTTCTCGTTCTCTGATATAAATGGAGCCATTTTTGATCCAGCAGTATTTGCAGCCGCGCTCGCTGGCGTACGATCTAGCATCTCGAAATAAACGTCTGTTATGAACGGCTTAAGTCTTTCATTGACGTAGACTTTGTTAGAGGGGCTTTTTTCTACACTATGGTTACTATTGTAAGTACCTATCTAAAATATGTACATTAATTTGAAGGACAAGCCAGAATGAGCGTTGTACCGTATTTTTCGAACTCCTCATATAATATTATAATCACACTTAGTTTCACGCTTGTGTGTAGGTACTACCGTTTTTTACGATATAATAGAGCTAAATCAAAAATACCTACACGTTTTTTGTATTCATGTTGTATGTAGTCCCACCTTAATTTTTCACTTTTTCTAATTTTTAATATTTCTTGTACCGACAGACGGACAGTGGAGGCTTATAATAGGGTCCCAATGGTCACTCTTTGTGTGTACGGGAGCCATAAAAAATATATTCTGCTAGGTTTATTAATATTGTAATACTAAGCAGTAGGCATATAAAATAAAATTCATTTTTAATGGAGCTTCCTATTTAAAAAACTAATTCAAAATGTCAAAATATTTGCCACCGCTTCAAGGGGTACTTCTGCTGGTAAAACTGAACAACTTTCCCCAAGGAACACCTAGTCAATTGGCAAAAACTTTACATAGGTAGGTAAGTACATCAATCAGCTGATTAGGCAACTTTGTATGAGGTTTCATTTTTTCAATTGCTTATGGTTCAATTTCTTCTGAAAAGTTGTTCAGTTTCACGAGCAGAAGCACTAAGCAGCCCTTGCAGCGGCGGTGGCAGATGTATTAATAGCACCTGTATATGGAGAAATCGAAAAAAAAAACGAATTCCTAAGTACATCTACTAAGTTGGAGAATCAGAAAATCGATTTGTATGCTGTCTAAACATTTCAGCAGTTTGGAACAAAAGTTGTTCAGTTCCACGAGTGGGCGCTCCCGCAGCAGAAGCTGAAAAATAATGCAATAGGTTTTTAATCATAATAATGTTCCTAATATTATCGAGGCTGGGGGAAGGAGGGGGATGACCCACCACAATATGTGTGACCCGATTTTCTATGTAAGCCATAATATGTATGGCCGAAGCTGTGACATGCATGCCATGTCACATTGTAAAAGAACTGTGCCACAGACGAGATAGTTACGTAGGCAGTAGCAAGTTACATAATAAAAGAACTGTGTTACTGGTAGGCAACAGGTGATGTATTATTTTCTTAGTAGGCAGTACTTAGCAAGTTACATAAGAACTGTGCGACTGGTATTCACGTTTCATTTTCTTAGTTGGCCGTAGTGAGTAAATACATTGTGCACTGTCGGCGGCCGGACGCCCAAGTGAAATAATATAGAATAACATAGGTAAGGATAAGAATAATTTACACAAGTAATATTTTACATTTTTAGACACACTATCGGCAAATTGGTGCGGCTGCGACATGCATGAGGGTCAACACAACACAATGCTTACATCTAACTGTTTCAACTACTCGTAGCATCATTCTACGTTTACATTGTAAACAATACGTTCGCAGAGCGCGCGACCGCGACAACGCTTTTACACAATGATAAGGCCCGTAATCCACCGAAGCGGAGAGGAGAGGAGAGCGGCGTAGCGTTTGTCCAAGCTATGGGCAGCCACGAGAGGACATGTGAGAGGTGTTCGGCGAATGGCGAGCTCGTGCTCCTGCGCCGGCCCCTAACTAGCTCCGTACTAGTGAGTGAGTGATGTACTCGCACACTTGCACTCGTGACATCATATTATACATACTAAAAGAAAACTTCACATTTTTATCACTTATTTTTTGTAAAACTTCTACACAGCTCATACCACAGTTTCTTTAATATTTCTATAGAGATGCAATATCTTCACTGCTCGACGGAGAAGTGGAGTAAATGATTAGATTCAAAGACGTAGCTGAGATAATGAAATTGTATGAAAATTAAACTATATCTGTGACACAACAGTAACCTGTGAGAGGAGTATGCCGTACGACATACTTAAATATGAAGCCATTTACGTGACATAGAATTTTCCTCTGGAGATATTATAAAATTTTGGGGCCATACATACCTATTGGCTATTGGCCATTGACCATACCATTAATACTTTTATAAACAATGTGGCTAACTAATTAAATCATCATCATCAGCCGAAAGACGTCCGCTGCTGAACAAAGGCTTTCCCCAAGAAGGTCCATAACGGCCGGTCCTCGCTGCCCGCATCCAGCGACTTCCTGCGACCCTCACCAGGTCATTGGTCCACCGAGTGGGAGGCATTGCTACGCTAACTCTTCCGGTACGCGGTCGCGACTCGAGAACTTTACTACCCCAACAATAATCTGTTATACGAGCTGTGTACCCCGCCCACTGCCACTTAATATAGCGATTTGTGAGCTATATCAGTTACCTTGGCTCTTCTACAGATTTCCTCATTTCTAGTTTCGATCGCGCAGGGACACTAGCTCATAGCTCGCTCCATCGCCCTTTGGGTGACCGTGAGCCTTCTTATTAGTTCCAGAGAGGGCGACGATGTCCAACTAATTAAACACCTAGTGCATATTCTGCTTGATATTTTTTTTGAATTTCTTCTGCTCCTGCTATGGTAGAGTAAATATTTTGCTCTTTACCCTTCTTGAGAATTTTTGCGTCGTGGAATCCGTGAGTGTGTTCATTTTTTCTGTAAATACATTTTAAAAAACTAGATAGAATATAGGTGTCAGGAAAAGCGTGGAAATGATTTGGAATTTACTGAGGGCTGGCACCCAAACCATAATGCAGATTGACCACAAATACAACACTACTTGGCTCACCAGTTTTTATTTACGTACTTACGCCGCCGCCGCAGCTCATTGTCAGACAGATTTCCCATATTAGGCCATATTAAAATGTTTGCACACGAAACCCTTGTAACGAAAACTTTTTCGTCACAAAATAAAAACTGTTTGGTTCGGCTTTTTGCTAGCACTTACCACCAGGTAAAATGTTGTCAAGGGTTTACCAATTATGAATAAAAAAAAATGTGAGGAACATTTTGAAAGCAGGTGTGATATTATGATAGATAATAAAAAAGAGATGGTCGTTGATTCTCATCTGTGATTATGTTGTTTTTCTTTGTAATTTATATAATTCAAATTGTTTTGTGAATATTATAATATAAATCGTGCCCTCGTTGTTTGTCATCCTTATAACCTCGGGTAATTCCGTCTATTTTAGATCCTAAGTTCTATTTCTATATTTTAGTTGATATTTATTTGAATACCGGGGAAGCGACGATCGTTGCCTGACCGCCGTGTAACTATATTCTTAACATTTAACGTTTAAATTTTACCCAAGAAACTTTACCTTACATAAATTTTAGTGTTAATTTTTATTTTTAGATGTATCTATAACGACCATCTCCTTTTATAGATTGTTTACCATCTCCTTTTATAGCCTGTTTACCTTCCCTTTATTATCTATATATATGTCGCAGTATTTTGATAAATTTAGGTTTTTGATCAAAAATCTAGGTTTTTGATCAAAAACCGAACGATGACACAATTTAAACTAAATTTATCATAAACCTGTAACAATCTAGATTTTTGATCAAAAGCCTGAACTAGTTTGGGTTTATGATCAATCTTATGTAGATTTCCGTTGACAGGTACTTCGGGAATTCCCCCTCTTTTGTTTCGCCTGCGTTCGCGCGCGCCTCGCCCCTTTCCTCGCTTCTTCAGTCATAAAACACAACTCTAATGGTTAACCCGCGTCCATTTTTGCAACAAAAAATTACGTTAAATAATTAAATAAATAAATCTTATTAATATTGTGCCAGTGCTTACTAGAAATGGCATCTACAGGAAACCAAGTGGATAAGCAATTTGTATGTAAAGAAGATTTTGAAAGAGCGTTTACTACTTTGTTTAAAGGCCGAAAAGACTTTCTATAATTGCAAGTGATGATGCATTGTTTTATTTATTTCATTTAAATTGATTTATTTGTCATAAAACTAAGCAAACCCATGTTTTTGACTAGAATTTTATCATAAACCCAGACTAGTTTAGGTTTTTGATTAAAAATCTAGATTGTTACAGGTTTATGATAAAATTTTGTTTAAATTGTGTCATCTTCCGGTTTTTGATCAAAAACCTAGATTTTTGATCAAAAACCTAATTTTATCAAAATCCTACGACATATATATACAGGATGTAACAAAAGTGGTGTAGGTCCCGTTAACTGGGGCTTCTACTCATCATACTGAACAACTTTTGTTCTACGAGTTTGCTGAAATCGCAAAAAAAAAAATTTACTCTTCATACAAATCGATCAGCTGATCGACCAATTTTGTGCATTTTAGTATGGAGGGTCCAAATTTTACGTATGTATGTATGTACGTATGTATGTTTATTTCTTTGGCTCGTCCTGTAGCCTAAACGGCTAGATGGATTTTGGGGTGTGAGGTGTAGTTAGATTTGTCTTGTCAAACTGGACCGCTTGCTTCCAAAATTGATATCTGAGGGTCCCTGAAGTTCCTCATAACGAATCCGTTGTCAGAATTGACAAAAGTGGCCGCC
The DNA here is from genome assembly GCA_947284805.1 of Coleophora flavipennella. Classification (NCBI taxonomy): domain Eukaryota; kingdom Metazoa; phylum Arthropoda; class Insecta; order Lepidoptera; family Coleophoridae; genus Coleophora; species Coleophora flavipennella. The sequence continues at coordinate 10,124,468 of OX369299.1, forward strand.
ATTTTGATTTTTTTACTTACTGGACCGATTGCTTCCAAAATCTATATCTGGGGGTCCCTGAGGTCCCTAATCACGAATCCGTTGTCGGAATTGAAAACATTGGCCGCCATCCCCCAACACATTTATAATCGTCAGTAAGGAGTAAACTCGAGTCGTGCGTCGTCGGAGCTGACACACACTTATTTTTTTTGAGAATTGACTATGGGTTCCTTGGGGAAAGTTATTCAGTATGATGAGTAGAACCCCCAGTTAACGGGACCTACACCCAAATTTTTACACCCTGTATATAAAAATGAATCCCTTTTTCCCCTTGGTCACGGCATCACGCGTGAACGGCTGGACCGATTTCGCTAATTCTTTTTTTGTCGAGTTCGTTATTGTCAGGAGAAGGTTCTTATGTAGGTTAGGGTAGGGTAAGGTAGGGTAGTGTAGTGTAGTGTAGGGTAGGGTAGTGTAGGGTAGGGTAGGGTAGTGTAGTGTAGTTTAGTGTAGCGTAGAGTATGGTAGGGTATTGTAGTGTAGGGTAGGGTAGTGTAGTGTAGGGCAGGGTAGTGTAGTGTAGGGTAGGGTAGTGTAGGGTAGTGTATAGGGCATGCTCCCGGGAAATCTCGGTCTCGAAAATACCGGGAAATCCCGGGATTTTTTAAACAACCCGGTACCGGGTCTTCAGCGAACGAATCCCGGTTCTTTCGATACTTTCGGTACTTTATACGTGCATATCATTTTCTCACTATCTGTCTTTCAATATACGATAAAATCAAATAAAAAACCTACTTTTTATACAATGTTATAAAGTAACACAATTTTACTTGCATCATTTACAGTCACACCAACTTTTATTTAAAATTTAAGTATTATTTTTAATTAATAATGTATAATTAGTAATAAGCTCAGAACATCGTTGAGTGACAGAAGCGTTAATGCTATAAGTTTCCTTAGAACTTATTACCGAGATAGAAAAGCTATTCTTAAATGTAAATGATGAGTTTATTTATCAGTTATTCCACAAGTTGAGTTTTAAATTGTATTTACTGCAACTACTTTTTAACCGACTCCAAAAAGGAGGAGGTTCTCAATTCGACTGTATGTTTTTTTTTAATGTTTGTTACGCGATATCTCCGCAGGATGTGAACCGATTTTCAAAATTCTTTTCTTTATTCGAAAGAGTATACTTCCGAGGGGGTCCCATTGTCACCAAGTTGGGATCGGATGATGGGATCCCAGGGAAATCAAGGGAAAACCCTCAAAGTTTATAGGCACGTATTACGTGATTCATATGTTTTCTAAAGCTATTAAAGTATTAGCGTCTTTTAGTCATCATCTTATGTTAATGAAGTGATTACGGATGGTACAACTCCCTAATGGTTTGGAGTTGGAAGATAATTCTTGAAATATTATACGTAGGTACGCATAGACCGATAGTTGTATTGTTTCAGGTTATTCAGATGAGCTGATGATGGACGATTTAACTCCTTAACTTTCATGCTGCTGAGATGATGATAGAAGTCTGTGTATATTTTAATGAAACATGCATTATGACTATTATTACTATTGGCGAGTAGTTGATCGGGTTTAACGTTGTTAGGTAGATAGCATTATTACTTAAAATAAAGAAAATAAAAATAAAAGTTTAAAAAACTAAAAATCGACTTCAAAACGAAATACACTTAAAAGTATGAAATAATATTATTATACACGATATTAACCAACAATAACGAAATAAAGGTGCCTAAATTTTTTTTTGAGGTCAGTGTCGGCAAACCATTAAATCTAAAACATTTGGAACGTAAGAAACTGTGTGCTGGCAAATACCTCAAAAAAAATTTAAGACCCTCATTTAATTCGTACTTACGTAAATCAAAGGATTTCGTAATTGTTGGTTAATATCGTGTATTTAAGTTTAGTAATATTATTTCATACTTTTGGGTGAATTTCGTTTAAAGGTCGATTTTTAGTTTTTTAAACTTTTTATTTTTATAAAATAACGTTTGTAATTATAATATTATTTGAAACTTGGAAATATACACACGGCGTCACATCAAGCTATATAAAACCAGTATAAACTGGCCGCGATGCCTGTGCGCTTCAAAATACTTACGTGAGGCCCGTGCATACTGGTTTTGTATAGCTTGAGATGCCACCGTGTGTAGGTACCTCTAATTTTGTTGATTTTTAATATTTTCTAATATTTTTATCTCGAAGAAGCGTTTCAGTTTTGCTTTGCTCAATATGTTTAGTGAGATTATAGTTTATAGTGGAAGGAACAAAGACTATTCTAATTCAAAATGTAACTCGAATTTAGTTCTATTTTGATCTCAAAACTTGTATGTTTAATGATACTGATTGTGTTTTAATGATTAATGTCAATAAAAGACAGAATATAAAAAAATAAAACACCAACCCATTTCTAATGAGCCCATTTTCTACAGTTTACTTAATTATATGCTCACTGCATGCACTCGTGGCCTTTACACAATAAATTAATAGCAACTTTTAAGCAAGTACCGAAAGTACCGAATTTCCCGGTAAATCCCGGTTCCAAGTACAGTACCGAAAATCCAGTCCCGGTTCTTGAGACGGAACCGGTACTTCATCCCCTAGTAGTGTAGGGTAGGGTAGTGTAGTGTAGTGTAGTGTAGTGTAGGGTAGGGTAGGGTGTGTAGTGTAGTGTAAGGTGATACGAAGTTCGCAGGGACAGCTAGTAAAATTTATATTCCGATTTACCCCACAAAATATTTTCTTTTCATACTTCCGCATTTAGGCCCTTGATCCAAATTCTACGTTTTATGTATCGGAACCATAGAAGCTATTTTAAATCTATTTTATTTATTTTCCCCACAACCTATAGTAATGCTCACTCCATTGACATTATGGTGCGTACCTTTTAAAATTGCTTATTTAGTCCTAGCTCTGTCACAATACGACACTGGTAGTGATTTTACCGCGAAATCTTACCACTAACTGGAACGGACACGATTTAGGCCACTTCAGCTTTTCAACGGTCTTTATGCTAAGTAGGCTGCTTAATATCTATAAGAAAAATGCCTCGAAAATTAATGTCCCCCTAACCCGTGACTCCGCCACCCGACGACGTTGACGTGAAGAACGAGACTGATAGACTTTTCTCAAAGGAATTGAACGCACCCCACCAGCCTCAGCCCCGACTCCACCACCGACTCCACCACCCCCCGCCCTCTTTAACGTCGAAAGAGAAAACGAAACTAAACAACTTTTGCTAAGTATACTTTTATAAGTTCAATTTGCAAAAAAAATTGACTTCTAATGAAAAACTGGCTAAAGCTTAGCTAATCGATTACAATTATGCATTTACCTTTCCACAATGTGATCAAGTGATGTGTCGATATATGCTTTACAGTTGAGCTTCCGATAGTCGGCGCACCTCCAGCGGCGCTTCTTGTTGGACGAGTGGTGCATGTTGTAGATAAACCTATTGAGTATTAGTTGTAAAGATGCTCTCTCTGATAAACTATATAAAGGTGCTGATGCATCTGTAATTACCAATTAATAATTAACATTTTTATTTAAATCGTGCATAAATCATAGACAAGAAATAAAATTATTATCAGTACTAACCATGGGTTCCATCATCAGTATTGAGGTTTGCAAGTCTGTCAGAAGTCATTTCCGGTATAAGTGTATCATCATTGAAACTTATACTTATCGAGGGGTATTCGTTCTCGTTACCTCCGTTACCTCTTGGACAACTCTGAATTGTAAAGTTAACATTAGGTGCGGCCGGTTCTCTATCATTCTGAAGCCTGGCACATCCATCCTCTTCAAAGTTTAATGTAATGTTTCCACTATCTTCTTGAAACCTTGAACTACCATCATCGTCGAAGTTTAATGTTATGTTTGCTTTATATTGTATAAGTTTATCAACTTCCTTTGCATCAGCACATGTTATATTTTTCATTGCTTGCTCTAGTATAGATTGTTCTTTGATTGTTTGAGTTTTAATATTTTGTGTTAAAGCCATATCAACATCCATGCCACCAAGATCATTATTATTATAATTGTCTTCACAGTTAACATTAACAGCTTCACAAAGTGTCTGTGGGTCCGTGATGTTTTTCGATCTTGAAGTATCTTTGATATTTGCCATTGGTTGGTTTATGTTGTCAGCACAGTCAATATAAATAGCTTCACAGTGGATCTTTGGGTCTATGATGTCTCTCAATCTGGAAGTATCTTTGATGTTTGCCACTGCTTGGTTCACATCTTGTGCCACAGGTTGGCTTTCTTCATTTTTTACTGTATTCTCTTCGTCAGCATTACTGCCCACGTAATACATAGTCCGTTTTTCAACAGCAGCTTTCGCCTTAGGATGTCTATCGTGTCTGCAATGCAAAAATAAATTCAATATAAACATTTAATAGGTGGCAAGTTTATAAATTATAAGGGTGTTAACACAATTAATGTAGGAGCTGTCAAATAAGGCCTCCATTCATCACACTGAACAACTTTTCCCAAGAGACTCATCATACTGAACGACTTGTCCCAAGAGACATATTATACTGAACAAATTTTCCCAAGACTCATCATAATGAACGAGACAAATCGATCAGCTGGCTGATTGACCAATTTTGTGCAGTTTTGTATGGTGTAATTTTTTTATTTATTTATTTTATAATTTGTTTCGAGTAACATAAACTCATAGTGTGTTAGTAGACTTATAGACTATGTTAGTAAAAATAAAATGAAAATATTATTTCTGAATGCGTGTGACTTGTCGGTCACAGCATCCTTACCAATATTATAAATGTGAAAATGTGTTTGTTTGTTTGTTACCTTTTCACGCTTCAACGCCTCGACCAACCTTTGTGTTTGGCATGCAGGTAGCCTGTGTCACGGGGAAGGACATAGGCTACTTTTTATCCTGGGAAAACAGCATAATATGATACAGTTCCTGAGGGAACTAAAAAATACTCCATTGCTGAGATTTTTTGCACAGAGATGGTTGAGTAGGTGAGAAACGACATAAATTACTAATCACCCTTAAAGACAGTCATAAAAACGACGCGGGCGAAGCCGCGGGAAAAAACTAGTTTGAATATATACGGACAGTCTACCCTGTCCGCAATCATCATTAGGACGCTGTTGGAGCTGGCGCGCACCCTGCGCACCAGAGACGCGCATCTCTTGCGCATTACTGCATAAAAACAGTAGATGCGCGCCTCCGCGAACATGAACATGAAACGTTTTTATTTACGATACAGGACGGGGGGAACCCTGCTGAAATTGATTTTAATATACTTGTACATTTTTGTATGACTAACCAGATCTAGTGTTGTGTTTGATGATCAGTGATCACATAGGGAAAATTTCCACTAATCTAAGACTGTACACAACAAATATTTAATAACATGTGTAATCTAGCAGTAAGAATGTTCTGGGAAACTGTAAGTTCTTATTGAAAGTAAAAAAATCTAAATAACTTACAGAATCTAGTGTTATGTATAACTTACAAGATCTAGTGTTGCGAATAACTTACAAGATCTAGTGTTGTATATAACTTACAAGATCTAGTGTTGTGTATAACTTACAAGATCTAGTGTTGTGTATGACTAACAAGATCTAGTGTTGTGTATGACTAACCAGATCTAGTTTCGATGGATTTGTTGCTTCGTAGAAAGGACATCAACAAGCACTGTAAGTTATAAGAGCTCAGCAGAGAACTCATCGAGACAAATCAATAAAGCCCAAACCATCACTGTGTCGTAAAGGCTCTCCGTAGACAACCTACTTTTTGACAATCGGTACTACTTTTTCGCCGACTTTTACCACCGATTTTCTGACAGATTCAACGCAGACGTGCTACTTTTTGTAGGACGACTGGTGTGGGAAGTGCACGTTATACGTATCGACATTTTCGATTAGGTATCCAAGGGATTATTAAAAGAATTAAAAAAACCAGCCAAGTGCGAGTCGGATCACCATACAATATATTATTCTCTATCTTTGTATTACGACTGGCATTTCACCGACTTTTACTTTCGAAGGAGTGAAGAGACTTTGTTGGGGATCGATTATCTTACATTATCATAAGAGTTTCTTTTTGTAATTGATACGTGATAGATTAAAGTAACGCACATAGGTACGAGTATCTACTTTCTTACTGTTTTTAATCAAATAAATAGGAACTTTTGCTTTCTTCGATAAAAAAAACGAGCGAAACATACCTACCTAGTACCTACGTATGTAGACACTTACGTACTTTTGTACACCTACCTACCTACCCTGGCACTACCGCGAGCGGTAGGTAGTTAAAGTCTGGTACAAGAGCGGCCTCACTAAAAAAAACGATGTTGTCTATAAAGTCGGTTTACTGACAATAATTTTACGTGATAACGTGTCACAAGCCGAACGCTTGTGTTTTAGACTACACGACTGAAGTATAACTTCTTTAGCTCCTGTGTTTTAGACTACACGACTGAAGTATAACTTCTTTAGCTCCATCTTTGAAGACATGTAAAATACCGCCGAAAGTCGGGTGAGTTAACTCTGGCATTTCCTCACAGAGTATCGACCGCATTGGAACACCTCTTGTAAGATCCTAGAAGCCTAGTACGTTTAATCCATAGACACACACACACACATACGTATTTTCCTCACAGAGAGTCGACCGCATTGGAACACCTCTTGTAAGATCCTGGAAGCATATTAGTGCTTTTAATCCTTTTAACTTGTTAAAACTTAAATTATCACCATCTTATCTAAGTCTTGCCGCCAAACATCAGTGTTAACAACATTGATGTGTTCCGGCTTGAACATAAGATAGTCAGATCCCCATTGCGTTGGGGAATCTTGGTAAGCCTTCCATCTTCGGCATCATCGTCACTTACCATCAGGTGAGATGATGCAAAGAGCTTACCAATTGAAAATAAAAAAGATTATCACTCAACTTGTCAGTCAACTTGTCACTTGTACAAGTACAAGTAGAACTCTCGCTTGCACGCTCGGCTCAGGCGTACGCGACAATGACGTCACAGACACAAAAAAAATCAAGAACTACGATTAAAACCACTTTCACACTTCACACATTTTTAACGACAGTCGGCATGAGGTCCCTGCCTAACCAGTACATGCATGAAGTGTGACAATAGCTGGGAGTCTTATCTCTCAGCTATAACTTTCAGGAGGCTGTTCGTTTGATAATGATACTTAATAACTCGAAAACCAAAAATCTTTTACTGAGTTCATGTTTATTTTATCTGACACATCTAAGGTTGATATATCTTCCATGGCGTTATGACGTGTCACGTGGTACTCACGGGACGGGACACCTGTATCTTCTATTTATGTTGTTTTTAATTTATAAACTTTCCACCAAAACACATAGCAATACACATTTACTGTGTCTCCTTTTTTTGAGAGCGTAGGCGCCGTGCCGACAAAGGACCCGCCACTACAGATTACTAATTAGTTACTACGTAACAGATACTTCACTCAGTAGTAAATTTCCAATACCTACTGCTATAATAGCCTACTCTATCGCGTCAGCAACCGCAGTGCTTGCTTCACACCGCGCGATCGCAGGGCTGCCTCTTCGATAAAATTAAATTAACATAACTTTTTGTGTCTATGTTATTGAGAACTGTGAATATGTTTTGACTTATAGGTGGTAGTTTAAAATTGTATCATTTATCTATCTATATATATATGTGTATATATATATAATCCTCGTGTCACAGTGCTAGTAATCATAGTTCTCCGAAACGGCTGGACCGATTTTTATGAAATTTTGTGTGCATATCGGGTAGGCCTGAGAATAGGTTCATACCCCTACGCGGGCGAAGCCGCGGGCAACATATATTTTTTTTTTATAAATTGGTTTTTATATTTCTTTTATCATTTGAAAATCGGTCTGTAAGTTCAGTTTCCACATACTATTTAAAACGTTTATTTCAACAACTTCTAGCAACTTTAGACCTATGGTCTCCGTACAATTTTTAGTTTGTGTAGTGATATACAATCGAAATAACAAAAAAAAAATTTTAAAGAAAAAGTCATATCTCCGGAGTACATACTCCAGGACCTATATTTTTTTTAATTTTTTAACACGCAATTTTTATTTTCTCTAAAATTGAGATCACGGTTCTTAAGAGCGCTTTGCTCTATCTCTTATAATTTAGAAATTCCTCATAGAAAAAATTCACCATGTATATTTTTTACAAATCGCATAAAACCGAATCACAAGCACAGATTACTAAATAGTTATTTCAAAAGTTTTTGTGTGCGCTAACAGTACGACAAGTTGAGACAGGTCACCGCGCCTGCGACTCACATATTATCACAATTTTATTTTAATAAAAATAGCTTTTTTTAAACGTGTTAAAATAGTGTTTAAGGTAAGTATGACGTTTCTATGTAACAAAAAAATGAAAATCTGTGTCTGAAAGGCAAGCTAATGCCACAGTGTAATAAAGAGTACTAGCTATTGCTTAGTATACCTAGTATTAAAAATAATTTTAAAACGACAAAAAATAGTAATAGTTTATCACTTACCTTTCTTGATTGACAGGTAAATGGAAAAATAGGTGTTTATCTCTTCTTTTGCTTGATTTGCACCCATCTACAGCACATAAGGCACCAGACGGCATAGTAGGTACGCGTACGAACGAACAAAACGATTTAAATTAAACTACGTGCGTGCGCTTCGTTTGTGAAAACCGCACTGAATTGGGTCCGCAAACGGGCCGAGAACGCTCGGCCGGGCGGTAGGTAATAATAGCGCGCAAGTACATGGAGTGACGGAGGCCTGCCGCCACAGAGGCGGCCGGCGTCCTTTGACGAGGTGCGAGTTACCGCCGCCACGCCCGCACCGCCGCCGCCGCGCCGCCCGTCATTTGAGATTTAACTATGTTTTTGGGATTTTATTTTAGTTGTCACGTTGTAATATTTTCAATAGTAGAATAAAACTTAAGTAATTATGATTATTGGTCATAGAGTTAGTACTTTTATTATTTTAATAATAATAGAGAACAAGACTTTATTACGATTCTGTGATTTTGCATGTAAAATTTAATAAGTAGTCACAATCACAAGTAGGAAACTAATGATAATATTTTTATAAAAGTACTTTTAAAAGAAGAATATTTTGTTCATGTGTTAAATTTTATTATTAGTTGGGTAAAATTACGAGTTACAACTCAAAGAAGTTGCTGGAGTTTAAAAAGTGTGTAAATAAAAATGTATTATGAAAAACGTCAAAATTAATTGTTTACTTTATGTCTCGAATGTCTCGAAAGTCCCGGGAAATTTAGCTCGAGACATCTTGAGGCCCGAGACTTTCAAAACCTAGGGACTTGACAAACCCTACTATGGGTTCCTTATGAAAGATCAGTATAATTGAAAGATCAGTATAATTAGAAGCCCTAGAAAACGGGTTTTAACACCAAAATATGCCTGCAGATAGGTAAATCACTGAGCGATGGCTTTTGTATTGTGTGAATGCACCAGAAACTCAGGGTGAAATATAAGTGCAGGTCAGCGCCCCAGGGGTCACCCACAGATAACATGGTAGTAAGTAACTAAGGCTCCCACGACAAAACGGTTGCCGCTTTACATTATTAGTGTGCGCTCACACAGGTGCAAACACCATGTGAGGATGCCTGTAAGTACTTAAGTTAATCTTACCTTTTAGAGAGTGTTTCTGATAAGGATTGGCTGAATTCCTGAGGCACCTGTAATTTGTATAAAGTATGTTTGTAGGTACAATAATATAAAATATACAGGGTGTAACAAAATTGGTGTAGGACCCGTTAACTAGGGGTTCTACTCATCGTACTGAACAACTTTCCCCAAGAAACCCATAGTCAATTCTCAAAAAAAATAAGTGTGTGTCAGCTCCGACGACGCACGACTCGAGTTTACTCCTTACTAACGATTATAAATGTGTTGGGGGATGGCGGCCAATGTTTTCAATTCCGACAACGGATTCGTGATTAGGGACCTCAGGGACCCCCAGATATAGATTTTGGAAGCAATCGGTCCAGTAAGTAAAAAAATCAAAATGGCGGCCACTTTTGTCAATTCTGACAAAGGATTCGTTATGAGGAACTTCAGGGACCCTCAGATATCAATTTTGGAAGCAAGCGGTCCAGTTTGACAAGACAAATCTAACTACACCTCACACCCCAAAATCCATCTAGCCGTTTAGGCTACAGGACGAGCCAAAGAAATAAACATACATACGTACATACATACATACGTACGTACGTACACACATACACACACACATTATACACACACACATTATACACACTACACACATTACACCCACATTACACACACATTACTCTTAAATTTGCATTTTTGCAATATTTACGGAAGCGGTAGTTTACAATAATACAAATCACTTTAGATTATGCAGAAAGTCTGATATTTGAAAGATAACAAGTTTTTAGAGGTAATTGTTATGCAGTTCACGTAAGAATACACCTTTTTTGTGTAGGATCCCAGTGGAACAAACCAAACCTGACTGTGACGTCAACTAACGAATGAACAGTTCGTTCACCCTTCATTCAATTATTCATTCGTACACAGCTGATTTTTCGGATTTCCATTGCGACTTTAGGTGCTTAGGACCGTCAAATGTTTGTACACCCTCTATAGTAGGTAATAAATCATGGGCGTCTGCAAGGACGGTAGGGGGAGGGCAGCTGTCCCCCTTAGAATAAGTCGGGTCAAGATCGAAAAGGGATAAGATAGTAGACAGTCGAATTTACCCAGGTTTGATGTCATTTTTCAACTATGAAAACAGCATATAAACTACTCCTCAACGGCCTTCTGTCTAAGTCAAAATAATTGTAATGTACGCCGAGTTGTTTATCTATATTACTAAATAAAACCCCTCCGTTCTACGAGGAATTATACTCTGACTAATTATCATAGAGAATCCAAGAAGATACTGGCCTGGCCACCGCCACCGGGCATCCAGTTGAAGGAGGATGCTCCGAATTATACTCTGACTAATTATTATAGAGAATTCAAGAAGATACTGGCCTGGCCACCGCCACCAGGCATCCAGTTGAAGGAGGATGCTCTGAATTATACTCTGACTAATTATTATAGAGAATCCATGAAGATACTGGCCTGGCCACCGCCACCGGGCATCCAGTTGAAGGAGAATGCTCCGAATTATACTCTGACTAATTATTATAGAGAATCCAAGAAGATACTGGCCTGGCCACCGCCACCGGGCATTCAATTGAAGGAGGATGCTCCGAATTATACTCTGATTAATTATCATAGAGAATCCAAGAAGATACTGGCCTGGCCACCGCCACCGGGCATCCAGTTGAAGGAGGATGCTCCGAATCTCGAAAGAGGTGATTTGGATGACCCCGTACAAAACAAAAAAACCGGGCTCGCTTCACTCGCAATAGATGAATAGGCACTATTTACATTGTTAGAGCTCAATGAACGCAAAGCATTATATTTCGTAACTTTGATAAATAATGATAAATGATATACTAACTTAATTAACACAAGCAAATGATATACTAACTTAATTAACACAAGCAAACCGTTTAATTTCTAAAGCTTTTGGCTAACTCTATGAAGATACGGTAGTAAAAATCAGTTTCATTTCCTTTTATTTCTTGGGAAATGACATCATTCATAATTACCAACCATTAAATTTTCTTAAAAAATGTGCCAAAAAATGAGGTCCTTTTTATATGAATTTAAAAAATTTAATTAAGTTTCGTTTACCGTTTGTTATCATATCTACAGATACCCCCCCCCCCCCCCTCCCTTTCCCCTTCTCCCCCAGGGCCATAGGCTGGCAACGGCCTAGTTAAGAGTTAAATAGAACATGTTATGATGTTAAAATATGAAGAAGGTTCCAATTTGCAAAATGTTGCTAAATACACTTAAATGTTAAAAAATAAAGTAACGATTACCATTGGTGCAAGCAAATCCTTAATTCCATGAATATGCAGTGACTTGGCAGCTTTTATAAAAGTATCCAATGTGTATTTTGGTACTTTTACTTCACCAGTGTAAATATATTCCAAAATATAAGACAGAACTTGGTAGCTCACATCCTGAAAAATGATAAAATATTTTTATTAAAATCTTTTTATTAACTTGCCGTGTTAGTTAGTCTTTTTGTTAGTTTGAGACAAATCTTGGAAGCTAAATTAGAACCACTTCCCGGTTTCGATTGAGTTGAAATTTTGCATACACCTTAAGTTTGGAGTTAGCTAAGTGACGTCATTCTAAATCAAATACTGCGGACTCCCAAAGATTGCGGACCAGTTATTTTTTATGCACCCCATGACATGGGTATCAGATGAAAGTTTGCTAAGTGAAATACGAAATAATTGAAATTCTTTTCAACTTAAAGCTTGTAAGTACCTAAAAGATTTTAAGGTTTTTTGAAAAATATTATCTATATAAATAAAAAAAGTGTGTGTGTCAGCTCCGAAGCACGACTGGAGTATTTTTTTATTGGGGGATGGCGGTATTTTTTTTTTCAATTCTGACATCGGATTCGTGATTAGGGACCTCAGGGAAGTATCGATTTTGGAAGTATTCCGTCCAGCAACTAAAAAGTTTAAAATGGTGGCCAATTTTTTTCAACTCTGACAACGGATCCATGATTAGGGATCTCAGGGACCCTCAGATTTTGGAAGCAAGCGGTCCAGTAACTAAAAAAGTTCAAAATGGCGGCCACATTTCAATTCTGACAAGACAAATCTAACGATACCTCACTTTCCAAAATCTATCTAGCTGTTTATGCTACAGGACGAGCTAAAGAAATAAACATACATATACACCCCACACACCCACTCACGCATACATACGCTCGCACGCGTGCACACACACATACATGCATACATACATACATACGTACGTAAGTACGTACACACATACACACACACACACACACAGACACACACACATTACGCACATTACACACATAACACACACATTACACACCCATTTCACACATTACACACGTTACTCACATTACGCACATTACACACACATTCTACGCCTTACACACACATTACACACGTTACACACATTCACACAATCACACATACACAATCACACATACACACTTACACACATACATACATTCCTACATCCAAATAAGTTGCGCACAAAATTAATAACTATACTATACGGTTGTAACAACAACCAAAAATGATAATGCATAAATGTACTAATTTGTTGCGAAGGAAGTCGGTTTTTTAACGTGTTTTTATATAATACTAGCTTTTGCCCGCAGCTTCGCCCGCGTGGACATCGTTTTTTTGACTGTCTTAGAGGGTGCGCTTTGCGTGGACATACATTTTCTCCAGATTCCTCGGGAACTATGTCAGGATATGCTTATTAGTAAATCGTGTCATTTCTCACCCCGTCAACCATCTCTGTGCAAAAAAACACCCAATCCATTGTTCCGTTGTGATGTTAAAGAAATTTACCAAAAAAGAGTATAGTTTCAGTTCCCTTGGGAACTGCATCGGGCTATGCTATTTTCACGGGATAAAAAGTCTGCATGCTAAATTTCATTAAGATTGGTCAAAGCGTTGAAGCGTGAAAAGGTAACAAACAAACAAACACATTTTCACATTTATAATATTAAAGTAAGGATAAGCCCGGGATATGAAAGTTTATGGGGAGTAAAATCAGACGTTATGTGTTATGCTTTGGTTGTAATAAGTATAGTTATTAATTTTGTGCGCAACTTATTTGGGTGTATGTAATGTGTGTGTGTGTGTGTGTGTGTAATGAGTGTGAAATGTGTGTGTAATGTGCGTAATGTGTGTTTAATGTGCGTGTAATGTGTGTGCAATGTGTGTGTAATGTATGTAACGCGTGTGTAAATTGTGTAATGTGAGAGTGTGTGAGAGTGTGTGTGTGTGTGTGTATATGTGTGTGTATATGTATATGTGTGTTACGAATGTTATGCGGGTAATGCTTGTAATGTGTGTGTAATGTATGTAATGTGTGTGTGTGTGCGTGTGTGTAAGGTGCATGTTATGTGTGTGTAAATTGTGTAATGTATGTGTAATCTGTGTGTAATGTGTATGTGAAATGTGTGTGC